>CM049857.1:6607929-6929457 GCA_027422415.1 Schizothorax lantsangensis | reverse complement strand
TTTAACTTGGGTACGTATTATTTTCCCAGGCTTTTCTATTTAGATTATATTTTTGCAGCCCATAAAAAAATAAAAAAAACCGATACATACAAATAACAAACAATTCCGGTCAAATCTGATGCTTATGAGATTTATGATTTTTTTTTGTCTATGTATATTTGTGCGTTTGTGCATGTACATGTGTGTTCTTGTGTGTGTGTGTGTGTGTGTGTGACTGACTGAGAGAAAGAACCAATTGGGACCTTGGCCTGATAAATGGAAAGATAAATTAGCTGAACATATTTTATTTCGTAGGGTGGGGCACAGCTTTTTCATTAGCCTACAGAATTGATGTTTCTTAGTATAACAATTTGTATCACTGAGTAATCTATTAGATATTTAGTATGTAATACGTACTTGCATTGAGGAGGAAATTGCTGTCTTTCATTGATGGACTGCAGATGTCCGATATGAGTTCCCATGCATCTTAGATTGTAAAAGAATCTGTTTGATTTTACATTTGTTCTTTCTGGGTGGCAGCTGGACTGGCGTTTTGTCTGAGAAAATGCAACGTATGAGTAAAATGTGACATTTTTGAGTAGTCTTTCAAATACAATATTTTGAAGCTGGAGAAGACAGATTGTTACAGCAGACACGTTCTCGGTCGTGATGCTTGAATGATGTCTGGAGGGTTGTTGATTCAGTGCTATTAGATATGCTGCAGCCTCTGCGGCCTGCAGTGCTGACGAAGCCTGCTGTACCTCCAGGCCGAATGGAAAAAATGATGTTACTCAGACATTTTATGCCTGATATCCCACGCTTATTTGTTTTTCTGGGTTGTTTGCATAATGATAGAGAACTGTTATTAGATGTTGAAGCCCTTTTTGAATTTAGAAAGGGTTGGAAATCCTTTCTGAAAAACAATAATGGGGCAGATTTGAGTATTATATAAAGACTTTTATAATTTAATGCTAGATTTGGCCACATGCAGGAAGTTGGGAAAATAAAGTGTTTGCGCAGGAAGAGGATTGTGTCCCGCTCTGACAGGATATAAACGCTGTAAATCCCTTTCAATTCTTGTGAACAGATCAGGGTGCGATCAAGAGAAACACATATCTGTCAATCCCACAGCATCCAGGGATTTTTATTGAGACTATTTTTGGGGTTAAAAAATGTTTTTAGACTGCGACAACGGTATCGATTTAGAAAAAGTCCAACGTGAACTATTTTTAGCATTTGTCTTCAGCAGCACTAAAGTTAATGCAGTTAACACAAACTAATCTACATGTCTACAAAAATAGTCTACAATAGTCTACACAAACCAATATATTTTTAATATTTGTATATGATTATAGGTATATGATTAATAATATGTATATGATTAATAATATTTATATATTATTTATTATTATATGTTGTATAATTTTTCATTCTTTTGTTATTTTACATACAACTGTTAAAATATATATATATAGATAGATAGATAGAAAAAATATATTTTATATATTATAAAATAGTTTTTATATATTTATTATATATAATGTAATCTTATGCATATATTTTTAACAGTTATAACATCAATGTATTTTGAGCTAACAATGATAGAGTATATAAATAAAGAAAAAATGTAGAAATAAATAAATTATATATGTGTGTTTGTGTGATTATAAACAAGATTAATAAATGCTATAAAAAATATTAATAATTAATTCAGTACATTCACTATATATGTTATCACAACCGTAGTGTAAAGTTTACCTTAAAAAAAAAGAAATTGGTAAGAAAATGCTGGCTTCTGTTAATTTGTTAATTCAGTCATTAAAAAACAAACATTAGCACACCATAAGCTCCAAAAATGCAAAATTGGGTGATTGGAAAAAGGAAAAAAGTGAGCACACCATAGGCTCCAAAAATGCAAACAAATTTAATAATGGACTTCACACAAGGTAACATTAGTCCATTAATTAAAAAAGTCCATTATTAAATTGTTTTGCATTTTTGGAGCCTATGGTGTACTGACTTTATTTTTTATTTTTTTTTTATTTTTTTGTCAATCACCCAATTTTAAGCATTTTTTTGCCATTGATGTGCATGCTTTTGTTCCGTCTTTACTTAATTCAGTCATTCACATAGCGTAATCAATGACCAATAATCAATCAGCTCTGAAACTGCTCTGCTCTTAATATTAATCCCCTTTATGAAGTCACATCCCAGAATGCAATCAGTTTGATTGAGGTCAGTGGATTCAATCTTAACCTAACCTATAATAAATCTGCAAATGTCTTTACGCACTAAAAACCTGATCAAGACATTGTGTTAGTGTATACTCATCTGTTTCTGACGCATTAGAAACTAGTTTGTAACTTCATCAATCTGTTTATTGATGAGTAGCTTGCCTAGAAAACCTGGAAAAGCACAGCGAGAAGGAGGGAGAGGGAGGGAGACCTGGCTGACTTCCACTGTCCCCTCTCCTGCTGTCTGAATGCGTCAGCACTCACCTCTAGCTGCTGGTCCACAGATGCTGCCGTCGGGCCTCATGGGAAATAGCAGAGTTTCTAGGGTGTGTCTAGGAAACCCACCGTCACCTGCAATGTGCAGTGACTCAGTGTGTCCGTACTGTCATGGTAGAGCAGGTTAGATAAGAGAGGTTTGTGATGTCTGGCATGGATAGTTTTTTTGGGAGTTTATGAGGGATACCCTTTATTTGTTCATATTTATTGCAGAAGTGCCTTTAGCAATGCCTGTGTACTTATAATAAAATATTAAACAGAAAGGAAATTCGATGATGTATATGTGCAGACTACATATTGTAGAAGGTTTTTTGTGGTCTTAGAAATGAATTTTTCCCTCTCTGACGTGTATTTGTCTTCTTCTGATGTCCAGGTGTGCAGATTAATTTTCTTTAGATTCAATGTGCTTCGTGTTTAAAACAGCAGAATTGATACTCTGGAATAATTGAATCAAGAACTATATGAACAAATGTGAACAGTGGGTATTTTGTTCAGTTTCTTAAAGATATACGCTAGTTTGGGGTCAGTAAGAGTTTTTTAAAAGAAATACTAATTTTATTTAGCAAGGAATTATGTATTAAATTGATTGGAATTAACCTTACATATGTTTATAATGTTACAAAGATTTTTATTGTAAATAAAATGTTCTATTATAAAGTCTCCATTTCCACAAAAAATATTAAGCAGCACATTGATAATAATAATAAGTGCTTCTTGTTACCACAGGAATAAATTACATTTTAAAATACAGTATATTCAAATAGTAAATTGTTATTTCATATTGTAATTTTTCACAATACAGTATTTATTGTATTTTTGATCAAATAAATGTAGCATTGTTGAGACTAAGAAACTTCTTCCAGAAAAAAACAAAACAAAAACCTTACAGATCCCAAACATTTGAATGGTAGTGTATATTTTAATAATTATGAATTTGCTTTGAAATGGCATAATGGGATTATTTTCTTCACTCAGAGAACCATTTGTTTGAATTGTTTTGACCAAACAGCCTTTGTTGTTAAGAGGATTCAGATTCTTTAAAGCAAAAATATAAATGCAGAAGAATTGAGTATAAAATTGTCAATGTGTTTTTCACTAACAACTGAAGGATGAATATGTAATTATTTCTATGAATATGCACCAGCATAACAATATATGTAATAATCATTATTTGCCTACTGTATATACATATTTATTTTGACTAAAACCTCATGGGCTTCTGTTAACAATTTTAATCATTAAGCAAATTAATCAATTAACCTTTTTTATTTTTTACTAATTCAGAGTACAGAGTTCAGAATAACTGATTCAGAGAAATTAACTTCCTAATTGTATTGACATAATTCTTCTTTATGTTAAAAGTATAATAATCATATCTCGGATCATAAAATACAATATAAATATTCAATATCACCCACGCCTACTGGTCAGTCAGTAGAAACACAGTGCTTCATTTATGATAAATTTCAGTGTAAATCATTTGAAAACCCATTCTTCAATCCAATGTGACAATTTCCAAGGAAAGCTTTTACCAACATTTTACACAGATTCATTTTTCTCAAGTTATGAATAAGCCTCAGTAATAATAAGAAAAAATGCTATTATGTTCACACGATAGCATTAGCAACAGTGCTGTAGCAATATTATTTCTTTGATTAACCATGTATCCATTCACAAATAGATTACAAATGTAACTGTATTCAGATACACCTGTATGGCAGATGAAGTGCGAGAGTCTTTAAGGTCACCTTGTGTGAAACAGTGAGCATGATTCCATTTAGAAATAATCTGGATGAGGTGCAAATCCCATCATTGTTATTCGAAAGTGGGAGCGTGCAAAAAGTTGACAGTCATATCCTAAGAGGATTACTATACTTCTTTATTTATTAACCACCAGTGCAGATTGCTTAAATTTATTAGCCATAAACCCATCTTTCATTGTTCAATTATGCTGGAATGGTAAGAGCATTACTGGGATTACCGTTGCTGGCAGTAACTCTGATGTGTTGTACTGTCAGTCTTGGCTTCATTGGTTTTGCAGTCACGATTGAGGACGCTGGATTCCCCCGTTTGGCTCACATTAAAACCACTTCTTAAAATTTCACCCCCGAATATGTGGTTTACAAAAAAGCATAATTTTGCTCACTCTACCTTACGATGTACCTCACGTAATCTTCTCTGGGAGTTGTTTCCCTCATGAAAGCAATGTTTAGACTGTTGTGAAGCGGTTGTTTGTTGATGCTAGAAAACACAGATTATTCTCAGGGTTTTTCGAGGGTTTTTCGAGTGCTTCAGTGCTTCAAACTGTGTTTATGCACGGAGGAAACAGCTGAATTGTGGCCTGTTGTGTAGCTTGTTGTGTTGGGAGTGTGAGATCCCTCTGAGAACATTTTGATATTGTATTTCGAGAAGCAGAGGAAAGACTCCACATTATGGAACCTGAGACCTGATGAAGCTGTACTGTGAAGCCCCTCGGGGAACATAGCATGAAATGGTTCCAAAGGATTGGAAGATCATGCACAATTATGGAGCACATCTGGACTGAGTTTTTTTTTTTTTTTTAGGAACAATGTACATTGCATTTTGATGATCGTAGGCTTCTCGGATGATTCTTTTATCACAGTGGTCGATTAACTGTTCAGTGTTTGTTGGTTTATTTGTTGTTGGATTTGATGTATAAAGCTCTGACAGCTCCACAGCAATGATAGATTTCTTATACATTTATTAAAAACCTAATTTCTAATAAATTGTTAAAGTGTAAATGTGTGTATATATATATGTGTATATATATATATATATATATATATATATATAATTAATTATATATATAATGATATATTTTATAAATAAATTAACATAATTTATATAATAATTTAAAATTACATATTTAATAATAATTGTAATATATTAAAAATGTATAATATTATATTTAATTTTTAAATATGAAATTATATACATGGTTTATTATTACTTGTAGTAAGTAAATATTTATTTATTTTAATAAATAAAATATATTATTACATTTATAAATATTAGGTTATATACATTACTCTACTCTATTTATTTTTTGAATTATATATAAATTACATATATTATTTGTTTATTTATTTGTATACTTTTACCGAAAGACTAATGTCCAATAAATTGTTAAATTTCATTTTTATAAATAGTAGCATAATTAAGTATGATTTATAATATAATGTATATATTAAATTATAATTAAATGTAGATTATTACTTATTAATTGAAATAAATTGTATACATTGTTTTATTTATTTATTCATTTAAATTACATTTTTAAATATGAAATTATATACACAATTTTTATAATTATAATAAATCTTTTTTAAAATAAAAATAAATATGTATACATTTTAATTTTTTTTATTGATATTCTAATGTTCAGTAAATGTTAAATAATATAACTTTTATGAAATAAATGTAATATAATTAACATAATTTAGTATAATGCAATATACTAATACAATAATAAAATTTATATAATTAATTATTTAAAATTACATATAGAATATTAAATATTAATTAGAATAATTTAAAACTAATTAATTATTTTATTGATTGATTGATTGATTGATTGATTGATTGATTGATTGAACAAAAGGTCTCTTTTGATCTTTTTCAATGTCAGTTATAGGACTGACTTTGCAGACACACACACACACACACACACTCACACACACACTCACTCACACACTCACTCACTCACACACACACTCACTCGCACTCACACACTCACTCACTCACACACACACACACACACACACACACACACACACACACACACACACACACACACACACACACAAAGCCTGTTTTACCCTTGATAAGTGGCACCTGTGCTTCTTCGCTCACTCAGCTGCCACTGCTCAACAGGACGTCCTTATGTAGTCATTGTTAGCAGTGGGTGGTGGAGGAGTAAGACAGTGTTAATCAGGTAAAGAGAGACCCACGGATGGGAGGAAGGACCCTTGGGTGTCGATGTGCTTGAATTTTTAAATTGCCCAGCATGCTCAGCACTCCCCCCAGTAGACTGCGGCCCTGTCGGTACAGAGGCACACCAACTCTGGCTGCAGGGCAGGGGATTTGTTGAAACAGATAGGAGCATGCAAGCCCCTCCAGATTCACCCTCTCTCATTTAATTAATTTCCGAGCTGGGAGATAATCAGGTTTCACTAATGTTTTCCAATGTGCTTTGCTCTGCCATGTGCATTTGCTACAGGGTATGAAATGCACCATTTCAGTGCATCATTCCTCTTCCTTCCTGCCGTTTTTGTATTCCTTGTCAGTGCGGAGATGAGACATGCTCTGTGACTATGAAAGAAAAATGCACTGCTCATTAAAAAGAGATGCCGTTGAAACCCATTAACTCTCACCAACGATATTACGTCCATTTCAGCATTGTGGCTTATTTGGCAGCCACTATCACTTTTGTTTGTTGATTATAAAATCCAGGGTCAAGCTGGTGAATTCCAGCACCTTTATTATGCATCATCTATGAAAAAAATGCATACTGAATGCGACTGTTGCATGCATTTCAGGATTTTGTAGATTGAAATGCAGGTAAATTGGATACATCTGCAAAAGACGATTGTTGCACAATCAACCCAACGACTGCCTTGATTAACTAGTCATGAAAAGTGTTGATTACAGCATTCCGTTTACTTCTTTTGCATTTGATTTGAATGTGTTTGTTTGTTGCAGTAACCAATTTGTAACCAATCACAGACATGTTGTTCACATGAATGACATTTAAATTAGTGGCAACCGGTGATAAAGAGCACAGTTTCAGCAGTCTTATGATTTACTTTTGTTCGCAGAGGCCCACAAAAAGTCAACGCTGAACAAATATCACCTGACTCTGCCAAAAGCCATTTGCTAGATGTCTTGCTGTTTGCTTGCAGTGTAGACAATGAAGCACCAAATATACAATGCATGTGAGCAATGTGAAAAATCTATAATGCTTCCATTACCAGGCACAGAAATGTTGTAAATAATGCTGCCTTCACATGCTATCGGAAATTTCCTATTTCCCACTTATGAAGTCGTGATTATGAGCTTGTAGTATTGAAGTGCTTTAATGTCAGAAAAAATCAAATGTAGCATCCCATTGGTTGACAGTCATATAAACATTCACCGCGCTATGCATGCAGTTTGCTTACAATTCTGGAATTTTAGTCAAATATATGCTTATTTCACTGCTTATAAAACATACAATATGCTTCGAATGGTCGTTCATATCTAGCCTATAAATACACTACTTTAGTGACAAGACAAAGGGATGCAGTTGTTGTGAGAACAGCATTGACAGCAGCAATGGTTGTCCTCTCCACCGTGTTTAAAGTTTATGACCCACCCACATCGGAAACTCTGGTATCAAAATTATTTCCGAATTTCCTAGTAGTAGCCTAAATATGACTTGAGAGGCCGTTCGCGTCCAATTTCCGATTAGGAAACTTGTATTTATGATAATTCCGATAGCACGTGAAGGCAGCATTAGACACTTATTGTGCAGACAGACAACTTCGTTTTCAGTGTATAATTTGTTCAAAAATTGATTTTCGTTTTTTGTTCTGCCAAGTGATCAATGTTTGTAGTAAGTTTTGAATAGTTAATATTTTTTTATGTTTTTGAGAGAAGTCTTTTATGCTCATCAAATCTGCATTTGTTTGATTAAAAAGGGTACAGTAAAAACAACAACATTGTGTTGAAATATTACCATTTAAAATAACTGTTTTCTGTTTGAATATATTTGCTGATTGTGTGCTTAAGAAACATTTCCTATGAATGTGGCAAACAGTTTTTGTGATTTAAGAATTCTTTGATTAATAGAAAATTGTAAGGAACAGCATTTATTTGCAATAGAAATCTTTTTTAACATCATAAAGATATTTACTGTCACTTTTTAATTTAATTTATCCTTGCTGATAAAAAAAACTAAATATAAAAAAAAAAAAAAATATATATATATATATATATAGTATATAACTTACTGACCCTAATCATTTGAATGATACTATATCCAGCACAACTGTTTTCAAAATTGATAATAAATGTTATAATAAATGTTTCTCAAGCAGCATATCAGTATATTAGAATGATTTTTAGTCTAAAGGATTATGTGACACTGAAAGACTAGAGTAATGTCTGTGTTTTCATTTTTTTTATTTTTTTATTAAATAAATTCAACATGAAGACTGAGTGAGCATTCTTTCAACAACATTTAAACATTGTTAAGAAGTTCAGGAAAACAGTTCTCACACTCTAAAAAAATGCTGGGCTTAAAAACAACCATTTCTGGGTTATTTGGCAACCCAGCTGTCTGGGTTAAATGTTTGACCCAACATGCTGAGTTGTCTGACCGCCGCCTCACATTTCACTCATAGCTGAAAGATGCCGTGACTGACTCCATAACCTGCACATAAACAAACAGTACTGAGATTAGAGAATATATATTTAATATCAAAATAAATTAAGTACAGTATTATAACAAATAAAATCATTTTTTTAATGCAAGGCAAAAGGTGTTTTCATCCTGCGAAACGGCCGCTGCTTTGTGTGTATAGTTTCTGCTGTCACTGAGGTTGACCCAGCCACTAACCTGAGTTAAGTAGTGCTGCAAAACTAAGTATTTTATTGTAAATTGTGTTAATCAGAATTATTTTTAATTGTGCAACCCTATGAATGAGAATAAAACCCAGTGCAAGTTTCTGTCTCCGTCTTCAACCTGGCCAGGGAAAAGCCTAATTGGCTGTGGTTTCTGTTCGAACTTTCAGAGATTGTGAAGCTAAAATTTAAGTCTGAAGGTTTGGCTTCCCAGTAGGAGGCTTTAGTCAGACAGCCTATGGAGCTGCTGCAATAAATTGATAACACTGTTCTAGACTTTTACTGGAGGGAAATGGATAAAAAGAAAGAAAGCATGGAAAAAAGAGTGTGTGTGCGAGAGAGAGAGAGAGAGAGAGAGAGAGAGAGAGAGAGAGAGTTTACATAGAAAGATACAGTAATGGTAGATGAAACTGCAAGCCAAGGGATAGAGGAGAGAGTGTAAGGAAGATAGAGCGATATTAGCTTTGGGAGAAATCCTAACCCCGCTGGCCCCGGGTTTGTTCGCTTGATCCAATTTATCTCTGTCAGTGATCCGCACTCACGTATGGCCTGATGGGAGATGTCGGTCAGGGGAGAGATGTCACGAGCCTGTCTTTGGAGCACATATGCCTGTGACCAAGAACCGATTTCGACAGCGAAGGGCGTTTGCGATAATGAATCAACTTGGCAGAAAATATAGGTGTTGACATATGATTGTATTCCGAAGCCGTATATATAAGACTCAGTTTTACAGCAGTCAACACCGTAGTTCTATTGTAAATGTCAGTGGTTTTGCATGGGCAAGTTTAGACCAGCGGTTCAAAATGTGGTTAAATGCAAGAGTGCAATGCAAACTGGGCTAAATGAGGAGTGATAATAGATTTATAGCAAATGGAGCAGGCAAATAGCTGTAGGCAAGATAAGATGGATTTGTGAGATCGAAGACAGATTTAGGGCAACCTTGGAGGAATTCTGTGGAATAAAAATATATAGTCCTTCATGAGAAATGCTGGTTGGCGCATACCACTGAGACTCCACATGAAATAAATCCCGCAGGAAACATGTCGGTTAGAGCTAAAGCATCATCAAACGCGTCTTGTGGAGATGCCAGGTCGATTGAGTTCTTGTGGAGGCCACTTTTTTGTCCATTATTTGTTTGCGTAGAGTAAAATGCAAAACAAGTTATGCAAATGATGGTGATTTGCCTATTTTTTGAGTATCACCATAACATGTCAAATCTCATATGAGGAATGCAGAGACAAACCTCTATGCCATTATTCATTAGAAAGATGACAGCTGCAACAAGGTATAAAAAAAACATTTTTGCATAAGCAAGAATCACTCACATTTGTTTTAGAAAATGTAAAAATGTTGTTTGTTCTGAAAAGATGCATCATCAATCATGAAGTTGATCAATCAGGGTTTGATATGTTTGATTGAAGAGGTTTTGTCTCGGCGATGACAGAGTCTGCTGTTGAGATGTGAAATGAGTTCTGCCTGCTCTGCTGAACAAGATGGGATTGTTTCTTCAGATCTCAGTTTGTATAAATCGCCTCATCACCATCAGTAGGGGACTTTTCTAGCTGAGTGGTGTCATTATTATGTACCAGGGTTGTGCATAATTCAGGACTGAACTGAGAATGCCTTTAAAATTACATTTCAGTTGCTGAATTGATTTAGCAAACAGGATGCAGAATTGCCATTCAAATTTGAATAGGAATTAAAATGAATATAATTATTTTATATACTTTTCAGTTCATTTATATAATTTTCAAACCGAAAAGCAAAGTTTGTCAAGATTAAAAACATTTTTTTGAAATTGTTTTTAAAAATAAAATAAAAAAAGACTTACTAAGCAGTTAGTAAGATGTTTTAGTTATCTATTTATTTATAAAATAATATTTTTTTTAAAACAAGGATCCACAAAATTGATTGGTAACAGTCTTTTGTGACATTATAAATGTATTTACTATTTCAAATAAATCATGTTCTTTTGAACTATTCATCAAAGACATCGCATCCAAAATAAAAGATTTTGTGTACATACTATATGTGTGTGTACTGTGTATATTTATTATGTATATATAAATACACATGCAGGTATATATTTAAGAAAACGGTTATGTTTATACATTAAATATATTTATATATAATATAAATTATATGAATATAAATATATACATGTAAATATTTTCAAAATATACCCTGTTTGTGTGTGTCTTTATATATATACATAATAAATGTACACAGTACACACACATGTATTATGTATTATATATATATATATATAAGTAATATTGTGAAAGTATATAGTAATAGTAAGTATAGTAATATTTCACAATATTACTGTTTTAATTGTAGTGTAGATAAATTTGTATTTCAGTTTGTATCTAATTTATATGTTTCTGTTGTTAAATTTCTTTGAATAATAATTACGTAGATTCCACTTCCTGTCATTCCAAATCAAAGCCCTATTCAATTTCCTGTGGGAGGTGGCCAGTTCACTGTGAATTGAAAGAGTGTCTGTCAGTTCTTCAATTTTGATTTTTGCACAACCCTTTTATGTACCCAAACCCCAAAACGCAGACGTTGTTGTGTGTGCGGCTCAGCATATTTGATAAAAAAAGATGGCTGGTAGCTGCAGCTCCATCAATAATGTAGGGCCTCGGAAAGGTCCGGACTCTTGCTTGTCAGATCTGCTTGGGTGCCTCTGTTACGGTCTCCTGTTCTCGAACGTCCCTCGTTCCATCGCCTCCTCTCTCTCCCGCCACCCGTGTGTTCATCCCCAGCCGACTCGCTGCTGCTTTTCCTCTCTTTTTTTCATCATCTCGGTTTGTTTTGCAATAAAATATTTATCGTCTGTGCCCACTTCACTCATTCTCCATCTGTCCCTCTCCGTCTCTCAGGCTACTTCTGTCAATCTAGCAGCTCTCCTGTCTCTAATAGAACTCAATGTTCTCTGCAACCTTTCTTTCCTCGAACCATTGCAACGCAGCATTATAGTCTATCTTGGCTTGTTCATCACTATTAAAATGTTTGCTTTTCACAGCAGCAATTCATTTTTCCTTTGTGCTCTATCCAAGGCGTGTGATCTTTCATACAATGTGTTTTTTCGACAGTCTTTTACCGGCGGCATATTTCACACCGGCAGGAAGTCTCAAGGACACAGCAAGAAAATGGCATTTGTAAACACTTGCCACTGTGAGCCGAGATGAATTCTGACGCTATCAAAATGTTTCACAAGCACAGATAATTGAATGAATTGTTGAACTGTGCTTCTCTATTCAGCACAGATTACAAAGCATTTTTCTCTTTTCAGAGATGGGAAAGTATTAAACCTCTAGGCTCGGTCTGAAGAAGCTCATTGTATATATACAGTATACAGTTTTTTTTTTATTGTCTGATCTGACATGGTTGGCTCTGGAACCATTAGTGCAAAAAAGTGTAATGCAGATGATGAACAATGTCAGAATTCAGCCTGACTTTAACCAGGTACAAAACAGACTCAACCTCATATTTATCTAATGCAGTTTGTTAATGCATTAGCTGACATGAATGAGTAATATATTTTACAGCATTTACAATAATAATGTACAGTATGTGGAAAATAATGTGTTTTTTGAACCTTAAACCACATAAACACATTGCATTACACCAAATACACCAAATAATGTTCCTTTTAGCAACGTCATATGACCCCTTTAATAATTGTAGATGTAGTTACTAATAAGTACACAGCTCCTTCCATTTCTTGGATATTCATATATAAAGCAAAAACCTGAAGTGTTACATTTTAAATTATAAGGGCTGAGTCTGTGCATTAATACTAATGCTAACACCACAGCTAAATCTCTGCTAATAGCAGCAATTACACATTGCAATTTGAGACATGAGTAATATCACCCGCTAATGGTCTGTGATGAATATTTATATGAATATTAAAGGGTCTTGCGGTAGGGAGGATGAAGCGGATCCTGTATATTTCACATGTAAAGACACTCTCAGTGAAAGCAGGCAGTTTGGACAATCTGTGGAACCTAATAGACTAATTTTCTGTTTAAAACAAAAACGGCAAGCTGCAGTTTTATAGTAATAACTCCACACCAGCCTTATGTTAGTACCACTGAGATACTATTTAGATTTTATGTTTTTAAATATATTTTCTGCTTTCATGTTAATTTTAATTAAAGTTTCAGTTATTTTTTGTTTCTTTTGTCAATTTTTATAACATAATATTAACATTTATTTTATTTGTTTTTAATTAATAAATTTATTTTAATGTATTTTACTTTAATTTATTGTATTTATTTATTTCAAGTTATTTATGGATGTTTTTAATTTAATTTATTTGATTAATGGTTTTAGTTTTAGTTAACTGTAATAACTCTATACTATTGTGTATATGTACATATGTACATATATATATATATATATATATATATATATCTTTAGCTTTATTTTTAGTATTTATATGAATATTAATAGGTCCTGCAGTAGGGACGATAATGCAGCTCTTGTATATTTCACATTCTCAAAGGAAGCAGGCAGAGGCCGTTTGAACCAATCTGCGTAACTTAATAGTGTAATTCCCTTTTTAAAAGGAAAACTGCAAGATCCTTATTCCAAGCATCGGACATGATGAAGCATGGAGATGCGGAGATTCGGGTAAAATGCCCCGAACCCATTTAGACCACTGAGATTGTTGGACATTATCTGATTTGGTTGGTCGCTCTTGTTTAATTATGTCATGAGCCATTGTGTCGAAGCGACATCAGTCACATGTAAATGTGTGTCTAAGCATCTTAAGTGGCAGCAATGTAGCATTCAAACAAACAATATCAATGGCTCTAATGCTTTGCGCTCATTTAGCGGTTCTTTGGGCTATATTTTTGACCTACTGAATATAAAGCAGCCAGGAAAGCATATTTCAGTTCAATTATGGAAAGCAGAGAGAGAGAGAGAGAGAGAGAGAGAGAGAGAGAGAGAGAGATGGAGTGGCTCATTTGGAATCCTGCAGGGAACCAGTTGCTACGGTAACAGGGAAGGTAGCCAGCTCCGTTGGGAGATGTTGCCACAGCAACCAGTCTCAGTGGCCAAGTGATGCTGCCGAAAGAGAGCGTGAGGTAAAGAATGGGGGAAGGAGTGGCAAAAATACACGCAGAAGTGTTAGATGTGTGTAAGGAGATGGGGGAAGTGTAGGCTGGTGACGAGACAAGATGAAAGAACTGATAAAAAAAAGAAGCTTTAAATGTGTTATCGCATGTGCCTCGATTCAGGGGGGAAGCTTAATTGGACCTCTTGGAAATTTCCACAACAAAGTGAACAAAGGTAAACGTGAAGAACGAGGAGGGGAAACCCAGTGTTTCTCTCCTCAGGGGAGAGCGAGATCATGCTAACGCAGACTTTGACAAGTTTTCTATTACCCCGCAGACATCACAGCTCAAAGCCAGCGAGAGCTCAGATTCCTCAGATTCAGTTTTAAATACTTTGACTCTGGATGTGTAAATGAAAGTGAAGAGGTATATTGAGATATTATAATGGGGTCTCACAGCATGTATGTTGGTACAAGCTGTATTACTGAAAATACTAGAGCTGATGAAGTCTAAAAGTCGAGAAGGATTTGGTTTTCACAAAATGATATCAAATAGCATGGAGTTTATAATTATTTTTTCTTATTGATTTTTGTTAATGGTTGTTCATTTCAATAGTATATAAAACTTTCCTAAGAAAACTCTTCCTTGTAGATAGCAGTGAGATTAAATGGAGAACCAAATGTCTATTTTGCTCATGATTTTGGCATACATTTTTAAGTAGGACTTCAATCAACATTCTTGTTGGCCCAGGACAAAAACATTTCAATCCATCAATCAGAGATTAGCTTACATTAATTTGGTGATACTTTACAATAAGGTTCAATTTGGTTACATTGCATATTGCATTAGGTATCATGAACTATCAATGAAATTGTACAGTGTTTAATAATGTGAGTAAATATAATTTTTCACATACTCTGTTTATCTTGCTCACCAAGGCTGCATTTATTTAATCAAAGACAAAGTAAAAATAGTAATAATGTGAAATATTATTCTAATTTACTATAACTGCATTTCTATTTTAATATGTTTTAAAATGTAATTTATTATGTAATGAAAAGCTGAATTTTCTGCATCATTACTCCAGTCTTGTGTAGGGATGGGTACCGAGAACCGGTATTTTTTTGGACCGTACGTAATTGGGTCAATACCGGACTACCGGTAAGCTTCAGGACAAATTATACTGTTATCGATACTTGCGTTGTTTTATCTCCATATACTTCAATGTTAAAGACGAATTAGAAGCTGCTGCTTGACATTTTCCTTCACTGAATGATGTGGCCGTCGTTTGCTTGACATGCGTGTGATATCCATGCGCATGTGTGCGGTGTGTGTTTGCGTGCAATCAGTCATCGCGGCAAGAGTGAAACGTTCGAAAGTATGGGCTCACGTTACAAAACTAAGCGACACCAGTGTCAGATGCAATATGCAGTATTGTAATAGTGAACAAAGGAGGCAACACCAGTAATATAATGAAACATTTACTAACAAAACACATCTACCTCAAGCAATGCGCTGTATTTACTATGTCTCCAGGCTCCACTCGCGAGACACATTCACATCAAATGTTGATTCAGCGGTAGAGTTACACTCACGAGACACTGCACTTATTCGCAATCACAAAAGTATATTATTTGTGTGTGCATTACAACGTGTACATTATTACCTTGCCGGTTAAACATTTCATTCGCGTGCTGTTCTGACATCCGTTTATTCAGAACGCTTACACATGAAGCGTTCACACACTAAAGGCCGGTCAAGCAGCACATGATTACTTGGTTATCTTAGTTATCGTCTGATTGCGCTAATACTGTCAAAAACACACAAGGTTTACGTATAAACACAGTTAGTTATGTCTAAAGTGAAAGTAAATAGTCAAGAGAGAGAAACAGATTGCGTGCGTGCAGGTCTTAAAGGGACAGAACTAAACATGCTGCCGATTTTCATTAAAGCGATAGTTCACCCAAAAAATTAAAATCTGTCATTATTTACTCACTGTCATGTTGTACCGAACCTGTATTATTTTTTATTCTTGTGCTGAACACAAAAGAAGGTATTTTGAAGAATGTGGGTAACCAAACAGTTCCTGGTCTCCACTGACTTTGATAGTAGGAAAAAATATATGGAAGTCACTGGGAACCAGCAACTGTTTGGTTACCCACATTCTTCAAAATATCTTCTTTTGTGTTCAGCACAAGAATAAAAAATGTATACATTCTTCAAAATATTTTTTATGTTTAACAGAAGAAAGTAACTCATTCAGGTTTAAAACAACTTGAGAGTGAGTATATTATGACACAATTTTCATTTATGGGTGAATTATTCCTTTAATGTTAATAAAATTAAACACAAAGAGACAAATAACTCCCTGCTCCTGACTGAAGAACTTTAATACAGTTGCTAAAGTTCAGCAGTAATAAAATAACTTGAAATTTAAAAAACAAATTCACATCATATCTTTTTGCACCAAATAGTATCGATAACAGTATCGATAAGTACTGGTATCGATAAGCAGTATCGATATCGGTATCGATAAAATGTAAACGATACCATCCCTAGTCTTGTGTCACATGATCCTTCAGAAATCATTCTAATATGCTGATTTGCTGCTCCAGAAACATTTCTTATTATTGTCAATTTTAAAAACAGTTGTGCTGCCTAATGTTTTTGTGGAAACCATATTTTTTCAGGATTTATTTGGAATGGAAATATTTTTTAACATTATATACTGTATGTCCTTACTTTCATTTTTGACCAATTTAATGTGTCCTTGCTAAATAAAAGTATTAATTTCTTTCAAAAGTGTATATAAAACAACTTTAACCTTTCAATTTTATAATAATAAATTAACATTATTTATTGTATTATCACTAACAATGAACAATAGTATATTTATAAATGAACATTCATCTAGATTAATAAATTCAGTAAA
This sequence comes from Schizothorax lantsangensis, assembly GCA_027422415.1. Classification (NCBI taxonomy): domain Eukaryota; kingdom Metazoa; phylum Chordata; class Actinopteri; order Cypriniformes; family Cyprinidae; genus Schizothorax; species Schizothorax lantsangensis. Next base: position 6,912,340 of record CM049857.1, on the reverse strand, counting down.
TAATTGTATCCATTCTTAATTCATGATACCTAATGCACACATATGTGTGTGTGTGTGTGTGTGTGTGTGTGTGTGTGTGTGTATACATACATACATACATACATATATATATATATATATATATATATATATATATATATATATATATATATATATATATGAACCGAGCTGAACCTTTATACTTATTAAATGTCAGCAGTTGTCTCATTTGTCTGTGTTTTCCTCTCGGCTGTTTACAGTTGTATTTGCAGTCTTGTATTTGTTCATGTAGCTATTATGTTTTTAGGTTGAAGCCCTAACCTGAAACGATTCAGTCGTGTACATCATCCATCCACAATCACTGCAGTGGCTTTTTTTGACACTCAACTCAGGTTTACACCTACTGCAGTCGGTCATCATCTGATCGATAACACGTACACGTACCTCGTGCAAAAGAGATCCAAAGGGGACAGCAACGTGAAGACAGCAACCTGCAGCTGACAAACCCAACAGATGTGTTAAGTGCAGAGAAAAGAGAGAGAGAGAGAGGAAGAGATGAGAGCAGAGAAGAAATGAGGGCTTAATGACGTTGAACGTGACATGCAAATGTGCTTTTAAGAGAGAGCACAAAATCTCAAGGAAAACGGTCTGTGACTCCTGTATTAGCTGACTGCACAGAAACATTATTAGAGGCAGAAGTTTTTGAAAGACCAGTGGGGACCATTTCAAATGTTGCAGGACTGTATTAATTTTACACACGGTCGGTTGCTGCAACAAAACAGCCTTGAAGAAAAATAGCTTGAATCACAATAAGCTCCCATGTGGATTGGATTGTCCGTATATGGAGACAAGAAACAGGGAACAGACATACATGTTTTTCATGTTTGCGTGTAGTGAGGTGTTGACATTTGCAGGCTCTTTACAGGTGCTTCTCTTTAGGAAAGCCTTAAGAGCAATTCCATAAACAAATTATCTTTATTTCCGCATCTTCTACAATCCATGTGTGGGCTTTTTTCTTCCCATTTTTCCTTGATAAGGTCAATCCAGTTCAACATAATTCATAATTTAAGTTTAGTTAAGAATGTATTTTTTTATATATTTTTTTCAAATAATCTCCTTCTCTTTTTGATTGATCAGCAATGTCTCTAATATTTCTCATCAAATTAATCCAAGATCAAATCTGAGCTTTGCTATCCACATTCATTTCTTCTTACTGTCTGGAAGTTAATAAACGGAGCATTGTTTTTAAGTCCCAAAGGTCGTGGTGGTGATAGAAGTGACGCAAACCAAAAAAGGCAGATAGGAGGTTTATGAAGTAGATTTCTCTGATGAATTCTGTGTTTAGGATTGAATGATTATTTGGAGGGATAAGAGATCAGGATATTCCCGCAGCGCCGATGAAAGTAATTCACTTGATGACTGTTATTTGGGCTTTTGTTTAACAAGCTGAATTTGATAAATCGGTCTTTATACATACACATTAGCCTTGATATACGCACCTGCCTCGAAGGAAAGGGAAAAATATCATCTTTATCCTTTCAAATCCAATTCTAATGCCATTTGCTGATCTGCAATAACCCGCAAAGAAAAGCAAGCGATTCCAAAGCAGGATTAGTGATTTCACAGTGGTTAGAACGCTGCGTATGGCTGGCAAGCTTTCAGATGGCAGAGACGCTGATTTGCTCTGGCATAAGACACAGAACGAATGAAATGCATTAAATGAGTATAAGGAATAAATTGAAACATATGTGCAGTGGTAACAAGTGCCACGGACATCTCACGTCATGTTTTTTAACATGCAAGGGCCAAGAAAATGACCTCACGACAGAAAAGAGATCGGTTATGTCAAGAGTAGCCTATTGTTATTGTGTAAATATTTTTCAGTCATTGTCTGGAGAGATTATATCTTAGATTGGACTGGAAGACACAAGACTTGCATAAACACAAAATGTTAAATTCACTCTGCAGAGCCTGATGTCCTATGGGTTCGAGGCCACTTGAAAAAAATGCCAGATTATCTGAGTCAGTAACTGCAAACTTCTCTAGTGCAGGAGGCATCATTAGAAAAAAAAGATCTCAGTGCTGATCTACTTAATTTATCAGAGATATTGCAAATTCTTTCTTTCTTTTATTAGTGGTGTTTGCTGAAGCAAGCATCACTATTACTATTGCTACTTAGAATAATAAGTTCGGAAATTACCTTGCGCGTTTGCTTTTAGTCATAACCCACCCAATTTCATACATTTTTTATATAATTTTTCAGACATATCTTTACTGGCATATATAGTAGCAAGAAATAATAATAATAAAAAAAAAAATCTGGATCAATGAAAATTAATCATGTAGTACCATGCAAATCAATTAAACCTTTTTATTTTGCACAATTAAATGTGATTGTGTGCCAAAATATACAAGAAATGTTACATTAACTCATTTTAAATAACCAAATAATATTTTTTTGAGAAAATAAGCTATTTTTAAATGAAGAATGTCTTAGTATTGTAGTGGCAAGTTTGTTGTGGGTAAACACCACTCACATTTGCTTTAGAAAATTTAAAATGTAGTTTTATTTTTGGCATTTAAAACATCTTTTTGACACATTAGTGGACAGAAAATAATAGGACTACAAGAGCAAAATAGGAAATGTGGCAACTTAAATTTGAACTTCAATTTTTTAATGTGAGTATGGTACCATAGGTGTTTTTAAAGTCCTTTCTGAACACCAAGAAATCTCATGCTGTACATTTTAAAGTATTTGCATTATACAGTCTGAATGGTGTGTGGTTGGGGGGTGGACTACTGTGGTTTTAATATTGGTAATATTGGAAAATGTTGCTTTCTTTATGAAATAGTAATTGTTTTTCCTCAGTACAACAGTGACATGCTGTGTGTCATTCCTTTTGAGAAAAAGTGGGTGAAATAGAAAGTGCAAACAACTTCCTGTGTTTAAACTAAGAACAGCAGGGGTTTCTCTGCCCACTTCTCATGTGACGAAGTTCAGTGATTCATTTCATCAAACTAAAAGGTGTGTGAGGGATGAGACCTATTAATGGAATATAATGATTGTGTGTATTTTTGGGTGTTGAATATAGTGTAAATAATACATACATTTTATTTATTTATCATAGTTTTTCATATATATTAATGTTGTGCTTGTAAGAATATTGCTTATAATTTTACTTTTCAAGTGCATCATCAAGATTATAGGCTATGTAAATAATTAATAATGAATTGTAATGGATATAATGATAGAGGTTATTCCCATTGATCTAAAGTATTAAACTGTGGTGTATAACTCTTCCCATACAGTTTGTATTGCAAACATGAATGATGCCTCAAATTATGCAGCATGCAGCTTATTTATGAGAGGGGTGTTATTGCTTTTAGATTTGCTTTGCGGACCATAAAACAGGCAAAAATATTCCATAAACTTGCATTGAACTCGCAGCCGCAGGCACCATAGCAACTGCATAGCACACTTTAAAACCACTCAGAACATCATGACAGCTAGTTTTGCACAGGTTTTTCTTTAGGAAATGTCAAGATCTAGTTCTAACTGTCAGGTTTTCTGTCGTTTCGAGGTCATAAAGTCCTAGTTAAGATTTCACACAGTTCCTACCAGAATCTTGCCTTTGTTCGGTGCTTTTTGGGCCACGCCAGACTTAGCTGCAGTTGTCGTACGAATGACTTGTGATTAGTGCTTTTTTTTTTTTAGAGAGAGAGAGAGAGCAGGACATTGTGTGTTCATCAGAAAGACCCCAAACACAAGCCAAGAGCCATCATCTATGAACCGTTCCTCAATCTGAATAGAAGTAATTGAATTTAGAATATGAAAAAGCCTCTTTGTCTGTTAAAAAAAGATTGCTTGATGTCGTCCTTGATGTTCTCGCAATTAAGCTATAAAAAGGAAGCAGCCCACTTTCGAGGGGGAATGGACAAAAAGCTTTAATGATGGCGAGGAACAGAATGGCGTGTGACAGCAACAAAGAAAAAACAAGAGTTTGACAGGAGATTGTTAAAAAGTGGAATGTTTAGTCATACATCACTCTCTGAGTCAGACACATTTATTAGTCCAATACACTGCGGCAACGGCTCAATGCAGAAAAACAACATTTTCCCTGCTGGTGCTGTAGATTGTTTGTATATTAGAAGCATGTCGGTTATTTAAGGTCTGGTGAGTGTGTTTGTGTGGTTTGACAGTGACTCACCTCTCGCTGCTGGTGCCCATCTGGACTAATGTGGGTGTGTAGAAACCTCTCAGACCAGTAGGGCTATTCTCGTGGTTTAGCTCACAGGCTACGTGGGAGATCTCCGGCTACGTATCATGGCTTCTTCTTCACTAAACTGTGACACAGGACAAGCACATCACGACTTTACAGCCCACAAATGCACAGTAATTCAATGAGTAAAGTAAACTTTTCGGTTTTGACTAATTCATCTGCTTTATTTATCGTTATTGGTTTTTATTATCTAATACCAGTACTTTTAAGGACCTGAAAAATTCTGTCAATAATTACTCACTCTCATGTAGTTCGAAGTCTGTATGACTTTCTTTCTATCCGTAGAACACAAAAGAAGATTGTTTGAAAAATATCTGAGAGGTCTATTCAGTGAAAGTCAGTGGAGCCAAACAGTTAAACATTCTTTAAAATATCTTTTTTTTGTGTGTTCTGCAGAAGGAAGTCATATAAAGTTTTTTTTTTATTATTATTGCTTTATATAACAATTTTTTGACTCTCTTTTTTATCACTCTTATACCAGCTAATTCGTTGGCTTAGTTCACCCAAGCATGAAAATGGTCATCATTTGTTAAAGGGATAGTTCGCCAAAAGTTAAAATTACTCTATGATTTACTTACCTTCAAGCCATCCTAGGTGTATATGGCTTTCTTCTTTCAGAGGAATACGATCAGAGTTATATTAAAAATGTCTTGGCTCTTCCAAGCTTTATAATGGCAGTGAATGGGGTTTGAGATTTTGAAGCCCAAAAAGTGCATCCATCCATCATAAAAAGTGCTCCACATGGCTTGGGGGGCTGATAAAGGCCTTCTGAAGCAAAGCGATGCATTTGTGTAAGAAAAAATACATATTTAAAACTTTATAAACCGTAATCTCTTCTTCGCTAACCATCGTATGCACGTTCATGAGAGAGTGGCGTTCCAGTGGATGACGTAGGATGTAGCATAAGCTCTGGTGAGGATATGATAGTCTCGCAAGAACCAAATTTTGTTTACAGCAAAGGAAAACCAGTCTCCTTTTGGCTTATATCGAAATCCTCTGTCATTTCTCTTTACAAATTCTCATTTTGTACTTCTAATCTGTGACGAGTGTTTGTTTCGGTCTCTCCACTGCACTTCCATGTTTGTCCCTTCTCACCGTAGCTTACGCTGCATCTATGTTCTATGTCATACGCTGGATGCCACTCTCTTGTGACAGTTATCGACGGTTTTCAATAAACTTTTCCTTAAAGTGAATTACAGAAATGTACATTCTGCCATCATTTGCTGAACCTCGTGTAATTTCAAATGTGTACTTCTTTCTTTCTTCTAAGGAACAGAAAAAAAATATTCTGAAAATGTTTTTACCCCAGCATTCTTCAGAATACATCATCATTTTTTTGCAGAATAAAGAAAGCCATACAGGTTTGCAACAGAATTATTTTTTTTTCCTTTAAGTTTAGTCTTTACATGACTTTCATTTGATATGCTGTTTGAAAGTACCACTATTATACAGGCTTAGAAGGGTTACTTCACCCCAAATGAAAACTTCAGTTGTCATTTACTTACCTTCATGTCATTCCAAAAATTGAGGAATTGTTTTAGTGTTTTGTTTTGTCTATACTATGAAAGTCTTTTCAGCTCAGGCCCCAGCGTTCTTCAAAAATCTTCTCGTGTTTCAAAGAAGAAATAAAGTCAAACAGATTTGGAATGAAATGAGGGTGAGTAACTGAGTAACTGGGGTGAATGATCTCTTTAAAATATGTATGTCTTGAATTCTTAATAGAGAAGTAAGTGTGAGCGCACCCTACCACATCCAAATGTGTAGGGGTTTGGCTTCTCTAGTGTGTAAACCCCGTCCCAGAACAATCCCTGCAGGGGTCACCCATCATCTGCCATCTGCTCCTCATCAAGGCAGCTGGAGCTCCAGCTCAACTAATCTGGACTGATGAGACCCTAAGCGGCGAGCGTCCAGCTGCCCTGTCAGTGCAGACACCACTGCCTTACAGCCCATGCTTCACCCCAAGGCAAAACAAACAGATATGAGAATAAATGAAGTTGGGAAATGATGTGGATCCTGGTGACCTACACAACCTGATCTCACAGGAAAATGTTATTGTTTTACAAGATGATGATGATTTTGTGTGAATTTGTACAATGTGAATCATACAAATTTGTATGATACCACAAGGGTTAGTTCACTCTAACATGAAAATTTTGTTCATTTGTTAATAAGAATAGATCTTGATGTTTCTTCCATGTCATACAAAAATGTACCAGTAGTAATCACAACTTTCAAACCCCTAAACATAACAATCATTAGCTATGTTTCCATCTAAAGATTCGAATTTAACTTATGCGCAAAACTGGAATATCGCATAAAAAATATGCGAATAAAGCACCGTTTCCATCCAACGAGTCAAAGAGAACAAAATCGTCACTTCCTGCTAAAATGCGGCACTAAATATCACTAAGAATATAGAAGAAGCCACTGAATATAATAATTTTCATATATGATATAAATTACTTGCGCCTCAGTGCGAGCAGACGAAACACAATAAATGCTGTCACTGCGTTCGGAGGTGGATGCCAGCTGTTTGAGAACACAGTCGTGTAAGACAATTATACAGAAATACTTTGATGACAGACTTTCCTCAGGCTTTTCAGAATGACCATAACAACTTATAGATGCTGTGAACGAGATCAGTCAGCTGGTTAGTCAAGTTATCCCGTCTCATAGCGCAAAGTCACATGACTTTTTTGATGCGCTTGGAGGAATTTATTTGGTAAATGTGTTTCCATCGTAGTTTATGCACATTTTTTCTTACCGGATAAAAAGTTTATCCTACTCAAATGTGTGCATAAGTCTTTTATGCGCATTTTTAGAATTTATGCGCATCTTGCCGTTTCCATCCAGCGTTTTTTATGCGATATTCTAAAATGCGCATAAAATAGGTGGATGGAAACGCAGCTACTGGTACAGTACATAATATATGGAAACATTTTCTGCCACACCAAAAAAACAATAATAATAAAAATAGTTGCAGCTTTTTATTTTACATCTAACCATTCAGATTTTTCTTCTTGGGAGTTATATCTTGGTTCACATCTCGCAATTCTGAGTTTAAATCTTGTAATTCTGATTTATCGTAGATAATCGTTATCGTTGTGAGTTTATGTTTACAATTCGGACTTTTCTTCTCACAATTGCAAGTTATATCTTAGTTATTAACATCTTGCAATTCTGAGTTTATATCTTGCAATTCTGTTTTTTTCTGTAAAGGTAATTGCAATTTATTTATTTTTTTCGCACAATTTAGAGTTTATATATCACATTGCAGATTTTTTTTCTCCAAATTGCAAATGATATCTTAGTCAACATCTCACAATTCTGAATTAATATCTTGTGATTGTTTTTGTTTTTTTACTGCTATAGAATAAAAAATTAAAATAGGTAATTGCGACAATTGCGGTAATAATCTCGCAATTCAGATTTTTTTCTAACGATTGTAAGAGATTAAATGTCACATTTCAGCTTTTTATTATATCTTAGTTTACATCTCAGTTAACATCAATGCAAGTTAACATCTCACAATTTAGAATTCTAAGAAGTTAGGCCCTGTTTACACTATTGCATTTTTGTTTTAAAATTAAAATGATCCTCATTTTTCACTGCATTTCAGAAACTATCTCCACACTACACAATTGAAAACGCATGTCACATGTCCATTCATGCAAGTACAATAATGAGCATGATGTTATTGTTTACATGGTCCTCAAGGATATGCAGAGTGAATATGGAATGTGGTTTTCAAACTAAAATGGGGTCTGCCACATTTTCGAAAGTCCCCGTTTTCGAGGGTGGAAAACACCGGAGTAGTGTAAACAACAGGCGTAACTGTAGCAAAAGTTATTTGTTTTAAAACGAAAAGGCACTAGTGTAAACGTAGCCTTAGATAACATATTGCAATTCTGAGTTTAAATCTGTGCAACACTGACGTTTTTTCACAGAATTGTGAGTTTGTCACACAATTCATACTTTTGTTCTCAGAATTTCGAGTTATGTCTTAGTTAACATCTCACAATTATGAGTTTATATCTCGCAATACTAACTTTTTTTGCAGAATTGCCAGAAAAGTTTATAGTTGAGTAGTTTATATCTTTGTAATACTGTTTTTTTTTCGCAGAATTGTGAGTTTGTCAAACAATTTGGACTTTTCTTCTCAGAATGAAGAGCAGAATGAGTTTAAACATCTCACAATTCTGAGTTTATATCTCGCAACCCTATATATTTTTTCAGAAATGCCAGAAAGAAGTCAGAATTATGATATACAAAGGCCATTTTAAAGGCCATTTACATGCTTCCATAGTAAGAATATTGTACAAATGAAAACATACAAACTCATACGAATTATGGACCAATTTGCCAAAACGTAAAATATTTCTGAATTGCCATGTGATTATGCTGACCCAACAACTAAACCAGCATAAACCAGTTTGGAAATTGGCAAGGGATATTGAACTGTTTGCCACCGTAACATCTCATTTCCTGCTCTGTTGTCCACCCTTCACACCAGCCAAGTGTGAGAATCGATGGCTCCACAGCTCGTTGCCTTTCGCTAACATTAATTACAGCATTCAATTAGCATGGGACACGCAATTAGCGTCAGAATCTAACAGTGGTTGTTGCTCTGACTGAACCGAGACTGTCCAGCCTCTTTCATCAAGCTTCTCCACATCCAAGAGCAGGGTGGACCCAGCTGACTCTCCGCTCTCCTAATCAAGGGCTGGCAGGCAAATGAGGCTGAGCACTGAATAATTAATCAGCATGATTACAATGATGAATGCACCCAAATCTTGTAGAGGCTGTATTACTTAGGGTGGGGGGTGGACAAGGGAGAGAGACACAGAGAGGAAGGGAGAGGGAGACAGATTGTGGAGGGTTGAGATCAGCAGAAAGCCAGAGAGAGAAAGGGTGAAGGGGGGCCGGAGAGCTGGCCCACCACCCACTATTAGGGCCATCTGTCCTGCAGAAAGACATTTCTGTGTAAGCGCATGCGAGAGCTTTGCGCATGTTTGTTTCTATTTATTCCCCAAATCTGCGGCAAAAGCCCACTGTGCCACTGAGCCAAAGGAAGAAGCGTTTCCAGGGACACTTCCTGACAAGCTAGAGCTTGTTGTGTAATATTCCGTTTTAAGAGTTGGCTGAACTCCTGGGACCTGCAGCAGCTGACGGCTTTGTCACTTTTTTCACCTTTTGATTGATTTGTGTGTATAATTATATTTCCATGTTGTATAGCGATGAAACTTTGGCACTGTAGAAGCAGTATTTAATTTGTTGCGAATGAATGAAAACGTAACGTCCTAGATCACATTTATTAACCACATTTGTGTGTTCAATTTATATACACACACACACATAAATATATATATATATATACATATATAATTTTTAATGAGTACAGTACAGTTCTGTAGAGTGAGTGAAAATGCTAAAATCACTAAATATATGTAAAAAAATACATTTTACAAAAATAGTTATGCTTTTGTGTGTGATAATTTTTTTTTTTAAATAAATAGTTAAATATATATTTTGGCCAAAAATATATATATATTTTGCTAATTTGTGATCAGATTAACCCACACAAAAAAAAAGATTTCTGATGTACATTTTACAAGAAAATACCTGTCTTTCTACTTCACAATTTCATGTTTAATGTGTTACTACGTGTTACAGATTCTTTGTATTTATTTGTGAAATTGTTTTTACACCATTTTTTTAGTGCCCTCAACAGACTTAACTTTGATCCCTCAGAACCTAATTTTCATTAGCATAAATTCACGTGTACCTTGGCTGACGTAGATGAACCACTGATGTTTTGTTCTACATCCGTGGTGTGGAGGAACCGTGATTCAGTAGTGCCACATTATTACGAGGAACATCAAAAAAACCTGCGGCCCACTATATTCAACTGACAGTCACATGTCTAAAATGACACATGGTGTATGGACTCATCCTACCGTACACGGGTACAAATGGAGATGACTGCATCTCTAAAGAAACAGAGGATCCACACACACTCATTCACACACAGTCACGCACACACTCCATACACTCCGTATTTACTGCAGGGCGCTCTGATGGATTAAAAGGAGGTTGACTTGTTAAAAGGTGACACATGATGAACTGGCGTCCTCTCTCTCCTCACTTACCCAGCAGCGCTGCACGATTGCATCATCGCCAGGCATGATGTCATCCTGCATCCATGACCAGGAACAACGACTGGTGTGGAATATTTAATCAGAAAGCAGGACACTGTTATTGAATGAACCATATTTCATGTGTTGCTGCAAGCAGCTGGGACACAATCTCAGGGGAAGGTAGATTGAATATGGGGCGTGGTGGTCAATATACTTTATTAATACACATTCCTGGTGTGATTTATTGGTGAATGTTACGGTAATTGGTAATCTTTTTAGGAAATGTTGAAGCTTTATTTTATTCTATTGAATATTCTGTTTTCCCTGTTATATGTCTGATTATGGAACTAAAAATGGTTGCAGATGCTGTTTTAAGCACTTGGTAGATGTGTTTACATTGAAAGTTGCAAACTTAACGATGGCGCAAAATTGGAATATCGCATAAAGCATTTGCGAATAAAACACTGTTTTCATCCAACGAGTCAAAAAGATCAAAATCATCACTTCCTGATAAACTGGCACTAAAAACCACTAAGAAAAACAGGAGGAGCCTCTGAATATAATAATTTCCATCTCTAATAAATTGCTTGCGCCTCAGAACGACCCAAGTCCCATGACTTTTTTGATGCACATTAAAGATTTATTCGGCAAATGCGTTTCCTTGTACCAGTATTCGCATAATAAGTCAAAAACCACCTCAAGTAAGAGTAAAAACATTTTACGAATTAAAGGATTTTTTCCTTCATTCGTTTCTGATGCGATACTTAAAAATGTGCATAAAAACAGGGAGATGAAAACATAGCTAGAGATAAATTTGATGTAAGGAAGGTTTTAAAAACAGGACATGCTTTAATTAAAGCAGACTAAGAGGAATCACAATCGAAAAATTATATTTATTGATAGTTACATGTTTGTTTGGCTTTTAGCACTTTAACAGTCATAATATACACGACTGTTCGAAAGTCTGGGGTTGGTAAGGTTTTTTTTAAATCTTTTTGAAGGAAGTCTTATATTCTCATTAAGACTTATATGGCTTATATGCCTCTGTGAATTTTTTTAATTAAAAAATACATTATTACAATTTAAAATAACTATTTTCTCTTTGAATATATTTTAAAATGTAATTTAGTCCCGTGATGCAAAGTTGAATTTTCAGAATCATTACTGCAGTGTTCAGTGAAATCATTCTAATATGCTGATTTGTGGCTCAGGAAACATATCTTATGGCACTCATTGTTGTGCTGCTGAATCTTTTTGTGGAAAACCATGACACTGATTCTTTTCAGGAGTCTTTGATGAATAAAAAGCTCAAAAGAACAGCTATTATGAAATAGAAATCCTTTGTAACATTAGAAATGTCTTTACTGTCACTTTTAATCACCTTATTGCATCTTTGTAAAATGAAAGTATTAATTTTCTTCAAGAAAAGAAAAAACGTACAAACCCCAAACGTTTTAATGATAGTGTAGAGGTCTTTTTTTATGTCAAAGTAGTCAAACTAGTCGGTTCACACTCTTTATACTAGGAAAAGTGTAGTGTGTGTGTGTGTGTGTGTGGTTTGTTTGGGTTAAAAGTCATTGGTTCCAAGTCTGGTTGAGCTCTTGAGCCAAATCAAACACATTTGAGTGTATGTGTGTGGGTGTATGTCTGTCTGTGCTTGCCTTCCCTCCTCTATGTTGAACTCGCTCTGGATACACCCAGTTCTGACTGTCCAATTACGGAGTTTGACTGGGCTCAGGTGAACCCTCGCTCTCTGCCTCAATGAGCTGCAGGGAACATACAGCTTGCTGCACTTCACTTTGACGTGAAGGAAAATCAATCACGACACAACCCTCCAAAAACAAGTACACACGCTGTTTTGAATGGCGCGAGCTGTGAGTGCATGGCCTTTTGCACGATAAAATCTTGAGTTTCCATTGTGCAGATGGAGAGGGAGTAGCAGTGAATGAGAGCAAATCCATTTGAAATGGACCGGTGTTGTTTGTGAATGTAGTCACGGCCGTTTAGCAGGGTTTAATCGGCGACTGCTGAATGTTAGCGTTCAAGAGCGAACAGGAATCAAATTGAGCTTTTCAATAGCATTACAATGGAGCTTGTGACTTGCATTATGAGTCAAATATCATTTTCTGTTTTTAAAGGTAATGGATAATAATGCTTTTGAACTGAATTGAACTGAACTTAATGGAACGGATCAGATCGTAATCTAATTACATTTGAGAGACGCCGTGGTCGATTAAAATGAAACATGACTGAATCTGCATCTATGGGATTTTCTTTTTAACAAGACTTTGTATGAAATGCTGCGGTTTCCATTGTGAGCGGCATGTGAATGCTATTTTATCATACTGCAAAATGTTTTCTTTACTTTCGGAAAGCATTTAAATACATCTTTTGATGTTTTTTCATTATTATCTTTTGCTAATTTCCCCGTTTGCCTCAGAGCAAAAATTAAACCCGATCCCATATCCCTGCTTCCTTTTTGTATCTAATAATGCCGTGTCTGCAGGGGAATCTGCTATTAGATGGTGTTTACATGCATCATTTAGTTTACTGCAGTTGAATCTCCTCAAGCAGAGAACTTAAAGCAATAGTTCACCCAAAAATGACAATTATTTACTCCAGCCTTGTGTTTTTCCAAACCCACGTCCTTGTGATTTTCTTTCTTTCTTATATGGAACACAGAAGGTTTTAAGAGTCTGCTAGGCTTTTGTCAGTAAAATGAAAGTGAATAGGGCCTGGGGCTGTCAAGCTTCATAGTAGTGGTTTATATGATTCATAATATGCTATATTACGAAATTATACAATATATCTGCATGGTAAATAGTAAAGTCTGAATTATGAATAAATGTTTTTGGGTTTTGCACTCATCATTTGAGGAACTGATTGATCCAGTTCACAAAACTGATGTGGAAAATTCGTTCACAATTCACAGCTCCAATTATTATAAATTCTTTGAAAAGATTATATTTCTCAAAATTACTGTGTTACAAAGAAGCTAGTACCTGTAGTTCATACAGGTTTCTGAAAACATGGGTGTGATTTAATGCCGACAGAGTTTTCATTTTTAGGTGAACTATCCCTTTAAGCATAATCCTTCCACTTCAACCTGGCGAGTGCTTCAAGACTGATGGCATCTGTCATCAACAAGCAAGATAAAAGGCTGCGTCTTAAATACCTTGTAGTGAATGAGAGCATGCGTTCATCTCTGTCATCCCCAATACAATAATGCTTACGGATGCTTCTTTTATCCGAGGGAAAGAGTTGCTGCTTAGTGCTTTGGGTGAAGGACGTCAAGCATTGTGTAACCCGGCTCAGGTTTTAGCAGACTGCGAGAATTAATCGCATGATGCACATCATGGAGTCATGCGTATCTGCTGTTCCCAGAAAGCGATCTGGCCTAAGCCTGAAAGACTTGGCATATAACAAGCCTCCTGTTTGTATGCTTGTGTTTGTGTGTGTGTGTTTGTGTGTGTGTGTGTGTGTGTGTGTGTGTGTGTGTGTGTGTGTGTGTGTGTGTGTGTGTGTGTGTGTGTGTGTGTGTGCGCGCGCATGTTTTAGATCAGACCTCAGGGCTCTTGATGCACTGATATCGATTGAAGGAGCAGGATTGTACAACAGCTCTGGGTATTGATCTTCATCGTGTGTGTGTCTGAGTGTGTGTTTGTGCCATGTGTGCGTATGGAACTAAGAGCTGGAGAGCGTGCAAGCAGGTTATCTTCTCAAATGTCCGGAAGTCTCCCATGTGGCTATGGCCTTCCTCCAGTTAAAAAAAAAAGAAAAAATGATCTCATCCCATTATCTGTGCAAAGTTTCAGGAGATAGAGGTGCCGGTCCTGTACCATGCCCGGTTCTTCCTGTTTTAAACCACATCAGAGGTCTTAAAGAAAACTCTAAACATCTTGGCAGATAGTAATCAGTCCTAGTCCTAGTCCAGTCCAGGCATTGCTGTAATCCAGTGTGTGAGGTTTGCTGTAGATGTGTGTGCTTCAGGTCAATGTAATATAATCAAATAGAGCTGCACAGAATCTACACAAATGTTTAAGTTCTGCACATTGCTCATTTTGTTTGTTTATTTTCGTTGTTATTGTATTTTGAAAGGATTTTGAAAAAGCATATTTCAGCTTACCAAGTACTCTCAGCTGACACCAAGAATAAAATACATTAATTTAGAATTAATGTGAAATATTAAAAATATTAAATATATTTAAAAATAAATTTATTTATTTATTTAGAATTTTTGTCCCAAAATACAGTATATATATTTTTTTTATTGTTGAAAGATTTTTTGGTGTTTGAAATCAGGCATTAGAAATATATAATGTATATTATAAATACAATGCATGTTATATTTGCGTATGTATATGTGTATATTTATTTATACAGTGTGTGTATATATGTATCAGGGATATTATACTTGATTAAAACCATAAAAAAACCTGTTCTGTTACTTGAAATAAAATAAACATTAACTGAACAAAAAAAAACATATATTTTGAATATTATTAATATATCATTTTAATCCGATCTATAAAAATAAAAATGAATAAAAACTGCATAGACATATGTATAAAAAATACTTAAAACATTTACTACAACCTTAACTCAAAATACACATCCACCCACACATACTCTAATATATATATATATATATTATATATTAAATATTGTTTTATTAAACATTAAGTATTATTATATTACATTTTAGCTGAAGTTGTAGTAATTTTGTAGTATTTTATGTCTTTAGTATTTATAATATACAGCATATATTTCTAATGCGTGTGTGTCTGTGTGTGTGTATGTTTACATATCTATATATAGATGTATTATATATATTTTATATTATATTGTACTGCAAGAAAAATATTGTACTGTTGAAATTGAAAAAATATTATAATAAAATTGCTTCCAATATTGCACATTTTGTAATATATTATTTCATACTATTTTTTGAGGAAAATATATATATTTCCCTATTATCTGTGCTGAAACTGTGAAAAGTGTACAGATTCAGCTGAGTCAACTGAAAATCTGTTTCACTCAAAAATAAGAGCGACACCAGCAGATGTTCACTTGAGAACCGTTTCATGAGTAATCGACAGCTGAAAGGTCATGACACCAGGGTTCCATCTGAGAGTTTAACACACACGTGTGTGTGTGTGTGTGTGTGTGTATAGTGGCGGCACTAACCGATTCGTCAAGCCTTCAAACTGATGAGATTTTTTCATCATTTTTAATCCAACAGTCTCCTAATGGCATTTGCCTCTTATTCTCAGCTCTGCACTAATGCTGCTCTCTCTCTCTCTCTCCTGCGGGCTCTGTATATTTATTGTATATTTACGGCTCCGATTTATATATTTATTTCCTCATAAATTTTAATTAGGACTTCAAACGTTTTTGCATTGGCCAGCAGAGGCAGGGTTTTCCTTTGATCACGCTCACATTTCGCCTTTCTCTCTCTCTTTTTCCCTCTTCTTCCCTGTGGGCATCTCCGCTCTAATTGGTTGCCTGAGTGCTGTGTGTCTGTCATTCGCTCTGTCGTTGAAGATTAAAGTACGCCGAGTTTCCAGTCTTTGCCAGGGTTGCCAGATTGGTGCCCTAGCTTGGGATGCCATTGAAATGTGTCGAGCTTTGGAGTGTAAAAAAACTCTGACAGGCTTTAAAAGCTGTTTTTTTGCTTTGATTGCGTCTTTCAGCCCACAAGTAAGAAGTCATGCAACCTCTGCGCATCACTCCCCCTCAGAATCCACGCGTGCAGAAGAACAGCACTGACGCACACGGGATCTGTGTTATAATCACACGTTACAGTGTGTTCTTCATCATTACTCATTATTACAATTCTCTTAGAAGCACTCTTGGCCACAGAACCGAACTGATCAAAATGACTAGTTGTGTGATGAAAAGAAAATTCTTCTAGCTTGACTTGAATTATTCAGTGTTTTGATGATAAAAAAAAAATCTAAATTAATTTAGATTTGATTAAAAAAATAAGTTATTGTAACCTGACACAAAAATTGATTACTTAAATTTAGATTTAATTTAAAATATTAAAAATATTAAATAAATGTAATTTATAAAAAATATAATGTTACATTAGAAATATATTAAAATATGTATACGATAGTAAACAGTTTAATTCTCATTCAATATTATATATATATATATATATATATATATATATATATATATATATATATATATATATATATATATATATATATATATATATATATATTATAATGATATTACAAAATATATTACTATATAATTATATAATTCTAATTTAATATTATATTTTATTATTTAAATGTATATTTATTTATTAATATTTTAATCATATTTTAATATTTTAAGTCTGTGTGTGTGTGTGTGTGTGTGTTTACAATGCTTTACAATATATTATATATTTTATTATTATTATTTTTTTTTATTATTATTATATCCAGTGCTGGTTGTGTGTCAGTGCTGCTGAAGCCAGCTAGTGCTCTGTCTGACACTTTGAAACAATCACTCATGTAAATTGCTGCCTCTCTTCAATTCAATGTCTGTACCCTAATTTGTCAGATTAGACGTAATCCAGGATAAATCACTCCAGCACAGACAAACCCCAGAGTAATGATCCTTCGAAAGGCACAGTCATTTTCTCTTCTAAAAAGCAGTCCTGTCAGTGATGATTCTTGCACATGTTGATTTTATTTTGTTGCCCCAATGTTATTTTTTATTGTTTATTTTATATTATTTTCATAAATCATGTTTTAAAAGCATTTTTATTTTGTTGTTTTTTTATGATATTTGTTTTAAGCAACATTTATGTAGTCAACATACATTTCTTCATATTTCAATATTTCTGAATTTAGTATGATCTCAGCTGTATATCTCATTTGATTTAATTTGCTTTGGGATTTTTTATGTATGTAACAACAGGTTTTTTATATTTGCTAAGAGGTTTTGGGTTAAATTATCTGCTACATACATAAATATATATATGTATATGTGGATCTTGTCTCTGCAGAGGACAAGTGGTACGCATATATTATACAAACACAGGAATATCTCATTTTCCCTCATTGCAGAGAAGCGTTTAGCATACCGGCTACCGCTACTAAGCCTTAACTGGTGAAATGGGTAGATAACCAGATGAAATGAAGCCTCTCCCCTGATTAGACTCTCTCTTCTCGCCTGATCCCTTGTTTCCTGCTCTGTGTTGATGTACTCAAATGACCCAGTGGTCAATGAGCTTGTATTAACATCTGACTCTAGCACGGGGCTACTGTTTTCTCTGCATGTGTGACGGTCCCCGGGGCCCTTCCTCCAGGAGCACTGAACACATTTCAGATCAATACCTACATCCTTTGCCAAAGAGACAGAGAGGAAGTGAATGAACTAGAAACTGAGTAATGTGAGAGAGAAGGCCAGACTAGGACGAATCAGGAACTGAGGGTGTGTTCTCAATGGCGTACTCTTACTTTACTCGTAGTTTACTATAGTAGGCTCACCGTATCCCATAATACTATGCACTTTCCAGTTTCAATATGAAGAATGATCCAGTTTATTACGTACATTTATTTTGCATGTATAATCCAGTTTTCATTTTTTACTCCATAATAGTATTGATTTTTAGTATTTTATTTATTAATACTTATTTTTAAATACTATTTTGTTTAAAGATATTAAGATAAAGGTATTTTATTTGTTAATATTTATTTATCTATTTATTTATTTATCTAATATTTATTTATTTGTTGTTATATTTATAAATAATATGCATTTTCAGAATTTTTAAAAATTATTTTATTTGTTTGTTATTTACTTATACTATTTTATTTATTAATAGTATTTATTTTTAGTATTTGTAATAGTATTTATTTTTAGTATTTTATTTATTACAATGTATAAATGCCAATTTATTTGTTAATAGTATATTTTATTATTTTATTTATTAATAATGTTTATTCATCAATACTGTTTTATTTACAAATAGTATTACTTTTTTATTTTTATTAATATTTATGTATCAATACTATTTTACTTAGGAATAGTATTTTGATTTTTTAAATTATTAATATTTATTTACTTATTTATCAATACTATTTTATTTATTGTTAGTATGTATTTTTGTATTTATTATTTATTTGTGCATCAGTACTATTTTATTTATTATTTAGTTTTATTTTATTTGCTAATATTTTTTGTTTGTTTGTTTGTTTATTATAGAATTTATTAATTTAAATGCTGTTTACATATGCTGTCCAGAGTGCAGAAGGCACTACATAGAGAGCATAAATACCCTAGAAGCATATTCACAGAGAAAAATGACACTTTATTTTGATGAAAAAATGACAATTATACTGAGCCTCTTCAACCTTCTAAAGATAATAGTTCACCTTTGCCCTTTTGAATTCATTAACATTTTCATTTTTCGGCTGATGGGTGAGCAGACGTATTTGTGATAAAGCTGTTTCTGTGTGCATCTGCGGCTGAGTATACTGTCTTTGCCTGTCCTACAGTTACACGCGCAGGTTTGATGGGAGATGGATAAGCTGTATTTAGGGTTATCAGCGAGTCTGGCCTGCTGGCTCAATTTGAAATTCAATAATGAGCCTCCATGTTATATTTCCTCCTCACTGTCAGGCCAGTGATAACAACTGTACTCACCCTTCTTCCCTCTCTCCTCGTCCTGTCCTTTCCACTTCCCTATCGCTCTGAATTTTTGCTGGCCTCAAATATTTCTTATCTCTCTGTGGTTTGCAGTAATAACAGGCAGACAGGCTTAACGTATTTTTATCAGGAATGTAGGCCACTCCGAACTTCGAAACAATCCAAGTTCTTTCACTTTCTCAATACTACACAAGATATGAAGTTTGCATGTCTTCTCTAAGAGAATCTTCTGTTTACAAAATAAGTTGTATACATCATCCTCTTGAATATGTTTACTATATTGTTATATATTTTAATAAATTCTCACAAATTCTTGCTTTGCTTGTAGTCACAAGTCTAGTTCCATAAGAAAGCACCTGCCTAGCTAGAACATGTATGTACAGCAAATAATGCTTTAATGTAGAATTGAGGGTCATCCTGACTTGGAATCAGCATTATAAGTCCAAATCTCTCTCTCTTTCTCAGGCTCTGGCCATGACAGAGGTGAATGGACCAGTTAGTCCTCATGTGGCAGAACCTCAGATTGCCATGTTTTGTGGTCGTCAGCTTCTACACATGAACACTGAGAGCGGACAGTGGGAAGCAGATCCTCAGGGGCGACAGGGATGCTTCACCCAGCCCAGCAAGATCCTGTCATACTGCCAAGAGGTGATATTCTATTCTATTCTATTCTATTCTATTCTATTCTATTCTATTCTATTATGTGTTGTTGTTTTTTTGTTTGTTTGTGCTCTGTTCTCATCTATTTGTTTTGGTTTGTTTTTTTGTTGTTTATTTTGTTTGTTCTTACTCTGTTCTTGCCTATTTGTTTTGTTTCTTGCGGTTTGTTTGTTTGTTTGCTCTAGTCTCTATTTATTTTGTTTGAAACTTTATTTTTTGTTTTGAACTCTCTTCTATTTTATTTTATTTTAGTCTAGTCTTTTCTATTCCATTGATACATTGTATTCCATTTGTTTTCTTTTTTTAGTTTATTAGTTTAGTTTAGTTTTTTGTTTGTTTTTGTGCTATTATTGCCTGTTTATTTTATTTTGAGCTTTATTTACAGTATTTTGTGTTGCATTCTATTCTTTTTTTATTTCATTTTAGTCTAGTCTTTCTATTACATTGGTATGTTCTATTCCATTATTATTATTTTGTTCTACTTGCCGATTTCTTTTGTTTTAAACTTTATTTTGCATTCTATTCTATTCTTTTTCATTGCATTTTAGTCTAGTCTTTTCTATTCCATTGTAATATTCTATTTTATTTTTTGTGCTCTATTCTCTATTTATTTATTTTGTTCCTGGGCTTTATTTACCATATTTTAGTCTAACCTTTTGTACTCCATTGTTACATTCTGTTCTTTTGTTTTAGTTTAGTATTTTTTGTTTGTTTGTTTGTTTGAGCTCTATTCTCTATTTATAGTTTTGTTCTCTATCCTATTCTAGTCCAGTCTTTTCTATTCCATTGTTACATTCTATTCCTTTTTTTGTTTGTTTGTGTTCTGTACTCGCCTATTTATTTTGTTTTTAAACTTTATTTACAGTATTTTGTTTTGTGCTTTATTCTATTAAATTTTAGTCTAGATTTTATTTAATTGTTTGATTTTTGTTTTATGTTTTGTTCTGATTCTGTTCTATTTGCTTTGTGGTTCTGTTTTATTCTGTTGCTATATTCTTTTCTATTTTATTTGACTCATTGTATTTTGTTCTCTTCTACTTTTATTCTGTTCTGTTTGACTCATGTAATTAATTTCAGTCAAGCGCTAAACATCAAACTCAGCGCACCTACATTAGCATGCGCACTGATTGGTTTAATTACTATGTGGACAAGCATCCGCAGACAATATCCACTCAAGCATATTCTCAAGGTGAACGCCGAGGGCAGCCTGCTCTAATATTAGCATTGTAAAACAAGACTAAAACGCCGTTTACGTGCATGCACAGGGAACTCGATGCAAATCTCTCTCTAACTCTCGCCGTATTAAGTGTGCAGGATAATGGCCATATTCTTCACCATCAATCAGCGGTGGAGATTTATGGTCTCCGTACGCCCCAGGCTCAAACGTATTGTGCGGCTAATATGACTGTATTCTCTGACTCCTAAG
Organism: Schizothorax lantsangensis; assembly: GCA_027422415.1. Lineage (NCBI taxonomy): Eukaryota > Metazoa > Chordata > Actinopteri > Cypriniformes > Cyprinidae > Schizothorax > Schizothorax lantsangensis. The sequence continues at coordinate 6,891,203 of CM049857.1, read as the reverse complement.
AGGATTGCAAGTTTTTAGTTCCCTTTTGTCTCATCTAGAGGAATTAGGGATGAGCAATGATGCCTGGTTGTTTTCCTCTGTTTTTCATCAGCGCTTCCGAATACTCTTCCACGTTCCTTCGGGATATCAACATTGCAAAATAGCATATCCCTGTAGAGTTGTAATGTTGTACAATGCCAATTTCCATTGCATTCCTTATGGATAATGAGAGTGAAAAATGCCATGCTTTCCTGCATTCTTCTGGTCATTCAATATGACTCTATTGCCAAATACAGCAATGCGTCTCGCCAAATATGATTGTGCATATTTCATGGCTGAAATCAGTTTAAGCCTGTATTATTGCATGACAGCAATTCTGAAAATTGAGATGTCAGTCTGAAAAAAGCGTGTTTTTGTCTGTCTGTGCTCTATAAGTGCCAGCAATGTCTGTTCAACCTTGTCTGAATCAACACACTGTCCGTACCACCGCAGTATAAAATCACCTCGTTGTGCGCTAATCTGGGCTCAACCAGTCATTCCGCCTAATGGCTTTTAAAAGCATTATTGTGCCTGCATTCTAGCCTGGCACGAAGTGGCGTATACATAAGCTAGCTGGCACGAGTGACATCAAAATTGAATGAAGAGGCCAAAGAATATGTCATTCTCCTGCTGGATGAGGTTTAGACTAGCAGGCGGTCTGCCAGTGGACTGCGGCCTCATTGCCAGAGCTTGTTTAGAACATAAAAATCCCTTCCCATATGTCTGTAAGATTACACTCTCACTCGCTTCAACCCAGTGCCAATTGATTTGATGCATGCATGTATCCAGAACAATACTCTATTTTTTTTAAAATAATTTTTGTATACTCTTCTTCATGATGATAATTTGAACAATATGTCATAATTATGTCAAAATTAACTCAAGGTTGTCCTGTGTTGTGGATATATTTAAAGGATGTTGAAATGCAGCAGAGTGTATGCAACTCATTTAGTCATAACTATATTCACAATTTAGTGTTATCCTAAATATAAAAATGTTAAAGAGACTAATTAATTTGTTTTATTAATGTATTAATACATTTGTATTTCCTTTCACTAGCAGATATAGTCCCTGATAATAAAATAAAATAAAATAAAATAAAATGTTAGGAATAACAACAATGTTATTCAGTGGATGTTGAGTGTCTGTTTTAATATATTGCATATTAAGACAGAACATTACAAGAAAAAAGTGTTGAATATTATTTTTTATGAATTTTATTGATAGAATTTAAAACAATTAATCTGTATCAAATGTATCCTACTAGAAGATATAGTCCCTAATAAACAAATAATGAATAAAACAAAACAAAATTAAATAAAATACAAATAAAAAAATAAATAGTGAATAAGAGAATGTTACTCAATGGGTGCTGAGCATTCATTTTAATATATATTTATATTAGGACAGAATATTGGAAGAAACCTGTAGTGTTGAATATTTTTTATTTTTTATTGAGTTTTATTAAGAAAATATATATTTTTTAAATATCTGTATCAGGTTCATCCTCTTATTAAAATATATAGTCCCTGATAAACAAATCAAATCAAATATTTAATGAGTGTTGAGCATCTATTTTAATGTATCGTTTATGTACCGTATATTTTAGGACAAAATATTGGAAGTAAACAATAGTGTTAAATATCCATTGTTATGAGGTTTATTAATATATGTTATTAATTACAAGTTGCTATTTTTTATATCTGTGTGACTGACCTTGTCTTGTCAAATCTATATATATGAAAATATATAGTGAAACAACAAACCTAATGTGACAATACACTCATGTATATTCCTGAATATACGTACACATTTCTATCCATTTTCCCTCTTATCCTATTCTCCCTCCCATATGTGATTTATTACATTCAGTTTATTTATGATTGTTTTGAATCATAAATAAATCCTAATAATGTACAGATGACTCAGTATGACTCAGTGCCCCTGCAAACATGTTTTGAAGGTGAGGTGTAATTGCTTTGGAAATTCAGGAATAATACGCAATGAGTTTTCTGACGCCCCCTGGTGCCACATACAGAAATGAATTTCATATTCCTTTATTAACTGTAAAGTGCTGCAGTCTCAGCTGGCAAGATTGACTCAGCGACTCCCTCATGTGGTCAAATGAGAGGTCTCCCATTAAAAAGTAACCATCAGCTAAAACAAAAAGCATCCATTATGTATTTATATGGCTTGTTATTAATTGCATGTGTGGTTTAGCTATATGGTCATATTAAAAGACTCCCATGTGCAGCTACATTTTCAGAAACAAGAATAGTTCACTGTGCAATATCCTGGAGTGCCATTTATTTCTTTTTGTCCCGTTCCTTCTCATCCCTTTTGTGTTTTTTCTGTTCTCTGCATGATAAACTGATTATTCCCGTCCTTTTTCCGACTGTTGTGATCCTGACTCCTGTCCCTGCTCTTTCCTCACGTGTGTTTGTGTCTGTCGCTCTCGCCGTATGTCAGATGTATCCAGGACTGCAGATTTCTCATGTGGAAGAGGCCTCATCTCCAGCGACTATCCCGGGCTGGTGTAAGAAGGGCTGGGGTCACTGTCAGACCCGCTCCTTCATCGTCGTGCCCTACCGTTGTCTGGGTGAGTCAAAAATACACCCTGAACAGTTTATAATACAGATATCCCTTCAAAAATACAATAAAGACCAGATTTCAACAGCGATATCACATGAAGTTCAATCAGTCATGTAAACATATACACGACTATATTTATGAATGTATTGTGAATGTACATTTAGTTTCTGAAATTCCTAAGCATCGTTTTGTAGTACACTGTACACTGCAGTGCCTCACATGCATCTTATATCACAAGCAAAAATATATAAATAAATCATAAATGTGTTGGCTCAGTACTAGTGTTGATGAATATGTAATGCTTGTGCAGCTGTTTGGCTCTGAGGGGCTTTTGTCCTTGGTTTTTCTCACATACTGCACATAGTTCAAGTTCCCACATCTTAGATTCTTTTATTTGCAACATCAGCTCACGTGTGCATTTTCAGAAATGCTAACGCCACTTTTTTATTGCCAGTATTGTCTTCCTCATTTCTCATTATATTTTCTTTGAATTTATTTATATATTCTGGTCATTATCATAATTACACTGTTGTTCAAAAGTACGGGGTCTGTAGAATTTATTCATGTTTATGAGAGAATTCTCTTGTGCTGACCAAGGCTGTATTTATTTGATCAAAAATACAGTAAAAACAGACATTGTGTGGAATATTATTACAATTGAAAATAAGTGTTTGATTTTTAATATGGGTTAAAATCTATTCCTGTGGATTTTCAGCAGCCATTACTTCAGTCTTTAGTGTCACATGATCCTTCGGAAAGCATTCAGAATTATTTATCATTATTAGCAAAGTTGAAACTATGGAAGCCCATCTTTGCCACAGAATAAGAAAATTCAAAAGTTAATTGCAAATAAGGAATTTTATCTCACAATTCTCTCTTTTTCTCACAATTCTGTGCTCACAGTTTTGACTTTTTTCACAATTCCGCAAGATATAAAGTCATAAGATATAAACTTGCAATTCTAATAAGTCTTTAAGTATTTATTATTATTATTATTATTATGAGACAGAAAATAAAACAGAATTGTGAGATGTAGAGTCAGAATTCTGAGTTTATATCTTGCAATTCTGACTTTTTTATCAGAATTCCCAGAAACAAGGTCCGAATTGTGAAATAAAATGTCACAATTACCTTTTTAACTTATTATTTATAAATAATTCCATAGAAAACATTTGCGCTGCTTTATTTTTTCTGTGGAATCCATGATTCTACATGATACATTTTTTCAAGATACTTTGAAATAGAAAGTTAAACAGAACATAATTTAATTTAAATCTAATTATTTTAAATATCATTTGTAACATGCTTATACTTTATACATATACTTTACTGTCATACTGTTAATGAAATAAAACTATTAATTTTCTTCAGTTTTATTACTGGCACCAAACTTTTGAACAGCAATATACATCCTTTATTAATATTGTTTTATTTATTTTTTTATGACCCATGTAATTGTCTCTGTCTCTCAGTGGGTGAGTATGTCAGCGAGGCACTCTTGGTTCCGGATCGTTGCCGTTTCTTACACCAGGAGCAGATGGATTCTTGTGAGAGCTACGTGTACTGGCACAACATCGCCAAAGAGGTAAATACTTGTAATAAAAGCTCACAAAATTACAACCTGGAAAAGTATTAGAACTGGAATTCAGTTTTAATAGCTTCACATCTTTAATGGTTAGTCTGATGCCTGTGAAATTGCAGTCTATGATCTATGATCTTCTATTCTCATTTCCTCTCTGCACTATCACCAGTATCTCCTGGTACTTAAAGTTTTCCCAGTTGAATTTTGTAGGTCATTTCACCCGGACACGTACACGCAATTACAAAAAGATAAAAAAAGAAATAATGCACTTCAAAGTTTTTTAAAGCGCTGCCGCAGTCATTCTTCTTTTGGTCTGCTCATTAGGCCTGCACAGCTGACAGTCTGGAGCTGCATAGTTATGGGATGTTGTTGCCGTGCGGTGACCGTTTCCGTGGGGTGGAGTACGTCTGTTGCCCCGGCAGGACAGGATCGAGTGGACGAGGAGAGATGGAGACTACAGACACTGTACAAGGAGAAACAACACCCTTCGTGTCCATGGCTGGAGAAAAAGTGGTTACCAGGTAAAGAACTTCTGTAGTCCATTTCACGCTCAGAATAAAGGTACAACATTTATGGTTCCATTTTTTTTTTTTTTTTTTTTAGCATTTTTAAGGAATAAATTCAGTTATTTTACCAAATGGTAAGATTTCAGTAATACATCTAAAATAATTCTTGCAAAACTTATCCTAATTTAACTCATTTTAATCCCATAGTTGCTGTAGTTGTAAACTGTATGTGACTGATTCACTAAAAAGAATCAGCTCATATGATTCATTTGTTTGGGACTTATTAGAGTCATTTGTTCAGGAATCAGATTACACTGGTTGAGCTGTATGTTTTTGATTCACTAAAAAGTGCCGTCTGCTATGAGTCATTTGTTCAAGAATCGGCTCATAATTGTCATTCGTTTGGGAATCAGACTACACTGGTTGCACTGAATGTGTTTGATTCATTAAAAAGAACCAACTCATTTGAGCCTTTTATTCAAGAAATGGATTACACTGATTACAATGTATGTTTTTTATTTAGCTTAGTAAACTGACTCATAAGTTAAAGAATCAGGTTGTACTGTTTGCACTGTATGTGATTCACTAAAACGAATAAGCTTAAATGAGCCATTCGTTCAGGAATCAGACTACACTGGTTGTGCTGTATGTTTGATTCACTAAAAAGAACCACTTCATAAGAGTCATTTGTTTGTGAATCAGACTACAATGGTTGCACTGTATGTGTTTGATTCACTAAAAAGAATCGCTTCATAAACGTCACTTGTTCTGGAATCAGACTACACTGGTGGTCTGTGTGTTTTTGATTCATTTGTTACCTGTCTGTTTTTGATTCATTAAAAATAACTGGCTGAGCAATTTGTTCAAGAATCAGACTAAATAGGTTGCATTGAACGTTTTATTCCCTAAACAGAATTAGCACAGTAGAGTAATTTGTACGTGAATCAGACTACACTGGTTGAACTGTATGTGTTTGATTCACTAAAAAGAATCACCTCATAAAAGCAGAATCAGACTACATTGGTGGTCTGTATGTTTTTGTTACCTTTATGTTTTTGAATTATTAAACAGACGCAGCTCATATGAGTAATTTGTATGGGAGTCAGGCTACACTTGTTGTTGAATGTTTGATTCACTAAGTAGAATCAGCTCAGTAGATTGTGTTTCTGTACAGAACAAAAAGTACAGACTACACAATTAACTCTAAAAATCCTTCCCACTCAATCAGTGTGAAAACAACACCACCCACTCCCAGTCCCTCTTCTGAGACGGACATCGAGGAAGACGACATGGAGGAGGAAGAGGAAGAGGTAGTGGAGGAAGAAGCAGAGGAAGAAGAAGAAGATGAGGAAGAAGGCAATGATGAAGAGGCAGCTGAGGTAGAGGAAGCTGAGGACGAGGAAGCCGCAACGACGGTGAAAGACCAGGAAGAGTACGAGTATCCCATCGACTCTCATTTCCAAGGCCAAGACTACATGGACAACTTCTACTACGACAAGAACCTCCAGACTGCCAAAGCCTCCACCCAAACTCAAACACGGATGGACAACCGTGAGTCTTACTGATGTTTCATGTGTCAAGAGTCATAAATTGTCTCTCTCACACTCAGCAGAGGTTAAACAGAATGTGTGAGGTTAAATGACATTGCATTTTTAATGCTTCCTTTTTAACTCCCTCTCATATGGAGATTTAAGTTAACACACTGCAGGGATTGATGCTACTTCAGTCTCACTGAGCTGTAGTGATCCTTCCTTCCCTCTTGATAGATTAATTGATTGAATCACTGATTGGTGCTTAATTAACTCTCTTTCTCTCCTGTCGGTAGTGCCCACTCCTCGTCCTACAGATGGTGTGGACGTTTACTTCGAGATGCCGGGCGATGACAGTGAACATGCCAATTTCCTACGTGCCAAGTTGGACCTGGAGGAACGGCGAATGAAACGCATCAATGAGGTGAGGGAGGCGGGACTTTCTATGTGTGCGTATAAGATCTTATGTGACCTAAGAGTGTTTAAGAGGGAATCATGGCTTTATTTGTGCATGTAGATCATGAAAGAGTGGGCAGAGGCAGACAACCAGTCAAAGAACCTGCCAAAGTCAGACCGCCAGGCACTGAACGAGGTACAGAAATGAATGAATTAATTGTGTTTTTGAAAACTTTTATTAAGTAAGAATGCATTAAATTGGTTTAACATGATTTAACGTGTAATGTTACAAAACATCTGAAAAAATGCATCACAGTTTCCTCAAAAATATGAAGCAGTACAACTTTTTCAGCATTGATAATAATAGTAAATGTTTATTGAATCATTTTTGAATGACACTGAAGACTAGAGTAATGAGTATGACTGCTGAAAATTCAGCTTTTCATCACAGAAATAAATTACTTTTTAAAGTATATTAAAATAGAATACCATTTAAATATTTTAAATAGTAAACAATATATGTATTTTATCAATTAAATGCAGCCTTTATGAGCTAAACTTTTCTTTAAAAAAATAAATTGAATAAAATCCAACCCCAAACTTGTTACCCCCAAATTATATGGTATCTGTTAAAGGGTCCTATTCTACACTTGTGACATTTTTATTCTTCTTCTTGAATCAAAAAAGTTGCAATTTAGTTTCTCATGACTCGTGATCTTATGACTGACCTTTAGATTTTAACAGACTACATGTTGTCTGCTTGAATAGTCTGATTACAGAAGGAAAATGGGTTCCACATGATGCAAATAAAGGTTATAGAAACAATAGTAAATATTGATAGTTTTCTTGAGGGTGAACTTGATCTTTATCCTTAACATCCTAGTAAAGAAATCTTCTTCAAAAGTGGACAAACTTGCAACATTTTGTTATAGAAATGCCACTTTTATCCAGCCTTACATTTTTTTTTTCAAGTATCCGATTTCAATTTAAAGTATGTGACAATTCAAAAGTAAAATGTGTTGTGAATGCGGTCAAACTTTATTTTAAGGTCCAATTCTCGCCATTTAACAAACCATTTACTACAACTTTTGCCTCAAACTCCTAATTTGCTGCTTATCAATAGTTAAGTTTAGGTATTGGTATAGGATTAGGGATGTAGAATATAATCATGCAGAATATGTGCTTTATAAGCACTAATAAAGAGCCAATATGTTAATAGTAGGCATGCTAATAAGCAGCTAGTTAATAGTGAGAATTGGTCCCTATACTAAAGTGTTACCGTGAATGCTACTTTATGTGTTTAGTCATTACTGTAACTTTCTCACAAATTTCTCTCTCTTTCCCAGCACTTCCAGTCTGTTTTACAGACCCTTGAGGAGCAGGTAGCAGGTGAGAGGCAGAGGCTGGTGGAGACGCACCTGGCCCGTGTTGTTGCCACTCTGAATAACAACCGTAGACTGGCTCTGGAGAGCTATCTGAGCGCTGTGCAGAGCGACCCTCCACAGGTCTGTCCCTCTTACAGAGAACTGCTATGAGAATATTAGCACAATACAATATTTGCAGTTTGTAAACAATATATTTTCTTCTTTATTGTTATCAACATTTATCCAAAGTGTCTTAAATTACATTCAAGGTACCATTCTGTCAGTTCTTGCTTTCCGTGGGAATCGAACCTGTTACCTTGTTGTTGCTAGTGCCAAGCTCAACTGTCTGAGCTACAGCAAAAATATTGCTTATTTGTTTATAGCTGATTGTTCATGTAGCACAGTATTAAATATTGTGTTTCTGAATTCACTACCAGTCTCTTTTTGACATGATTTCTCTTTCTCCTACTCCCTCACAGCCGGACCGTGTTCTTCAGGCTCTGAAGCGTTATATGGCCGCAGAGCAGAAGGACAGACGACACACTCTACGTCATTACCAGCACATTGAGTCTGCTGACCCTCAGAAAGCTGAGCAGATGAAGTTCCAGGTTTGAGACGCACACCCAAATCTGCTCTTCCATTCATGTCTACAGCTTTAACACTTTACTAATAAGATCTGATTTGTTAACAGTAATTTAAGGTTTTAACATTAGCAACTATTTTGCAATGCATAAACTACTACAGATATAACCTTGGACTTAAAAGAAATTGAAATAAACATGTACTAATAAATTCAGCAGAAGTATTATTATTAAATTATTTTATAATTTATAATTATTTAAATTATTATTAAAAATAAATATTTATTAATTATCATTATCATGGTCATTAATTGTATTATTATTAAATAATAATAGCCTATCAGAACATATGTGATTTGTAATGTATTGTTGTGTGAAGCAGAATTTTGGACCAATAAGATTTCAGTGTGGGCGGAGCTACCTAGCGCAGCATGACAGGAATAGAAACCAAAATATCTTGCTGCTCATGTCTGCCTATTTAATGCAGATATGAAAAAGACATGCTTGGTCATGTCAAATAGTGCAAATATGAATGAAAAAGTAATTCCATATCTGTGTTTGAAGGTGTACACACACCTCCATGTGATCGAAGAGAGAATGAACCAGAGCCTGGCTCTGCTCTACAAGGTCCCCGGCCTGGCTGAGAAACTTCACGATGAGATCCGTAAGATGTGTTTTCGTGAATCCTTTGTTGCCTCAAATGTCAAAACGTTTTCAAAATCATTCATTGAATCTATGTGTCTCTGCAGAGGAGTTGGTGAGAACAGAGAGGGGGGACATCAGCGAGCTCATGACCACTTCCTTTTCTGAGACGCGCACCACTGAAGAGCTGCTTCCTGCCGAGAGCGAAGAAGAGCGAGATGACGAGGAGGAAGAAGACAGAGCTTTTCAGAATCGCCCCTACCCACCACGCATCGGTACAATAACCACAACTATACAAAACACATGCAATATGAGGAAGGAAATGGAGCTTAACACAAAACATTCTTGAGCATGTTAACAATCTGAAAATACTAACCATCCTTTATCCTATTCCTTTATCTCTTGAATTTTTATGTAATATAGACCCCCAGCCTAACGAAAAGAAAGGTAAATCTTAAAGATGTGATCACACTTCCTATAATATCAAGTTATAGTTTTATTTATATACTGTATAGTTGATGAATGAATTAATGAATATATATATATATATATATGTATATGTATATGTATCTGTGTGTGTGTGTTATATTTATTTATTTATTTATTTATCTATAGTTATATATTTATATTTCTGTATGTCCACAGTTTCATCAGTGGATGAGTATGACTACACCACATCTGAGAGAGGACCGACTTATGAATATGAGGAGAAGGTTAGGACAAATTCTGACACAAAATATCACATATAAGCTTTCAAATTATATTCATGCTTAGTACTTGCTGAATACTGCACAGTATTCACTATTTACTACATACTACCTACTTAGTCCACATATAAAACTGTAGTTATGCTGCATTGTTGTCACATGACCTCACTAAGATGCATGTCAGATAGGGCTGCACGATTTGAGGAAAAAATCTATTTGCAATATTACTGATTAAAATTGCAGCTGCAATTTTAAAAGCTCCAGGCTTCCTTTGTGTTTTTATTGGGAGATTTTGTCCAGAAATGATGTGATTATGTAATTATATTATTATTAAATACAAATATTGCAATTGCAATACTACTAATAATAATAGTTATCATCATATCATATTTTTATTATTATTAATACTGATCTGAATAACAGTATGGCAGTCTTGCAGTTTGACCACTGGATGGCACCATCTGGAGTTGAAAGTGTAGAGATGATATTTCCTTAAGTAAAAAAAAAAAAATCAGATAAAAAAAACAACAACTGTACTTGCAAGTAGCAAGCTTGAGTAGAATTTAAAATGATTTTCTTGTCACATGATTAACTCAGTGTTTGTGTGTTCCTCAGATCAACACGTCTGTAGAGCTGAAGCAGGTGGTGTACAAGTCTCCAGGAATCCAGAGAGATGAGCTGGTGAGCATCTAAAGCCCTTCATTTGTCAACTCATTTCTTTTCTCAAGTCTAATGTTAAGTTTTATTCATTTAGCTCTTTACTGTGCCAAATATGTCTCATTGTACTTTTAAGTGAAGCATAAGCATAGATGTGAAGCATTTATTTGGACACTTAACTAAAAGTTACTCTATGCTTAGTTGAGCTCTGACAGATACAAACGGACATGGATAGAATAGAATGCGTTTGGAGGACATGGATAGGATGCATTTCCATCTTAAGCAAATAGAGTTAGGTGCCGATTTGGTTCTTGTATTGTACTGAATGTGAAACTCAATGCCTCATTGTTTTCTATCACAGCAGCCGGACGTTTTGGAGACTTTTAACCGCGGGGCAATGGTGGGGCTGCTGGTGGTTGCCGTGGCCATCGCAATGGTGATGGTCATCAGCTTGTTGTTAGTCCGCCGTAAGCCGTATGGAACCATCAGTCATGGCATAGTGGAGGTGAGAGTTCATCTGTGAGGATCACTACTGGTATTTGTGTGTTTGTATTTGAAGCAGCACGTCCAAGAAACAGGGTCAAACCCAGACTCAAAATGGCTTCTGGCTGATGTTTCTGGTTTTTATAATATAATAGCCTAGCTCAAATACACCCTGACCCATTTAAGTACCATATACTTGGCTATAACACAAGGAAGTAACAACCAAACCCTGAAGCGGTTTCCTGCTGATATGTGGTTTGATATCTAGTCGTTTGATATCTAATCTGATATTTTGATTTGATAGGGAAAAAAGCATAACAGGAAAAGTCAAGTCATGATACTGAATTTAATATTTAATTAAATAGTTAATATACATACTATGTAATTAATATACATACATATACATGTTGTACATACAGTGTTCTGCCAACTAGTATCTGATATGTTTCAGATCACAAAACTGGTTCCTTTTATATGTGAAACGCACATGAATATCATACAAATCATAAATAACATCCTTGGGGTTTCTTTTTCAATAATTGCATGACTTTTTAACCAATAATTAATTGGTTGAAATTACATTTACATTTCATGTAAAGTGTACATGAAATAAAGATTTGAGTTGAATTATTTTGTAGAGACAATGGACTGTTTCTGCTTCAGAGCAAAAAAATTAAAAGATAATTGTAAAATAGTTTAAAATAAAAAAAGTTTTGAGAAAGAGTTGTGAGATATAAAGTTGTAATTTCAGATATAAAGTCACAATCAGTAGCTATAAAGAGATGAGATTTTCTACTCAAAAATCTGACAGCAATCAAGTATTTTTAAGTCTTATTAATGTGGTTTACTAGTAAAATGTCAGATGAGAAGTGGTGAAGTGGCCATAAATACAGAAATCACAACTACATTTATCTCCCTCTCTGCCTGCCCAAGCTTTGGCATACTTCCCAGTTCCCTGCTGCACCATCTACTTTTTTATCAGTTCTTAACAGAAACAGAGGTAGTTCAGACTTGCATATAAAACTATGATTATATGTTACACAGTATAAGAAGAATGAAGACTGAAAATATGAAAAACATGTATGATCTCACACAGTTATCAGTTTAGATCAGTTTAGATGGTATGCCATTATAGATAAATAGTAGATAATTATATGAATTCATGTTACATGATATTATAATGATGGTAGATAATCATTATGCACAAATAATTGACAGAATCAAGCATGTACGCAATGGAAAATGATGCTATCTATATATTTGAATGCATATAGTGTATGGAATCATTCTCAAGATATTCCTATAAATAGCCTTTTGAAATTAGGATGGCCTCACACTTTGACCTAAATTATAATATTAGCTACATATTAAATATTACTATTACAATATTGTACTTGTATTGTTTAGCATTCTAGATGGAAAGACCATCACAAAATTGGAAATAATACAAAAAAATGGCTGCTTTCTATTACAAAAAAAAGAGAAATGTGAATAGATTTATCAAAGATTTACCAGTGTTGAAATATTACATTTATTAGACAAGGTATTTGAGTATCCTGTCATTTTATTCTTAAAAAGAAAATTGAGATTTTTATTTGATAACATTCATAAACTACGGTATTTTTAGATTTTCTTTCTTTCTTTATTTTTCTTCTCTCTGCATATCCTGCATTTGTATGCTGGTTGGCCACACATGTGATAACACAAGTCTCTTATCTTGTTAATTTTTATAAAGTTTTTCCATATGGGAAACCTGCTCAAATGTGCCTGCCTTAATGATTTGAGATTTGCTCACGGCCAGCATATTATAATGTTTCCGTTCATTAATTTTTCCCATTTAATTTCACTTTTGCTCCTTTCTAAGCGATTCTTTCCCCATCTCCCCGTCTCTTTCCCAGCAGGTCGACCCCATGCTGACCCCCGAGGAGAGACAGCTGAATAAGATGCAGAATCACGGCTATGAAAACCCCACTTACAAATTCTTCGAGCAAATGAACTGAGGAGGGCTCTGCAGTCTCAAGGCCATGCCCTCCTCTCTCGCCTTCCGTTTTTTTATTGGGGTTTCCATTGCAACCCCCTCTCCCTCGTACTGTATGTATGTCTATATGACCAATGTTCAAAATGTACAACAAACCCGGCACGCAAATAGGGAGTTTGTAGTAAAACGTTTGCATACTACTCTCTCATCAGGGAGAGACACTAATAAGAGAATCCGCAGAGCTCCTTTATCCCCCGGTTTTTGATTTTGTTCATGAGGGTGTGGTCACGCCGAGCATGTTCGGCCCTTTTAAAATCTTGGAATAGCGTCACACTTTCTTTCCGAATGAATTACGTGTTTCAAAGAAGCTAAACATGATCGACCCGAGTGGTTTGTTTTGTCATTTCTATTTTCAAAGCAGAGTTTATTTCATGGTGAAACTGTGATATGAATGATATATTTTTGAGTTCACCGGAAGATGTTTTGACCCTCTAAGACGACTTAGTTATAGATTTGAGTCATTTTAGACTGCTAGTTTCATTCTGTTTGACTTTAGACATAAAACGAACGAGGTTTGTATTCACGTATAACTCATCCGTCGGACATTCTGGTAGATTCTTAGTCTCAAATCACACCGTAAGAAACTGAATCAGTGTTTTAAATATACCACGAACATTCATTTAACAATACTACCCGAAAGCTTAGAATATTTTTCTGGTATTGCTTCTTTAAAAGTCAATTCTAAGTAATCAGAAGTCCATACGCGTAAAGAAAAGCATGCAAAATTTGGTGTATGATGCTATAACGTACTTGTGTTGGTCCTGTTTCTTGCTTTTTGATAAAAATGAAAATATCACAGTGCAACAATGACGTGTACATAACTAAAGACGTAACTCGAATCATTAATTTGTATCGACGCAACGTGTGGACGTAAAGATGACCTTGTGCTGCTCATACAGAGAACGAAACATTTCCTAACATGGCTGAATGAAAACGGACTGTTGTATAAACCAGCACAAGAAAATGACACAGTAACTCCTGACTGAATGTATCTTCGGTAGACATAGACTCCATTCACGTTCCTCCTAACACACCGCGGCGGTTAGAGCGTAGGTTAGTTAGCTTAGCTAATCGCTCCGTTCTCAAACAGTAGTTGATTTAACTGTCGAGGGTTTGTGTTGCGTAACTGAAACTAGTGTCACCTCTGAAACGTGGTAAACAACTTTGACTGACAAGATGTGATTCCAGAACTGGTTTAAGTTTCTGTACATGTCACTACGTCTTGAAAATCAAGTTTTTTTGTTTTTTTTAATATTAGAGGGTTCTAGAGTTGTCTGTCTAATGCATTTCTGTTCTAGTACATGATAGAAATTTTAAATCAAATATTTGTGTGTCTGTCGCTGTGACACAAATAATGTAAACGCAACAATTACTGTTGTAGAAAGGACATGTCTTGCTCTAAATCTTTTTATTAGTAGAACGAACAGGTTTTTGAGAAGAGTACGGCATCATCCTGTGTTTATATATTATGTGACATATCAGCAGAAGTGAAACCAAAATGTGGGCCCGGTACGTTTGTTTATCGTTACTTCAGTCCAAAACTACACTTTTATACCAAACCAAACTCTGTCCTGTGAAATCCTATTTATTTTAGAAAAGAAAATACTGATTTTTTTCTGAGTCAAGACACCAAACCGTATGACATGATTGTTTGTATTTGATTGCCTTTTTTGTCTTCCTTTGTTCTGCAACATTTTGAACACAAATGAACTGAAGCCAAACCACAGAAAAAGCTTGTTTAACCACACATTGGACGGAAGCTTCTCGAGGCATATTAATTATTTTTAAGGCATCATTAGATTCATAAATCCTCATTTAGACCTCTCCAGGTTAGAATAGCCTAATACAAAACATTGCACCAGAGCTCATGGCACTTAAAGCAAAACATGAACGACCTACTGTTGTTTGATCGCTCTGATGTGTATTTATGAATTGTGATGAGTTCAAATTGTGGTTTGATGCCCTAATTTAGGACTCTTATATAGATTTTGTGCCAGCATCAGGTAGATTTAGGACAGCGTATTCAATTGGGATGGAATTTAAGTTTATACGTGTCTTCTCTTGGCTGAGATGACCTTCCCTCTCTTATCCTGAACCAATAGAAATGTAAACAAAGTTACGGATGTTTTAACTGCTGCATTATTGCCTTTTTCAATGCTGTGTTTTGGATGTAATTGTATGTATTTTTTATTTAAGTCAATATTAATTGGAGTTTGGGTCATTTGCTATAGATTTGGACTGTAAACACTGAACGGGTCTCATGCTTGAAAACTAAACTAAATAACTGAGAGCACAACTGTATCCAGACTGATTCATTTGTGTCCATTCATTAGTACTTCAAAATCTTTCCTCGTCTTGCTGAAGAATCAGTAAAGTGAAGGTTAAGATGGAAAGGCATAAAGTGTTGAACATCATACACAACCCAATTTTATCTTTCAAATTACTAGCATGGATTGAAGATACAGCTTGATAATGTAAAATAATTGGTTAAAAGTAAAGTTGTAATGTAATGAACTGGTGCTTTAAGGAACTTGTCATTAAGCTACTGAAACCAATGCAGTGAAATAAGCTGATCTCGAATCATTCTGAATTTCACCAAAGACATGTTCTGGATATGATTGGAAGGCCAACTAATGTGTTATATTTTTAATTGACATGAATTGTAAGAGCAAGCAACCTGTGAACTGATCTGACTTCTTGTACTTGCATTAAAACAACAATAAAATTATAAATGACCCACACAATTTGACTGTGGCTTTTAACTTTTGAAATAGTGGTTGTTATTGTGAACAGCATTATCCTGTCAGCAAGCGTCTGGTCATTATTAACCAGGGAAATGAAATTCAATTATATCAACCAGTCATTTTATTTCAATTCAAGATTAATAGCTTACGTTCACCACAAAACAAAAAGGTCTGGTGCCTCATTTATAAAGTGTGCGTACGCTCAGATTTGATCTTAGAGTGTGCGTATACGCTTAAATCCACACCAACGTTCATATTTATAAAAACGTTTTTTGACGTGGAAAAGTGCTTAGCGTCACGTCAAGGTCTGAGCAGACGTACGCACTTTTTATTGTTGGAGTATTGCAGTTTTTTTTTATATAAGCTGTTCTTGCAGCTGGCTGTTCTAAATTATGATGATTGGTGATCTTTTATATGTTAATGATATTAATTAGGAGTCCTTTACAAGCAGAGAGCTGAAACCAGTCAATTGCGCACAAGTTCAAGATCATTTGCGATTCATTTCACATCTGAAAGAGACACGTACACACGTTTTCTGTTCGTACGTTCATTCTACAACCCCAAATCAGAAAAAGTTGGGACAGTATGGAAAACGCAAATAAAAAAAGAAAGTAGTGATTTCTAAATTTACTTTGACTTGTATTTCATTGCAGACAATATGAACACAAAATATTTAATGTTTTGTCTGGTCAACTTCATGTCATTTGTAAATATACATCCTTTCCTGTCATTCAGACCTGCAACACATTCCAAAAAAAGTTGGGACAGGAGCAATTTAGGGCTAGTAATGAGGTAAATTGGTTAAATAATGATGTGATTTGAAACAGTTGATGTCAACAGGTGATTGCAATTATGATTTGGTACAAAAGCAGCATCCAAGAAAGGTCTAGTCCTTTAGGAGCAAAGATGGGCCGAGGATCGCCAGTTTGCCAACAAATACGTGAGAAAATTATTGAAATGTTTAAAAACAATGTTCCTCAAAGAAAGATAGGAAGAGATTTGGATATTTCACCTTCAACAGTGCATAACATAATTAAAAGATTCAAGGAATCTGGAGGAATTTCAGTGCGTAAAGGACAAGGGCGCAAGCCTAAGCTGAACAACCGTGATCTCCGATCCCTCAGGCGGCACTGCATCAAGAATCGTCATTCATCTATAAGCGATATCACCACATGGGCTCAGGACTACTTTGGCAAACCTTTGTCAAGTACCACAATACGTAGTTACATCCACAAATGCCAGTTAAAACTGTACTGTGCCAAAAGGAAGCCCTATGTTAACAGTGTCCAGAAGCGCCGTCGACTTCTCTGGGCTCGGAGGCATCTGGGATGGACCATCACACAGTGGAAACGTGTACTGTGGTCAGATGAATCAGTATTTCAGGTATTTTTTGGGAGGAATGGACGCCGTGTGCTCCGGACCAAAGAAGAAAAGGATCATCCAGACTGTTACCAGCAACAAGTCCAAAAGCCAGGGTCTGTCATGGTATGGGGTTGTGTCAGTGCCCTTGGCAAAGGTAACTTGCACTTCTGTGATGGCACCATTAATGCTGAAAAGTACATAGAGATTTTGGAGCACAATATGCTGCCTTCAAGAAGACATCTTTTCCAGGGACGTCCATGCATATTTCAACAAGACAATGCAAAACCACATTCTGCACACATTACAAAGTCCTGGCTGCGGAGGAAGAGGGTACGGGTACTTGACTGGCCTGCCTGCAGTCCCGACCTGTCTCCAATAGAGAATGTGTGGCACATTTTGAAGCGCAAAATGCGACAACGAAGACCCCGTACTGTTGTCCACCTTAAGACTTGTTTGCAGGAAGAATGGGACAAAATTACACCTGAAACACTTCATCACTTGGTGTCTTCAGTCCCTAAACGTCTTTTAAGTGTTGTGAAAAGGAATGGCAACATTACAAAGTGGTAAATGCTTTACTGTCCCAACTTTTTTTGGAATGTGTTGCAGGTCTGAATGACAGGAAAGGATGTATATTTACAAATGACATGAAGTTGACCAGACAAAACATGAAATATTTTGTGTTCATATTGTCTGCAATGAAATACAAGTCAAAGTAAATTTAGAAATCACTACTTTCTTTTTTTATTTGCGTTTTCCATACTGTCCCAACTTTTTCTGATTTGGGGTTGTATGAATCACACATACGCATCTTAGAAATGATCGTAAGATCAAATTTAGGATGGTTTCTGTGCAACATTTTATAAATGAGGCCCCAAGTTTGCCAACTCAATACAGCCAGTTAAGTGACATCACAAAATCCATTAAACTTGTCAATGATTTGTCATTGTGTGTGCTGGGTTAAGTACAAAAGTTTAATTTTGCTGAATGATGTTTTTTTTCAATTGAGTGGGTTGGTGAACATTCTTTTTTGACCAAAGTAGAGAAACAGGAAGCACATCTTGGACTTGGAGCTGCTCACCCTGTTCGCCCGTGCTTTTTATCTCCCGAGGGAGTTCTCAACAGTTGTGCTTAGTTGTGTATATGTCCCACCAAGCAATGCATTCTGAGGTAAACTTAGTTTCTAAGTAGTAAAAACATTTTTCGAGTGTAAAATCAACAGTCTTCTCCAAAGGTAAGATCTTTGAGCAGCTGATCGTCTCCTTTGTGCAGATATTGCTAACGCTGAGGAAAACTGTACTAGGTAGGGTTGTGGATTTATTGATGCTATGAGGTGTTTGTGCACCTGTCGCTCTTATTTTCTTTTTAGTATTATTACTGCAGAACTTATAATTACATACAAGCTCAGGGAAAGATGGTAGTATTTTTAACAATGAACAATCATAATGACAAAAAAAAAAAAAAAAACTATAATGGGTTTGCGTACATCATAGTATGAGATTATATACACAGGAAAAAAAGAATAAATATCTGAATAATAAAATTCATATAATCATAATGCATTAAAAATTGCATTTGTTGTTTTTATTTATACTGTAAGCCTCAGGGATTAAACGTGAGAGACATTCAACAAAAAAAAAGAGGAAAACAAAGGAGATTTAAGTCAGTTTTGGGTGCGGATGAACAATTTTGCACATACAATTAAGAGATTAATAACATATTCAAGAAAAACGATTTTGGGTTTTCGTAATAAAAAAAATCTTTAAGGATTAAACTGTGGGTTTTATTAGTAGAGTTAAAATTATATATATATAAAAAAGTATTGGTTATACCCAAAATGTACTGGTTATACACTACAATCACAAGGGCAGTTGTTTCTTACAAGACCAAAAATGAGCAAATTTAATCTACATCAAAATATTTACAGAACCTGTCACTCACATCTTTTAAGTTGTTGTGCTTGTTATAACGTCATATATCACATGATAACATCAACATGGCGGATCTCATTCATACTCAACGAGATTTGGCTGTAGAGTACGTACTCTTTTAATGCTCGTTAAGTAAGTACTTATTGAAATTAACTCATTGAGTAGGCGGTTTCGGACGCAGACAACGGCACCTGTTTTAATGATAAATTCCCGCAACGATTACAGATCTCATAATGACGGCCGGTCTGTTTTGGGAAAACGTGCGCTCCATAGTCTAAAACTTCAAATTTTAATTTCGATACTGGCTGGGTAATTCAGTCGTATGAAATGTTTTCCTGACAAATAAAACATAGCATATCATTCACTTTTTAATGCTGACAAAATATAGCCTATTTACCTAATGTGCATGTCATTACCATAAATCGTAAGATAATTATTTGTGATATTTTGGAAAACCCAGTTAGCATATAATTAGTTATTTTTTTTTAAAAATTTAGGGTATTTTTTTTTGTTGTTGAGCAAAATAAATTTAATTCAACTGATTTTAGGTGAAAAACATTATTTAATTTTACTGAATCAACATGACTTGAATCAACCCCTCCTTTATAAACAACAATATATTGATCCATATTTCTTCTAATTTCCGTTTACTTGAATACCATCAAGCATGTCTACACTTTATTTTTTCATGTTTTTTATCACTGCTTTATCATTTCTTTATCAGCGTGTGTCAAAAATTAAGCAGTCCTGCAAAATTGTATTGTCATACCACCTAGTCCTACTCAAGAAGATGGCTCGAGCTGTTTCACTGTCAATAGTAAAGATTATCTCCTAAAAATATTGATATTTAACTGTTATAGGGCTCTATGTGGAATTCAGAAATCGTGTTATATTAGTGTTACTAGAGTCTCGCAAACCCTCCATGTTGTGACACGACTTTAGTGCCTTTATATTGAGCTCTTTGGCTGCTTCCTGGGAAGATCTCAGTGTGATTTCTAGATTACATACCAGGCTGCCAGGTGGCACATTTCTATTGAGTGTTGAAAACAATTGTGCTGCTTCATATTTTTGTGGAAAATGTGATAAATCACCATTCAATCTGGAGTAAGATTAAAAAAAAAAAATCAATACTTTTATTCAACAAGGTTGCATTAAATTTATTTAATTGACAGTAAAGATATACTTATTACAAATTATTTATTATAGGTATATAAAAAATGCTGTTCTTTAACTTTGTATAAAAATATTGCTTATTTGTTTATAGCTGATTGTTCATGTAGCATAGTATTAAATATTGTGTTTCTAATTCACTACCAGTCTCTTTTTGACATGATTTCTCTTTCTCCTACTCCCTCACAGCCGGACCGTGTTCTTCAGGCTCTGAAGCGTTATATGGCCGCAGAGCAGAAGGACAGACGACACACTCTACGTCATTACCAGCACATTGAGTCTGCTGACCCCCAGAAAGCTGAGCAGATGAAGTTCCAGGTTTGAGACGCACACCCAAATCTGCTCTTCCATTCATGTCTACAGCTTTAACACTTTACAATAAGATCTGATTTGTTAACAGTAATTTAAGGTTTTAACATTAGCAACTATTTTGCAATGCATAAACTACTACAGATATAACCTTGGACTTAAAAGAAATTGAAATAAACATGTACTAATAAATTCAGCAGAAGTATTATTATTAAATTATTTTATAATTTATAATTATTAAAATTATTATTAAAAATAAATATTTATTAATTATCATAATCATGGTCATTAATTGTATTATTATTAAATAATAATAGCCTATCAGAACATATGTGATTTGTAATGTATTGTTGTGTGAAGCAGAATTTTGGACCAATAAGATTTCAGTGTGGGCGGAGCTACCTAGCACAGCATGACAGGAATAGAAACCAAAATAGCTTGCTGCTCATGTCTGCCTATTTAATGCAGATATGAAAAAGACATGCTTGGTCATGTCAAATAGTGCAAATATGAATGAAAAAGTAATTTCATATCTGTGTTTGAAGGTGTACACACACCTCCATGTGATCGAAGAGAGAATGAACCAGAGCCTGGCTCTGCTCTACAAAGGTCCCCGGCCTGGCTGAGAAACTTCACGATGAGATCCGTAAGATGTGTTTTCGTGAATCCTTTGTTGCCTCAAATGTCAAAACGTTTTCAAAATCATTCATTGAATCTATGCGTCTCTGCAGAGGAGTTGGTGAGAACAGAGAGGGGGGACATCAGCGAGCTCATGACCACTTCCTTTTCTGAGACGCGCACCACTGAAGAGCTGCTTCCTGCCGAGAGCGAAGAAGAGCGAGATGATGAGGAGGAAGAAGACAGAGCTTTTCAGAATCGCCCCTACCCACCACGCATCGGTACAATAACCACAACTATACAAAACACATGCATTATGAGGAAGGAAATGGAGCTTAACACAAGACATTCTTAAGCATGTTAACAATCTGAAAGTACTAACCATCCTTTATCCTATTCCTTTATCTCTTGAATTTTTATGTAATATAGACCCTCAGCCTAACGAAAAGAAAGGTAAATCTTAAAGATGTGATCACACTTCCTATAATATCAAGTTATAGTTTTATTTATATACTGTATAGTTGATGAATTAATGAATATATATATATATATATATATATATATATATATATATATATATACAGTGCCCTCCACTAATATTGGCACCCTTGGTAAATATGACCAAAGGCGGCTGTGAAAATAAATCTGCATTGTTTATCCTTTTTATCTTTCATTCAAAAAATTCACAAAATTCCAACCTATCATAGAAGTAAAACAATTGAAAGTGGGGAGAAAATCTCATGATGAAATAAATGCTTTCACTATTTCATGTTTGCCACAATTATTGGCACCCAATTATTGCAACGTCCCTTTCCCAGGGTAACAGCTCTGAGTTTTCTCCTATAATGCCTGAAGAGTTTGGAGAACACCTGATAAGAGATCAGAGACCATTTTCTTCATACAGAATCTTTTCAGATCCTTCAGATTCACAGCTCCATGACGGTGCTTCTTCTCTTCAGTTCACCTCACTCATTTTCTATAGGGTTCAGGTCAGAGGACAGAGACAGCAATGGTAAAAGATTCATTTTGTGCTCAGTGACCCATTTTTGTGTTTATTTTGATGTTTGTTTTGGATTGTTGTCCTGCTGGAAGATCAAAACATGGCCCATTATAAGATTTCTAACAGAGGCAGTCAGATTTTGATTTTTTATCTGTTGGTATTTGATAGAATCCATGATGCCATGCATCTGAATAAGATGTTCAGGTCCTCTGGAAGAAAAACAGGTCCAGATCCAGCAGTATATTTAACCGTGGACATGGGGTACTTTTTTATCCCTGTTTGTACTAAACTCATCTGGTGGGGTTGCTGCCAAAAAGCTCTTTTTTCAGATTCATCTGACAATAGAAGCCAGTGCCATTTGAAGTTCCAGTCGTGTCTGACAACTGAATTTGCTGGAGTTTGTTTTTGGATGAGTGAGGAGAATTTTTCTTGAAACCCTCCCGAACAACATGTGGTGATTTAGGGGATGTTTTTTTTTTTTAGGTTTCTGACCCCAAGACTCAACTAATCTCTGCAATTCTCCAGCTGTGATCCTTGGAGAGTCTTTGGCTACTCAAACTCTCCTCCTCACCGTGCATTAAGACGATATAGACACACGTCCTCTTTCAGGCAGATTTTTAACATCTTTAGTTGATTGGAACCTCTTAATTATTACCCTGATGGTGGGAATGGAGATTTTCAATGTTTTAACTCTTTTCTTACAGCCACTTTCTATTTTGTGATGCTCAACAATCTTGTTATTCACATCAGAAATATATTTTTTGTTTTTTTCTCATTGTGATGGATGATAAAGGGAATTTGACCTTTGTGTTCCTCATATTTATAATTCTGTGGAACAGAAAGTCATGGCTGGACAATTTCATGCTCCTAGTCACCCTGGTGTGCTAAAAAATGTAAATATGAATGGGAATATACTTCAGAGATATTTTACTCATAAAAATTTCTAGGGGTGCCAATAATTGTGGCCAACATTCAGTGAAGAAAAACATTTATTTCATCATGAGATTTTCTCCCCACTTTCAATTGTTTTACTTCAATGATAGGTTGGAATTTTGTGAATTTATTGAGTGAAAGATCAAAAGATAAACAATGCAGATTTATTTTCACAGCCGCCTTTGCTCATATTTATCAAGGGTGCCAATATTAGTGGAGGGCACTGTATATGTATATGTATATGTATATGTATATGTATATCTGTGTGTGTGTGTGTGTGTGTGTGTGTGTGTGTGTTATATTTATTTATCTATTTATCTATAGTGATATATTTATATTTCTGTATGTCCACAGTTTCATCAGTGGATGAGTATGACTACACCACATCTGAGAGAGGACCGACTTATGAATATGAGGAGAAGGTTAGGACAAATTCTGACACAAAATATCACATATTTGATGTGCATGTACAGCATTGCTCAGCATATGCTTTCTTACCAAAGTGACTTAGCTTTCAAATTAAATTCATGCTTAGTACTTGCTGAATACTGCACAGTATTCACTATTTACTACATACTACCTACTTAGTCCACATATAAAACTGTAGTTATGCTGCATTGTTGTCACATGACCTCACTAAGATGCATGTCAGATAGGGCTGCACGATTTGAGGAAAAAATCTATTTGCAATATTACTGATTAAAATTGCAGCTGCAATTTTAAAAGCTCCAGACTTCCTTTGTGTTTTTATTGGGCTGCAGATTTTGTCCAGAAATGATGTGATTATGTAATTATATTATTATTATTATTTATTATTATTATTATTAAATACAAATATTGCAATTGCAATACTACTACTAATAATAGTTATCATCATATCATATTTTTATTATTATTAATACTGATCTGAATAACAGTATGGCAGTCTTGCAGTTTGACCACTGGATGGCACCATCTGGAGTTGAAAGAGTGTAGATGACATTTCCTAAAGTAAAAAAAAAAAAAAAATCAGATAAAAAAACAACAACTGTACTTGCAAGTAGCAAGCTTGAGTAGAATTTAAAATGATTTTCTTGTCACATGATTAACTCAGTGTTTGTGTGTTCCTCAGATCAACACGTCTGTAGAGCTGAAGCAGGTGGTGTACAAGTCTCCAGGAATCCAGAGAGATGAGCTGGTGAGCATCTAAAGCCCTTCATTTGTCAACTCATTTCTTTTGTCAAGTCTAATGTTAAGTTTTATTCATTTAGCTCTTTACTGTGCCAAATATGTCTCATTGTACTTTTAAGTGAAGCATAAGCATAGATGTGAAGCATTTATTTGGACACTTAACTAAAAGTTACTCTATGTTTAGTTGAGCTCTGACAGATACAAACGGACATGGATAGAATAGAATGCGTTTGGAGGACATGGATAGGATGAATTTCCATCTTAAGCAAATAGAGTTAGGTGCCCTCAGGTGCTGATTTGGTTCTTGTATTGTACTGAATGTGAAACTCAATGCCTCATTGTTTTCTATCACAGCAGCCGGACGTTTTGGAGACTTTTAACCGCGGGGCAATGGTGGGGCTGCTAGTGGTTGCCGTGGCCATCGCAATGGTGATGGTCATCAGCTTGTTGTTAGTCCGCCGTAAGCCGTATGGAACCATCAGTCATGGCATAGTGGAGGTGAGAGTTCATCTGTGAGGATCACTACTGGTATTTGTGTGTTTGTATTTGAAGCAGCACGTCCAAGAAACAGGGTCAAACCCAGACTCAAAATGGCTTCTGGCTGATGTTTCTGGTTTTTATAATATAATAGCCTAGCTCAAATACACCCTGACCCATTTAAGTACCATATACTTGGCTATAACACAAGGAAGTAACAACCAAACCCTGAAGCGGTTTCCTGCTGATATGTGGTTTGATATCTAGTCGTTTGATACCTAATCTGATATTTTGATTTGATAGGGAAAAAAGCATAACAGGAAAGTCAAGTCATGATACTGAATTTAATATTTAATTAAATAGTTATACATACATATACATGTTGTACATACAGTGTTCTGCCAACTAGTATCTGATACGTTTCAGATCACAAAACTGGTTCCTTTTATATGTGAAACGCACATGAATATCATACAAATCATAAATAACATCCTTGGGGTTTCTTTTTCAATAATTGCATGACTTTTTACCCAATAATTAATTAAGTGTACATGAAATAAAGATTTGAGTTGAATTATTTTGTAGAGACAATGGACTGTTTCTGCTTCAGAGCAAAAAAATTAAAAGATAATTGTAAAATAGTTTAAAATAAAAAAGTTTTGAGAAAGAGTTGTGAGATATAAAGTTGTAATTCCAGATATAAAGTCACAATCAGTAGCTATAAAGAGATGAGATTTTCTACTCAAAAATCTGACAGCAATCAAGTGTTGGATCATGAATGAAGAAGAGACAGGGAGATAAAGAGTCTTTTTAAGTCTTATTAATGTTGTTTACTAGTCAAATGTCAGATGAGAAGTGGTGAAGTGGCCATAAATACAGAAATCACAACTACATTTATCTCCCTCTCTGCCTGCCCAAGCTTTGGCATACTTCCCAGTTCCCTGCTGCACCATCTACTTTTTTATCAGTTCTTAACAGAAACAGAGGTAGTTCAGACTTGCATATAAAACTATGATTATATGTTACACAGTATAAGAAGAATGAAGACTGAAAATATGAAAAACATGTATGATCTCACACAGTTATCAGTTTAGATCAGTTTAGATGGTATGCCATTATAGATAAATAGTAGATAATTATATGA
Source organism: Schizothorax lantsangensis (assembly GCA_027422415.1). Classification (NCBI taxonomy): domain Eukaryota; kingdom Metazoa; phylum Chordata; class Actinopteri; order Cypriniformes; family Cyprinidae; genus Schizothorax; species Schizothorax lantsangensis. The sequence goes on along the minus strand of CM049857.1, from coordinate 6,865,253 downwards.
ATTCATGTTATATGATATTATAATGATGGTAGATAATCATTATGCACAAATAATTGACAGAATCAAGCATGTACGCAATGGAAAATGATGTTATCTATATATTTGAATGCATATAGTGTATGGAATCATTCTCAAGATATTCCTATAAATAGCCTTTTGAAATTAGGATGGCCTCACACTTTGACCTAAATTATAATATTAGCTACATATTAAATATTACTATTACAATATTGTACTTGTATTGTTTAGCATTCTAGATGGAAAGACCAAGATTTACCAGTGTTGAAATATTACATTTATTAGACAAGGTATTTGAGTATCCTGTCATTTTATTCTTAAAAAGAAAATTCTGATTTTTATTTGATAACACTCATAAACTATGCTATCTTTTTTCTTCTCTCTGCATATCCTGCATTTGTATGCTGGTTGGCCACACATGTGATAACACAAGTCTCTTATCTTGTTAATTTTTATAAAGTTTTTCCATATGGGAATCCTGCTCAAATGTGCCTGCCTTAATGATTTGAGATTTGCTCACGGCCAGCATATTATAATGTTTCCGTTCATTAATTTTTCTCATTTAATTTCACTTATGCTCCTTTCTAAGCGATTCTTTCCCCATCTCCCCATCTCTTTCCCAGCAGGTCGACCCCATGCTGACCCCCGAGGAGAGACAGCTGAATAAGATGCAGAATCACGGCTATGAAAACCCCACTTACAAATTCTTCAAGCAAATGAACTGAGGAGGGCTCTGCAGTCTCAAGGCCATGCCCTCCTCTCTCGCCTCCCGTTTTTTGATTGGGGTTCCCATTGCAACCCCCTCTCCCTCATACTGTATGTATGTCTATATGACCGATGTTCAAAATGTACAACAAACCCGGCACGCAAATAGGGAGTTTGTAGTAAAACGTTTGCATACTACGCTCTCATCAGGGAGAGACACTAATAAGAGAATCCGCAGAGCTCCTTTATCCCCGGTTTTTGATTTCGTTCATGAGGGTGTGGTCACGCCGAGCATGTTCGGCCCTTTTAAAATCTTGGAATAGCGTCACACTTTCTTTCCGAATGAATTACGTGTTTCAAAGAAGCTAAACATGATCGACCCGAGTGGTTTGTTTTGTCATTTCTATTTTCAAAGCAGAGTTTATTTCATGGTGAAACTGTGATATGAATGATATATTTTTGAGTTCACCGGAAGATGTTTTGACCCTCTAAGACGACTTAGTTATAGATTCGAGTCATTTTAGACTGCTAGTTTCATTCTGTTTGACTTTAGACATAAAACGAACGAGGTTTGTATTTACGTATAACTCATCCGTCAGACATTCTGGTAGATTCTTAGTCTCAAATCACACCGTAAGAAACTGAATCAGTGTTTTAAATATACCACGAACATTCATTTAACAATACTACCCGAAAGCTTAGAATATTTTTCTGGTATTGCTTCTTTAAAAGTCAATTCTAAGTAATCAGAAGTCCATACGCGTAAAGAAAAGCATGCAAAATTTGGTGTATGATGCTATAACGTACTTGTGTTGGTCCTGTTTCTTGCTTTTTGATAAAAATGAAAATATCACAGTGCAACAATGACGTGTACATAACTAAAGACGTAACTCGAATCATTAATTTGTATCGACGCAACGTGTGGACGTAAAGATGACCTTGTGCTGCTCATACAGAGAACGAAACATTTCCTAACATGGCTGAATGAAAACGGACTGTTGTATAAACCAGCACAAGAAAATGACACAGTAACTCCTGACTGAATGTATCTTCGGTAGACATAGACTCCATTCACGTTCCTCCTAACACACCGTGGCGGTTAGAGCGTAGGTTAGTTAGCTTAGCTAATCGCTCCATTCTCAAACAGTAGTTGATTTAACTGTCGAGGGTTTGTGTTGCGTAACTGAAACTAGTGTCACCTCTGAAACGTGGTAAACAACTTTGACTGACAAGATGTGATTCCAGAACTGGTTTAAGTTTCTGTACATGTGTCACTACGTCTTGAAAATCAAGTTTTTTTGTTTAATATTAGAGGGTTCTAGAGTTGTCTGTCTAATGCATTTCTGTTCTAGTACATGATAGAAATTTTAAATCAAATTTTTGTGTGTCTGTCGCTGTGACACAAATAATGTAAACACAACAATTACTGTTGTAGAAAGGACATGTCTTGCTCTAAATCTTTTTATTAGTAGAACGAACAGGTTTTTGAGAAGAGTACGGCATCATCCTGTGTTTATATATTATGTGACATATCAGCAGAAGTGAAACCAAAATGTGGGCCCGGTACGTTTGTGTTTATCGTTACTTCAGTCCAAAACTACACTTTTATACCAAACCAAACTCTGTCCTGTGAAATCCTATTTATTTTAGAAGAAAAAATACTGATTTTCTTTTCTGAGTCAAGACACACCAGACCGTATGACATGATTGTTTGTATTTTATTGCCTTTTTTGTCTTCCTTTGTTCTGCAACATTTTGAACACAAATTAACTGAAGCCAAACCACAGAAAAAGCTTGTTTAACCACACATTGGACGGAAGCTTCTCGAGGCATACTAATTATTTTTAAGGCATCATTAGATTCATAAATCCTCATTTAGACCTCTCCAGGTTAGACTGGCCTAATACAACACATTGCACCAGAGCTCATGGCACTTAAAGCAAAACACGAACGACCTACTGTTGTTTGATCGCTCTGAGTATTTATGAATTGTGATGAGTTCAAATTGTGGTTTGATGCCCTAATTTAGGACTCTTATATAGATTTCGTACCAGCATCAGGTAGATTTAGGACAGCGTATTCAATTGGGATTGAATTTAAGTTTATATATCTTCTCTTGGCTGAGATGACCCTTCCCTCTCTTATCCTGAACCAATAGAAATGTAAACGAAGTTACGGATGTTTTAACTGCTGCATTATTGCCTTTTTCAATGCTGTGTTTTGGATGTAATTGTATGTATTTTTTATTTAAGTCAATATTAATTGGAGTTTGGGTCATTTGCTATAGATTTGGACTGTAAACACTGAACGGGTCTCATGCTTGAAAACTAAACTAAATAACAGAGCACAACTGTATCCAGACTGATTCATTTGTGTCCATTCATTAGTACTTCAAAACCTTTCCTCGTCTTGCTGAAGAATCAGTAAAGTGAAGGTTAAGATGGAAACGCATAAAGTGTTGAACATCATACACACCCCAGTTTTATCTTTCAAATTACTAGCATGTATTGAAGATACAGCTTGATAATGTAAAATAATTGGTTAAAAGTAAAGTTGTAATGTGATGAACTGGTGCTTGTCATTAAGCTACTGAAACCAATGCAGTGAAATAAGCTGATCTCGAATCATTCTGAATTTCACCAAAGACATGTTCTGGATATGATTGGAAGGCCAACTAATGTGTTATATTTTTAATTGACATGAATTGTAAGAGCAAGCAACCTGTGAACTGATCTGACTTCTTGTACTTGCATTAAAACAACAATAAAATGATAAATGACCCACACAATTTGACTGTGGCTTTTAACTTTTGAAATAGTGGTTGTTATTGTGAACAGTATTATCCTGTCAGCAAGCGTCTGGTCATTATTAACCAGGGAAATGAAATTCAATTATATCAACCAGTCATTTTATTTCAATTCAAGATTAATAGCTTACGTTCACCACAAAACAAAAAGGTCAGGTTTGCCAACTCAATACAGCCAGTCAAGTGGCATCACAAAATCCATTAAACTTGTCAATGATTTGTCATTGTGTGTGCTGGGTTAAGTACAAAAGTTTAATTTTGCTGAATGATGTTTTTTTTCACTTGAGTGGGTTGGTGAACATTCTTTTTTGACCAAAGTAGAGAAACAGGAAGCACAAGTTTTGTTTAGCAACAAAAAACTCTTATTTACAGAACACATCACAAGTAGATGAACACATTTACCACACACACACACATGTTGGTTTTTGTGGTTTACGGGGACTCTCCATAGGCATAATGGTTTTTATACTGAACAAACCATGTTCAGTATAAAATTGCCCTACACCAACCCTACACCTAAACTTAGCCCTCACAGGAGACTGTGTGCATTTATAGATTTTCAAAAAAACACCATTTAGTATGTTTTTTAAGCCTTTTGAATTACGGGGACATAGGCAGTGTCCTCATAAACCACCTTCAAATTGTAATACCTCTGTCATACCCATGTTATTATACAAATTTGTGTCCTCATAAACCACATAAACCCGCCCACATAAACCCGCCCACACACACACACACACACACACACACACACACCTCTTGTTACAGTAAAGTCACAGTCATCGCATCCTCTTATGTTGATCTGAGGTCAGTGTAATGCTTATTGTTATTGCTGAGGAAGTAAACGCATGAGCTTTGCAAACTGTGGTTGTAACTGCCACAAACAACCTCTGCAAGTCATTTGGCTTTTTGGTGCCTCTCATCCACAGTATGCAAAGATCACACATTTACTGCATATGGAAGGAGAACTACTAAATTACTTGATTTTTTCTGTATTATTTCTTTTTTGGCTGAACTAGTTTGTTGGCTCATCTTTTGTTTAGAACCTCAGGAACCACTAGCAAGAATGATGTCAAGCCACGTGATGTTGAGAGCGAGGGAAGGGAAAGTACCCATATTGGCATCAAACACTTTTATTTTCCATAAGCTCTGTCCGTAGTTGATATCATTTAAAAAAAAAAAAAAAAGCTGATGACAGTGATCTCAATTTGAGAACTGATTATTTGAATACTGCCACTACATTTTCCATTATTACTTTTGAACAGAAGAGGGATAAAAAGTGTTGTCTTGCATGAACTTATATTTCCTAATTGGCTGAGAGATGTTCATTAGGAAATCCAAGTTGTTAACTGCCTTTAATCTACAAAACACATTTACTTTCACTGCTAGCACTTAAATAAATGCCCTGTCTTGACTTGGCTTTGTATAACATGTTGCTACCCTGTTCATTTAGAAAATTTAATGTAGTACTGTATAATGAACACATGTATGGCGCATAGGAGGTCGATACCTGAATATCAAGCAAGTAAATAACTGAATGGTAGTGGTGCACGTTAAAAATGATGACAGATGTGCTGTGGTACATGTTCAGTTTTTCCAATGTTACTAGCAATGTAATTTTTCTTTCATGAGTAAGAATCTTCAGTCGGCACCGAGAGCTTTGGCAGCGTTCGAGTCCCGGTGTTGTGTCAAATTCTGACCCCCGCCAGATTACTACCCCCCAGTATTGGTAGGTTTAGGGTTAGGTGTGGGGGAGGGGTTAGGATTAGGGGTGGGGTTAGGATTAGGCAATCAGGTAGCGATTTCAACGAGAGGGGGTAATAATTTGGCAGGGGTCAAAAATGGGCACAACACCGGCTCCTGGACCTTTCCCGATCCCTTCCCCCTCTCTCTCACCCAATTGACTTCCTGTCAGCTGACTGTCCTATCCCAAATAAAGCCATAGAAATGAGTAAGAATCTTCTTTTGCCCAAATGGATTTTGAAATTTACACACTCACCCATGTTGGTACTCCTGTTACTATGAGGACTTTATAAACAGTTTATACTGATGCCAGTTGCATAAACTGCTTAGACTATAGTTAGTTATTTAATTTTTGTTTTAGACTGATCGTAACTTTTGCATAAAAACTTATGAAATTTGAGAATAAAAAGTAAGACAGACCATCCCTTAGTTTACTGCTAGTTAGTAATACTAGTTCTTAAGACACAGTCTTAACATAATGACTGTGTTTATGCAACTGGCCCAATATGTTTTCTATCCCTTACCCCTAAACCTAATCCAACCCACACAGAAACCTTTTTACAGAGGCATGTTGGCACTTTTTATTTATTAATAAAGCATTGTTCAGTATGATTATACTGTAAGTAGGTTTTTTAATTATAGGGACAGCTGGTATGTCTTTCCTGTAGCTCAAAGTGTAGAGCATGGCACTAGAAATCCCAAGTTTAAGTGTTCGAATTCCAGTGAAAGCTGATTAAAAAGAAAAAAAAAATTGTAAGGTGCACTGGATAAAAGTGTCTGCCAAATGTAAATAGTGTGGGTGAAATCAACCATTTTGGCCAAACTAGCCAATGTAGGTCAATCTAGTGCACAAACCCAACTCTAGTTAACAAAAGTAGAGATTTGAGGGTAGCAGAGTTTTAGAAGAAAATGTTTTAGGCTTAACACTGTTTAAACTACTTTAAGAGCAGATGTTTCAGACAGTTTGTATCTTTCATCGATAGGATTGGAAAGCCAAAAAACTTTTTTTTTTAATTGAGCCAAGTGAGACGAGACCAAGCAATCAATGAACTAATCTGGTTTAACATACTTGCATTAAAATGATAACAAAATGTTTGACCCACAGATTCTGACTAAGGTTTTTAATTTTTTATTTTTTTTTAAACAACTGACAGTGATTTAGGTTTGACACTTTTACTGAACGTAAAAGGACTCACCCTCATCTGACAAAAAGTGTGTTGCTATTTATTTATAGTTGCTATTTATTATATATATTTTTAGGTACAACAAAAAAAAAAATGAATACCACCCACCCTTTTTATACAATTGCTGCCTTATTTAAAGGTCAAACCCTGGTAAATCAAACGATCTACATACTTCTATGACTTGCTGTACATCACATACAAGGTTTTGCAATGTGGCTGAATGAAGACATAAGTATTAGGGGGATGTTCTTGACATGATTGAAGGCCAAATAATGTCTTGTATATTTAACTTATAAAATTGAATAAAAGCTCATTCTGATTCTAAATTGACCTCTCTTGCTACTTGCATTAAAACGACAATAAAATGATAAAAGACCCACACAGTTTGACTTTTAACTTTTGGGATAGTGGGCATTATGTAACATACAGGTGCATCTCAATAAATTAGAATGTCGTGGAAAAGTCCATTTATTTCAGTAATTCAACTCAAATTGTGAAACTCGTGTATTAAATAAATTCAATGCACACAGACTGAAGTAGTTTAAGTCTTTGGTTCTTTTAATTGTGATGATTTAGGCTCACATTTAACAAAAACCCACCAATTCATCTCAACAAATTAGAATATGGTGACATGCCACTCAGCTAATCAACTCAAAACACCTGCAAAGGTTTCCTGAGCCTTCAAAATGGTCTCTCAGTTTGGTTCACTAGGCTACACAATCATGGGGAAGACTGCTGATCTGACAGTTGTCCAGAAGACAATCATTGACACCCTTCACAAGGAGGGTAAGCCACAAACATTCATTGCCAAAGAAGCTGGCTGTTCACAGAGTGCTGTATCCAAGCATGTTAACAGAAAGTTGTGTGGAAGAAAAAGATGCACAACCAACCGAGAGAACCGCAGCCTTATGAGGATTGTCAAGCAAAATCGATTCAAGAATTTGGGTGAACTTCACAAGGAATGGACTGAGGCTGGGGTCAAGGCATCAAGAGCCACCACACACAGACATGTCAAGGAATTTGGCTACAGTTGTCGTTATCGTTACAGTCTCTTGTTAAGCCACTCCTGAACCACAGACTACGTCAGAGGCGTCTTACCTGGGCTAAGGAGAAGAAGAAGTGGACTGTTGCCCAGTGGTCCAAAATCCTCTTTTCAGATGAGAGCAAGTTTTGTATTTCATTTGGAAACCAAGGTCCTAGAGTCTGGAGGAAGAGTCTGTTTTAATTTTAGTTTTAGTCTAGTCTTTGTGTGAAGCTGTCATTTTAGTTTTTATTAGTTTTAGTCAGGTTCATACTCTTTTTAGTCTAGTCAAGTTTCAGTCAACTAAAAGTCTGAGCATTTTAGTCTTATTTTAGTCAGAATTATTCATGACTATTTGTGTCTAGTTTTAGTCGATGAAAACTGATGACATTTTAATCTAGTTTCAGTCGACGAAAATTGTATTTTAGTCTCTTTTTAGTAATGCAATTCTATTTAACCCAGTCAATATAGTATAAGTACCTAGCAGTATAGACGAAACCAAAATTTTCTTTAAGCCAAACCCATTTCAAACAAGGTTATCTTATTATATTAGTTACCTTATAGACTCAAGAATGCATCCAAAGACACTCTGATTTGAATTTACAACATTTATTTTACCAACCAAGCATGTTAAAAGTACACACACATAAATTTAAATACAACCCCAAATCAGAAAAAGTTGGGACAGTATGGAAAACGCGAATAAAAAAAGAAAGTAGTGATTTCTAAATTTACTTTGACTTGTATTTCATTGCAGACAATATGAACAAAATATTTCATGTTTTGTCTGGTCAACTTCATGTCATTTGTAAATATACATCCTTTCCTGTCATTCAGACCTGCAACACATTCCAAAAAAAGTTGGGACAGGAGCAATTTAGGGCTAGTAATGAGGTAAATTGGTTAAATAATGATGTGTTTTGAAACAGTTGATGTCAACAGGTGATTGTGATTATGATTTGGTACAAAAGCAGCATCCAAGAAAGGTCTAGTCCTTTAGGAGCAAAGATGGGCCGAGGATCGCCAGTTTGCCAACAAATATGTGAGAAAATTATTGAAATGTTTAAAAACAATGTTCCTCAAAGAAAGATAGGAAGAGATTTGGATATTTCACCTTCAACAGTGCATAACATAATTAAAAGATTCAAGGAATCTGGAGGAATTTCAGTGCGTAAAGGACAAGGGCGCAAGCCTAAGCTGAACAACCGTGATCTCCGATCCCTCAGGCGGCACTGCATCAAGAATCGTCATTCATCTATAAGCGATATCACCACATGGGCTCAGGACTACTTTGGTAAACCTTTGTCAAGTACCACAATACGTAGTTACATCCACAAATGCCAGTTAAAACTGTACTGTGCCAAAAGGAAGCCCTATGTTAACAGTGTCCAGAAGCGCCGTCGACTTCTCTGGGCTCGGAGGCATCTGGGATGGACCATCACACAGTGGAAACGTGTACTGTGGTCAGATGAATCAGTATTTCAGGTATTTTTGGGAGGAATGGACGCCGTGTGCTCTGGACCAAAGAAGAAAAGGATCATCCAGACTGTTACCAGCAACAAGTCCAAAAGCCAGGGTCTGTCATGGTATGGGGTTGTGTCAGTGCCCTTGGCAAAGGTAACTTGCACTTCTGTGATGGCACCATTAATGCTGAAAAGTACATAGAGATTTTGGAGCACAATATGCTGCCTTCTAGAAGACATCTTTTCCAGGGACGTCCATGCATATTTCAACAAGACAATGCAAAACCACATTCTGCACACATTACAAAGTCCTGGCTGCGGAGGAAGAGGGTACGGGTACTTGACTGGCCTGCCTGCAGTCCCGACCTGTCTCCAATAGAGAATGTGTGGCGCATTTTGAAGTGCAAAATGCGACAACGAAGACCCCGTACTGTTGCCCACCTTAAGACTTGTTTGCAGGAAGAATGGGACAAAATTACACCTGAAACACTTCATCACTTGGTGTCTTCAGTCCCTAAACATCTTTTAAGTGTTGTGAAAAGGAATGGCAACATTACAAAGTGGTAAATGCTTTACTGTCCCAACTTTTTTTGGAATGTGTTGCAGGTCTGAATGACAGAAAAGGATGTATATTCACAAATGACATGAAGTTGACCAGACAAAACATGAAATATTTTGTGTTCATATTGTCTGCAATGAAATACAAGTCAAAGTAAATTTAGAAATCACTACTTTCTTTTTTTTATTTGCGTTTTCCATACTGTCCCAACTTTTTCTGATTTGGGGTTGTAAATAAAAACAATAAATAAAACAAAATAGCATCACATGACAATACCAGAAAAAAATATATACATTCAAGTTTAACAAAGAGAAACACTGCACGACGAACGACGCACGACAAAGCTGAAATTCGGCCCGACTCAAAAAACAGTCTCAGGAGTCAGAATTCGGCTCGAAATCGGACGAAAATCACACAGTGTATGCCTGGCATAACTTTGTCTGTTGTCTTCTAAAGCCGGGCATACACTGTGCGATTTTCATCCGATTTTGAGCCGAATTCTGACTCGTGCGACTGTTTTTTGAGTCGCGCCGAATTTCAGCTTTGTCGTGCAGTGTTCGTTCAGTGTACAGGGGGAAACGAGAAGCGATAAGTCTCTCCCGACAGGCAATCGGACGGTCGGATGAATTTCTGACATGTCAGAAATTTTGATCGCTCCTCGTGAGGGTATCACACAGTTGAAGCAGAGCTACGAACCTACTGCCCTAAACTCAGTGCTTTTTCCCTCACTGCGCCTGCGCGGAAATAGAACTTTAACCATTTAATCTTGCTATTGCAGCAAGAAAGAAAAGACAAGAGGGAGAGTTTTGATCAAATAATGTTATTATCACGGGAAATGTGAACCATTGTCCATCATTTTGCAATTAGTGATAAAGACAAACACTTCGCAAAATTAATAGATATTTCAGTTTTAAACCATGAAGGCGAGCCAGTGCATACCACACAAATAATTTGCAAACTTCATGAGCATAATGCCCGTGAAGAAGTTTTAAACTCTAGTCAATTCATTAAGCTACAGAAAGTGAAAGTAAAAACTGACCGAGCTTTCGGCATCTGTCGCTGCATAACGGCACATATTCTCTCAGAGGAGACAGGTAGTATTGGGTATTGTCTTAATTTATTTTCTAAATATATATATATATATATATATATCCCTTATGGCTGACGTAGAAAACAACAACAACAACAGAATCGATGTATTTCGTGTTAAACAAGTTGTTTTTGGAATTTCCTTGTCTGTAATAAAGATTTTATTTTCATTGACTGATTATATTCATTAAGCTGTTCATTCAGTGTTCAGAGTCCGGACATAGGCTATAGACGGTTGAGAATTATAATTATAGGCCTGTTAATTGTGGAATATATCTAAATGTTTTAAATAATCTAAATTAATCTTTTAATATCCGCACCTTAGTTGTGTGGTAAATGCGCAATTATTTCGGGCCAAATGAATCGTAGTAGACCTATACATTTAATAATAAAACTACCATAATAATAACAATAATAGCAGAGGTGGTCAGTAACGAAGTAAAACTTCTTCGTTACTGTACTTAAGTAAATTTTTCAAGTATCTGTACTTTACTGGAGTAGTTTTATTTTGAGCAACTTTTACTTTTACTTCACTACATTCCAAAGCATAAGATCGTACTTTTTACTTCACTACATTTCATAAAACATATCGTTACTCCTTATAATACATCACGTGCTCCGAGACGCAGAAGCGGTGTCTGATTCATGAACAAACTGATTATTTTCAATGAAGCTGTTAAATCGGTTCGCAAATCGCAACAAACGATTCATTCACGAATTGGAATGATCCGATTGCAGCTGTTCTCGAGTCGAAAACTCACTGATTCAAATGAACCGTTTAGAGCGAGTCTCCAGTGAACTGAACTCACAAGTAAAGAACCGGGAGATCTTGTGAGCGCGCGCAACTGATGCTGTGAAAAGTAAGTTACTAATGTCCAATTTTAGGATTAATTGTTGTAACTGAAAATCATATTTGGGTCAAAACTGTCAGTTGTTTGTGAACTAAATCTGCTGTAAAGGGTGATCTATTAAAGCCCTCTGAAATGCTTGAATGCAGACAGATCAGTCAGTGTCTCTATGTTTTAGGTCAAAAAACAAAACATTAAAATAACACAGATTAAATAAAATAACTCATGCACGTTCATATTCCCTGCTGCTGTAACGTTAGCAGTTTTATTAAAATACTATACGCATTTAGCCCTATATGACGTCTGTTTTTATATTGTTTATCAACAGTATAACGTTACATTTTTATATTGTTTATAGATCATCTAGCCGAGTAGACAGATATGAATGTTTATTCATAACCATGCTGAAAATAAGTAAATATTGTTAGCTGATGCTAACTGTCTAGCTAACAAGCTTGCTGTTGCTAAGTTGAGGAAATTTTTTGATATAAAGTCCAAATATTTTTATTCAGCCACAGATAGATTACATCTGAGGGAAAAAGAAAGGATGTGATGTTCAGAACATAACTACAGTAATTATCAGTGTGGGAAGTGATGCCCTCTGGGGGCATTTGGACAGGAGTGTTTTTACATCACAGACAAGGTTTGAGAAAAAACTATAATTATATTTTCCTTAAAATGTTCTTCCTAACTTCAGGCCTTATTCTCATGTCATATATAACTGACGTTCTGCAAAACAACAAGCTTTAAAACACTTTATTCTTACTGGTGTAAATTAGATGGTCAAATCTGTTTTCTCTCAGGTACATCGCAGTGTAAGCTTCACAGTGAACATTACTACATCACTCTAGTCAACAACATAGTCCAAATCAACAACAAAAATATATCTTGACTCCATATAGTGATTATTTTGGGAAAATCCCAGGTATTTTGAACAGTAGGATTATAAAAATATGTGCTAATATAAAATTAAATTAAGTAGTCTATATAAAATTGCAAAATAAATCTATCTATCAGTACTTTTTTACTTAAGTACATAAAAAATCGCGTACTTTTGTACTTTCACTCGAGTAAAATTGAAAAAGCAGTACTTTTACTTTTACTGGAGTAATATTTTATTATACGTATCTGTACTTTTACTCAAGTACTTGATCTGTGTACTTTGTCCACCACTGAATAATAGTAATAATTTAATACATTCATTGGAAATGCCAAATCCTCACGATATCACCAATATATATTTTTTTTAAGTTATCTCTGTGTCTATCGTCCATATATGGTGTCATCGTTTACGCAAGCACAGTTGCCAAGTCCGCATATCGCGACTTCGGGCTTCTTTTTTTGTAAAGTTGCGGGAAAAAATCCCTGGTCGCGGTTGCGTTTTTTTTTGGGCTGATTTAAAAAAATATGGTTGCTTGTTAAGGAAATCTGACAAGCCACTTCGTTTCTTTATTTATGTTCGCCTTATTCTCCAATGCATGGATTGACACTCTGTCTGCTCGCAGTTAATAGCCAACCAGTGCAATAATATAAGTGCTGTAGCATAATTTGCCATATGTTCTGCCCCCTCATTGGAGAAAAATCACATTCAAAAAGAAGCGTGATGCTGTAATCCAAGCGATGATAGAAGTAGACGTAGAGGAGTGGGAGGACTTTCGTTTAGCCTAATTTTTACAATGTTTTTATAATGTATTAATTATCACGGGCTATAATAAGTAGTAATGCTGAGTAAATACATTTGGTTCGAATAGCCTGGTATGGCAAGATGTCTTAAAATGTATTTATTTTTTTAACATTTAAACTTAAACCACATTATTTTTAGATTACCTTTTGACTTCATGAATACACATAAATGACAGTTTAAGGGTTTAAAAAAAAAAAAATTATAATCTTTTGAATAATATTATAGAATATTTTCTTTTTTAATATAATATTATAATTTAATATAATATTTTCCCTCGAAATGCGATTGGGCTAGTTTTGAGTAGCAATTGGGCGGGTTTTGTTGCGAAAACCTGGCAACCCTGACAGCCCCTGAAGTGAGACACATGAAACAGAAATACTGCAAAATAATAATAACGCGACTAAACGAGACAAAATAACGTTATAACATTTTGTTTCGTCTCGTTTTGGTCAACGAAAATGAAGAGACATTTAAGCATAGTTTTTATTTTGTAAACCACATTTAGTCTCGTTTTTATTCGTCAACAAGGTTCAAGGTTCTTGTTTATTTGTCACATACACAATCATACAGGGTATAATCAGTAGTGAAATGTAGATCAGGACGGGTCCGCTCAATGGACAGTGCAAAAAATAAAAATAAAAAATAAAAGATTATACATAACACAGGAGCATATCTATAAATATAGGTAGGAATAAGATAAAAATAAAAGTAATAATAATAATAATAGTAGTACAAACAAGAAATAAAATAAGGAGTAAAATGTGCAATGAACTAAAATGTGCAATACAGTCAACTGAGGGTTTAATAAATATTAATATAACCAGGGATGTGCAAGATGAATGTGCAAACAGGATGAACCGGGTATGTACACATAGCAGCAATGCGGATGATGGAGAATGATGGGTGTCGCAGTTAATTAAATGAGTCCTGTAGATGTTTATGAGACTGAGTTTAGGAGCCTGATGACCTGAGGGTAGAAGCTCCTTCTCAGTCTCTCAGTTTTTGCCATCACACTTCTGAAGCGCTTGCCCGAAGGAAGTGTGATGAAAAGACGGTTACCGGGGTGATATGAGTCCTTGATTATTTTTGCAGCTCTGCTTCTGCAGCGCTTGAGGTAGTATTGTATAATGCAATATTGAGGCAACAATATTGCATTATACATTTAATTATAGTCATCGTCACATGACCAGCATTTACGTTGCGTCTCGTCTCGTTTTCGTCACGTGATAAAGGTTCGTTGACGTCGATATTTAGTCATAATTTTCGTTGACGAAAGCAACACTAGTGGAGAAGGTCTAAATAAATAATGGAGAGGTCTAAATCCTCATTTAGACCTCTCCAGGTTAGACTGGCCTAATACAACACATTGCACCAGAGCTCATGGCACTTAAAGCAAAACATGAATGACCTACTGTTGTTTTGATCGCTCTGATGTGTATTTATGAATTGTGATGAGTTCAAATTGTGGTTTGATGCCCTAATTTAGGACTCTTATATAGATTTCGTACCAACATCAGGTAGATATAGGACAGCGTATTCAATTGGGATTGAATTTAAGTTTATACGTGTCTTCTCTTGGCCGAGATGACCCTTCTCTCTTTTATCCTGAACCAATAGAAATGTAAACGAAGTTACAGATGTTTTAACTGCTGCATTATTGCCTTTTTCAATGCTGTGTTTTGGATGTATTTTTTATTTAAGTCAATATTAATTGGAGTTTGGGTCATTTGCTATAGATTTGGACTGGAAACACTGAACGGGTCTCATGCTTGAAAACTAAACTAAATAACAGAGCACAACTGTATCCAGACTGATTCATTTGTGTCCATTCATTAGTACTTCAAAACTCGTCTTTCTGAAGAATCAGTAAAGTGAAGGTTAAGATGGAAACGCATAAAGTGTTGAACATCATATACACCCCAGTTTTATCTTTCAAATTACTAGCATTTATTGAAGATACAGCTTAATAATGTCAAATAATTGGTTAAAAGTAAAGATTTAATTTGATGAACTGGTGCTTTAAGGAACTTGTCATTAAGCTACTGAAATAAGAACAATTAAATAAGCTGATCTCAAATCATTCTGAATTTTACCAAAGACATGTTCTGGATATGATTGGAAGGCCAAATAATGTGTTGTATTTTTAATTGACATGTATTGTAAGAGCAAGCAACCTGTGAACTGATCTGGCTTGTTGTACTTGCATTAAAATTATAAATGACCCACAAAGTTTGACTGTGGCTTTTAACTTTTGGAATAGTGGTTGTTATTGTGAGCATCATCCTGTCATAGCAAGTGTCTGGTCATTATTAACCAGGGAAATGAAACTTCAATTTTGTCAGCCAGTCATTTTATTTCAATTCAAGATTAATAGCATGGCCAAATATATCATTTGCAAACAAACATGCAATCCTTTACATTTGACTTAAATAGTAATTCAAAACAGTGACAAAGGCCACTGTAGCAACAGCTATGACAGCTGCTTTCCAACCCCAGCACAAACCATCATTACCATCTCAAAGAAATTGCAGCCACCCATCTGGCATTGTCTAATCAGTGTGCACACTGCTATTACTCCATAGTTAATGCTATGCCATTCATAAAGACAACGTGAGGCTGGAAACTACCATATATTCACCCTACCAAACAGGACTACCATAAATACTGGTGGTTACAACCATCACATTCACATCACATTCTGTCCTATGAATATTCTTTGGTGGGCAAGATCCGTTCACAGGAGCAACTGTATACACAGCTTTAGACTCATGGCTGAGCTATCACTTTGAGTCATCCACAAATCCTGAATCTTATGCCTTCCTGAAAAATTGTGATACCTACGATAAACCATCTGCCCCCTTGCTTTTTGATCAGCCTCTTTAAATTGCTCCTAATGTCCCACCACCCTTTAATCAACTGTCTCTGTAAAATCTGTCTGGCTTACCCCAAACAAAATGTCAACTGGTAACTTTGCCAATTGCCCAAAAAAACAAAAAAATATGGGCTATAACCAGTACGTGCATGTTCTGTTGTATTATACGCAAAAAACACTTCTGGTTCTACCCATCTTCTAACAAGAGATTTTGTCACAGTCACTGCCACAAATTTTGAAAACACATCAGTAAAAATTAAGGCATTCTGCTTACCATCACTAGAGGGTTCTAAAACAGTAATATCCATTGCTACTACTTCAAATTAGCTTATCTAACAAACTGTCCGTTTCAGTTGTTAACATTGGCACTGGGGCATTTGCCACAATACATCTATTGCATTGCCTATAATATCTTGAAATATTCCTGGCCTACCTCTGACCAGCTTGAAAGTTCATTCTACACCTTTTGACCATGTTTTTCATGTAACCTTGCAATAATGGAGTCAGCCTGCTATTGGGCTGCCCACATTGCAGGTGAGAACACAGAAAAGCTACATCTGCTCATTAACCATCACTGTATGACCCTTCACTATTTTTTTTTCTTTCCCCGAAATGCAGGTTTAGCCTCTAACTGGGTTTGTCGCGACAATACAGCCGCGCACCCATTTTGATGCCCTGGCCTATAATGAATTTCAAAATCAAATCTAGCTCTGAGACCCATCTCTGCTCAACGGCACCAGCATTTACAATATGATCAGCTAACTGGCCGCCCTGAACATTTACCAAACCTGGAAACACAATCTGCTTGATAAGTCATGATGTAAGGAATGCTGTTTCTGGGTCCAAGCCTCAACTTGTTTCACTTGAGAATATTATCTCAACAGCCGTTAATGAGCACTGTTTACTCATATTACACATTTAAGCTAAATATTTAAAAACTTACAGTGTACACTACAGACTCAGTGCTCACAGCATTCCAGACACAAATATTTTTTTGATTTATTTACAAGTGCAAGTGAGCTTGATCATTCCTTCCTCTTTACTACTAGTTTCAACACAAAATAATCATGAATGAACATTTCCTGCCTCATGTAATTGTAATAAGGAGGTTCAACCAACTCTGAGAGTTGACTTACCCTGAAATGGACGTTTTTGGTTTCAGAACAGCTGAATTGAGTTAGTTCAATCAATTCTGAGTAGGTTGACTCTAAGTTTAGCGCATGCACCACAACTATGAAAAGCCATGATCAATGGAACTCCAAAATTATGATTCACCATGGCAACAGCACCCAACAAAAAGACGTCTACATACTTTGAGTCAACGTGTAAGTTTAATTCTTAATCACTGTTATAATATAAGAGGTGAAAACGGTAAAAACACAATTCAATCAAAGTAAAGCTTTAAGCATAAAATGTTTTTGGGTGTAGACTACATGACTTTACAAACATTTGACATTAAATAGGGAGCGGCTATTTGCACTAAGTGTAAATAGCGATAGATGCTATTTACAGTAAGTGCAAATAGCATATTTTTTTAGCGATGGATGCTATTTACACCAAGTAAAAATAGCAGTATTTTTTAACGATATGCTATTTACACTAAGTGCAAATAGCTATAGATTATATTTACACTGTGTTAAAATAGCAAGCTTTTCTGCTATTTATACTACTTATTGCAAATAGTGACAATTATCTGCACCTCAGTATTGTAGTACATTATAAAACAGTATTCAATAATAACTTGAGTGCAAATTATAGTTTTAATTCAAATTATTAAATGGATGCCACCTTTATTGGGACAATAAAGCCCTCCCTACACCTACCCTAACCCTACCCGATACTTTTATTTTCAACTTTTTGATTATTTCCTTAATTTTTATTGAAAATAAATGCCTTTCCGATGCGATATGAGATTTGAAAAGGGAGAAAAAAAGTTCGGCAAAAGGGCTTTTATTTTGTAATGCAACATCAGACTTGCCTGATTTTGGGTGAGTGACAATCTGAGAAGGTCTACTATCAACAACAACAACCCAAGAAGCATGTGGCAGGGCATCAACAACATCACAGGGTTTAAAGGGAATAAACCAGCTACTGTGAACATTGCAGCCTCTCTACCGGATGAGCTGAATACTTTTTATGCTCGTTTCGAGGCTCATAACACTGCCCACACAGAGAGCGCTCCCACAGCTGCTGCAGAAGAGGTGAGTCCACTTTCCCTTTCTGTCGCGGATGTAACTCGATCTTTCAAACGGGTGAACATCCGCAAAGCTGTGGGCCCGGATGGCATCCCAGGCCGTGTGCTCAAAGCATGCGCTTACCAACTAGCCGGGGTTTTTACAGACATCTTCAATCTGTCCCTCTCTCTGTCCGTGGTTCCCTCATGCTTCAAAAAATCCACCATTGTGCCCATACCTAAGAAAAATAAAATCACATGCTTGAACGGCTGGAGGCCCGTTGCTCTGACACCCATCTTCAACAAGTGTTTTGAGAAGCTCATCAGAGACCACATCTGTTCTGTCCTGCCTGCCTCACTGGACACACTACAATTTGCATACCGCAGAAACCGTTCCACAGACGACGCTATTGCCTTCACCCTGCACACTGCTCTCTCCCACCTGGAAAATAAGAACACCTATGTAAGGATGCTGTTCGTGGATTATAGTTCAGCATTTAACACCATAGTGCCTGCCACACTGGTTGAGAAGCTCCAGACTCTGGGACTGAACAGATCTCTGTGCAGCTGGATCCTGGACTTCCTGACAGGCAGAAGTCAGGTGGTCAGAATGGGCAACAACACTTCATCTCCCCTGATCCTCAACACTGGTGCCCCGCAGGGCTGCGTTCTCAGCCCACTCCTGTACTCCCTGTACACACACGACTGTACAGCTACACACAGCTCCAACGTCATCGTCAAATTTGCCGATGACACAACGGTGATAGGTCTGATCACCGACAACGATGAGACGGCCTACAGAGAGGAGGTGAGTACCCTGACTAAATGGTGCCAGGAGAACCACCTCTCACTCAACATCGACAAGACCAAGGAGCTGGTGGTGGATTTCAGGAGACAGAGCAGAGAACACACACCCATCTCCATCGACAAGACACCTGTGGAGCGGGTAAACAGCTTCAAGTTCCTCGGCGTTCACATCACCGAGGATCTCACATGGTCCACTCACACAGACGCAGTGCTGAAGAAGGCACATCAGCGCCTCTTCTTCCTGAGACGGCTGAGGAAGTTTGGAATGAGCCCCAGCATCCTCAGATCCTTCTACACCTGCACTGTGGAGAGCATCCTGACCGGCTGCATCACCGCCTGGTTTGGAAACAGCACCGCTGGCAACCGCAAAGCTCTGCAAAGGGTTGTGCGAACTGCCCGCCACATTGTTGGAGGTGAGCTTCCCTCCCTCCAGGACATCTACACCAGGCGGTGTATAAGGAAAGCCAGGAGGATCATCAAGGACTCCAGCCATCCATCCCACAGACTGCTCTCTCTGCTGCCCTCAGGGAGACGTCTCCGCAGCATCCGATCCCGCACTAGCCGACTGAGAGACAGCTTTTTTCCTCAGGCTATCAGGCTAATGAACAGTCAGAACTAATTCACCCTACATCACACTCCCACTCACACATCATGCCATGCGCTGCACTTTACCGCCGTTCTACTGGACTACACGCACACACTGCAATAACACAACCTATCTGCTATCACTGGATACCATACAATGCACATCCACGACATTGCATATGTATAATCAGATGCACCTTTGCACAACTATCTATTGCACAACTAATCTCATGTAAATCTATAATCTGTTGCACCTTAACATATTACTATGTATAGATGTGTACATAATGTAAAATGTGTACATACAGTGTATTGGTAACTAAGACTGTCTTTATAGTACACTGTGTATATTGAGTATGTGTATTTTGCACATTGTCTTCTGTACAGTCTGTAAATATGTACTGTCTATATGTAAATTGTTTTGTTTTTTTTGCACTGTTTGGAGCACGCTCTCAAGAATTTCACTCACCAAGGCACTCGTGCTGTGGTGATGTGACAATAAAAGTGATTTGATTTGATATCAATGTGAAGTGAAACTAGTCTGTGGTAACAGGGACTTTCCTTTTTAGAGCTATCTGAAATGCCAATTAAATCACCCTTTATATGAGATTTTGGAGGGCTTTTATTTTGTAATGCAACATCAGAGTTACCTGATTTTGGGTCAGTGACAACCTGAGAAGGTCTACTATCAATCTGAAGTAAAACTAGTCTGTGGTAACTGGGACTTTCCTTTTTAGAGCTATCTGAAATGCCCAGCAAAATAACCTTTATATGAGATTTTGGAGGGCTTTTATTTTGTAATGCAACATCAGACTTCCCTGATTGTGGGTGAGTGACAATCTGAGAAGGTCTACTATCAATCTGAAGTGAAAATAGTCTGTGGTAACTGGGACTTTCCTTTTTAGAGCTATCTGAAATGCCAATTAAATCACCCTTTATATGAGATTTTGGAGGGCTTTTATTTTGTAATGCAACATCAGAGTTACCTGATTGTGGGTGAGTGACAATCTGAGAAGGTCTACTATCAATCTGAAGTGAAAATAGTCTGTGGTAACAGGGACTTTCCTTTTTAGAGCTATCTGAAATGCCAAGCAAAACAGGTTGGATATGAGATTTTTGGGGGGGCTTTTATTTTGTAATGCAACATCAGACTTCCCTGATTGTGGGTGAGTGACAATCTGAGAAGGTCTACTATCAATCTGAAGTGAAAATAGTCTGTGGTAACTGGGACTTTCCTTTTTAGAGCTATCTGAAATGCCAATTAAATCACCCTTTATATGAGATTTTGGAGGGCTTTTATTTTGTAATGCAACATCAGAGTTACCTGATTGTGGGTGAGTGACAATCTGAGAAGGTCTACTATCAATCTGAAGTGAAAATAGTCTGTGGTAACAGGGACTTTCCTTTTTAGAGCTATCTGAAATGCCAAGCAAAACAGGTTGGATATGAGATTTTTGGGGGGGCTTTTATTTTGTAATTCAACATCAGTTATTTTGATATAATTTTGTTTGAACCTTAATTATTAGGCTGTTACTTAACAATTTTAGACAATTTAATTTTATAAGGCCTATTTTAAATATTTTTTTTAGAGATTATTATAATAATATTACAGTCAGTTAATCTGATATTACTTTATTAATTAGTATAGTTAATTTTCTTAATATATATTACCCTTACTCTTATTTCCCTGTTCTTGATTGTATGTATAAATTAAGCAGTAAAAAAAAAAAAAAAAAAAAATTGGCTGAGTGAACGCAGGCGAAAGACCGGCGGAATATCGCCGTAATGCACTGTATATGCGCGCACTACAAAACAGCGCGGCGGCTAGATTGACCATGCATTTCGGAGTGGCGGCTGGCTTGACCGCAGTGGCAAACGGCGGATTCGAACCCGTGTCGATCGCGTCAAAATGAATGCGCCTTATCATCTACACCACTGACACTGATGCTGAATTATGGTCTTTTTTTTCTTTTTTTTTTTTTTTTTTAGAGTTGACTAACTCAGTCACACATTAGTGGGCGGAGTTAGTGTAAATAGTCTTTGCCAACAAGACAGGCTATTTGCACTTAGTATAAATAGACACTCCGTATTAAATATCATCAGTGTCTATTTCAATGCGCAGCAGCTTTTTCCACACAGTATAACGCTCTTTTCACATAATTAAATATTCTCTAATTCAACCTGTTACATTTCTTAATAAGAGTAATGAAATTAATAATATCTGACTTGTACTCAGTCAACAGCAAGAAGGCAGAGTGGGGGAGAACCTACACCAGATAAAGAGGGGATGGGCAAGTATTGGAAGAATTTTTAAATTCAAAAGGAAAAAGAATAACTTGCTTTTTTATTTGTAGGAAAAGAAGATGACCAAATAAATTGAGAATAATTTGTGTTAATTTAACAGCTGTGGTGGTGGTTACGGCATATACGGCTCCTTATAGTTTAGAGCAGTGGGTCCCAACCCTGGTACTGGAGGCACCCAAACACTGCATCTTTAGCATGTCTCCTTAATCAATCACACCTGATTCAGGTCATAAGCTCATTAGTAGAGACTCAAAGACCTGAAATTGGTGTGTCAGCAAAATGAGACATGCAAAACATGCAGTGATGGGGTGCCTCCAGGACCAGGGTTGGGAACCATTAGTTTTAGAGCATAAACTGAGGTAGATTTTAATCCCTAAGAAATTTTCATTATAATTCATAAGAATTATTAATTTATATAAGAAAAATAATTTGTTCAGTAAACCACTGTTTAATAAAAAAAAAAAAATTTTTACACCCCTAATCTGAACTAGGAGTATTCTGAAAAGCTGTAGCAGGGACCAAGCACATAACTGTAGGTACCAATACAGGTGAGGGAGCCATCACTTTTGCAAAACCCTGATACACTTGAGCACATTGTCCTGGTGACATTACATTAAAAGAACCAGACAAACTTTCAGTGCAATCTTTTATTATGTTCATAGCCACCAACCCTGGAACAGTTTTCCTCTTCAGATTTGTTACAGGGTCTGTTGAATCTTTCACTACCAAACAGTGGCGTAACAAGTCAGCCCCGGGCCCATATGCAAAAAGATTTGTACGCTGCATATGAATCAATTATATTTTCCTCTTTAATATTTGCAGTATGAAATAAACATGAATATTTGAATGCATGTTGAAAAAAAATCAGAACAATTTAATACAAATGTCTCATGAATCGATCAATCAGAGTTTTAAAAAGAAAGTCTACTTTTATTGCTGTTTTTTTATGTTAAATGTGAAGAATGACGGATGCCACAGACTTTTTTTTTTTGGCGGAGTAGGCCTATAGGTGGAATTTTCACATTAACTTAATGCAAGATAACATGATTTTATTATCGTAATGTTGACTTTATTCTTAAAATATTATGACGTTAATCTTATTTATTTAGTTCTTTTTCAACATGGCACAAAAATGCTGCCATAGACTACTGAATGCAAACACAATTTTGGCACAGCGGCCCAAAAAACAAACAAACAAAAAAATTAATAAATTAAAAAAAAAGTGAAAAAATTGTGAGGGGATATTTGAATTATTTGTTATTTATTAATTAATATTTATTATATTAATTATTACAAAGATTAATTAATTTGACGAACCTGACTCGCCATCTCCTCATTGGACGTGCCTTTAGAGAGAAATGCATCTTTACGGATTACATAATGAAAGATTTTGTTTTCGATTTAAATTATTTCATTTTAAAATAGTAATTTAAAGCATTCTATAGATGTATTTATCATGTCGGTAAGGCAAGTATTCGCTGAGTTTCAGTACATCAATGTGAAGTGCTCCTGCTCAAGACAGAGATGACAGAAAGCGCAACCATGTTACCATACCTTAGGCCTATTTTACAAAAGCACAACGTTTTGTTGATATTGTGAATGCTCACAAATAAAAGTAGACCCTTTGCAGTTCCGAATGTTTGCTCTTACCTTTATGAGCAAACATTACAGCGTATTTTTAAGCTTCCGCTGTTATTAAAAAAATAAAATAAAAATGCATGTGATTGCGCTGGTGGCTTCATGTCCTGTAGAGCGCGCTTCAGTTTTGACTCTCTGCACAAACAATTGGATATGCTCCCAGAAGCGCTCATTTATCTAGTGTAGTATGGAGCACACTGGTTAAGCAGGGTGGGGGGAGGAACTAGGCTATGGGTTATTTAGATACGTACACACACGGAACAAATTAAGTGATGCACAGAACAATGAAATGCGGTGAGAAGGCCACACAGAAATTGTGATATGGGTGAGTAAAATCGTAAATTGGGGGGCTTTTTGGGTGACAACGGGAATATTGTGCATGGGTTTAAAGATGTGTATTCATAGATTTGGTGTGCGCCCTGAGAACCTGAGAATGCTGTTAACAGGTATAAAGTGTATTTGAAGTTATTTATGAATTATTTAGATGTTTTATGTGATTTAACTTTGACAGGAATATTGTGTATGAGTTTACATGTGTATATTTGTAGATTTGATGCACTCCTGACCAGAGAGTAACCTCAACGACCATAGTGGTCAGAATTGAATATTGCTTTGCTAACAGGTATGAAGTGTATTTGAAGTTATTTTGGAACGATTATTGAAAAGGAATTTATTTAGACGTGCTTTGTGATTTGACCTTGTTAATGTTTGTATTTTGTGTATTTTTGGGACAGATTGCCATGGTTTTGATTTAATTTGTCTCATTCTTTTGAGTTTATTTGTATTTTTGGTTTGAGTGATTGCCGGCAGTGATTTGTGCATCATATCTGTTTTCCTACCCTGTGAGGTGGGGGTTAGTAAAGAGTTTTAAAGAATTTGTGTATATAAAAAGGGTAGGCCTATATCTATTAACAGACTGGAGGACCTTATAGTGAGTGTTTGTACACACACAACACTAGGTTAAATGTTTAAATTAATACTGTGAAATGCATGAAGGGTTTTAGGTCTACAGATTTTATTTTAGGCAAGTCGTGTTGATTTGAGAAGGCTAAATTGATCAAACATGCTCAACTCACTGTCTATCACTGGCCGCTTGATCGTTCCTTTAAAAGACAAAAACTTGAATTTAACAAATAAAATGTTCCAAACATATTTCTAAATTAACTTAATAAAGAAACAAAAAGAAATATGACCACTTTGTCATTTAAAAACCAAAACTGAACAATTTTAATAGCTGTGTGATGGGGAAGAGAGAGGGAGAGAGAGAAAAGACACGGCTTCCAGTTGGACTCGGGCCGAGAAGTCTCATAAGCTGTCGGACAAGGGCCGGGCCCGTGCAGGACTCTATTCGTTCCCTCTTTTCAATTAAAATTTCCCCCTGGCTCAGCGGGCCCCCAAACTGCCCGGGCCCATATGCACCTGCATACCCAGATGCTACGCCACTGCTACCAAACAGGACTGCCATAAATTTGACCGATCATTTATACATCATCTGAAAGCTGAATAAATAAGCTTTCCATTGATGTATGGTTTGTTATGAAAGGACAATATTTGGCCAAGTTACAGCTATTTGAACATCTGGAATCTGAGGGTGCAAAAAAATATTGAGAAAATCACCTTTAAATTTGTCCAAATGAAGTTCTTAGCAATGCATATTACTAATCAAAAAGTTTTGATATATTTACAGTAGGAAATTTACAAAATATCTTCATGGAACATGATCTTTACTTAATGTCCTAATGATTTTTGGCATAAAAGAAAAATCAATAATTTTGACCCATACAATGTATTTTTGGCTATTGCTACAAATACACCCCAGCGACTTGAGACTGGTTTTGTGCTCCAGGGTCACAAATATTATAGTGGTTACAGCCATCACAAAAATATTGATAAAAGTGTGCCATAGTTTTTTTTTGTGTGTGTTTTTTTTAATGATAGTTTTTACACTTGAGTGGGTTGGTGAACATTCTTTTTTGACCAAAGTAGAGAAACAGGAAGCACAAGCTATGTTTAGCTACAAAGAACTCTCATTTACAGTACACATTACAAAGCACAGTTTTTATAGATGAAGCTTTCCCCCCACCCCCCCAAAAATCAAGTAATTTAGTATTTCTCCTACCATGTGCATGTATCTATTAAATTGTCTTGTTAAAAGTTTTTATTGTTGTTGTTAGTGTTACAATAATAATGGTGTCATTCACTGTCATCACTTTATCTGTGTATGATCTGAGATCAGTGTAATACTTATTGTTATTGCTGAGGAAGTAAACGTGAGCTTTGCATACTGCAGTTGCAACTGCTACCAACAACCCCTGCAAGTCATTTGGCTTTTGAGTGTCTCTCAACCACAATATGCAAAGCTCACAGTTGTGAGCTGAGGGAAGGGAAAGTACACATATTGGCATCAAACTAATTTAATTTTCCATCAGCTTTGTCTCTAGTTGATATCATTAAGAAAGAAAGAAAGAAAGAAAGAAAGAAAGAAAGAAAGAAAGAAAGGGAGAGAAAGAAAGAGAGAGAGAAAGAAAGAAAATCTGATGACAGTGATGTCAATCTGATTCAAGAAGTCAAGAACTGGCCATATTGTATTTTTTTTTTTTAAAGCTGATAATTACAAATGGCCACTACATTGTCCGTAATTACTTTTCAACAGAAGAGGGATGAAAAGTGTTATCTTGCATGAGCTTATATTTCCCAATTAGCTATGAGATGTTCATTCGGAAATAAAAGTTGTTAACTGCAATTAATCTACAAAGCATTTACTTTCACTGCTAGTACCAAAAAAAAAAGTCCCGTCTTGTCTTAGTTTAGTAAAACATGTTGCTACCCCATTCGTTGTGAAGATTTCATGTAGTGCTTTACCCAAAGAACACATGCATGGTGTATCAGAGGTTGATGCCTGAATATCAAGCATGTAAATAACTGAATGTATTTTATTTTAAATTATTATTTCACAAATTATTTCACAGGGCTACAAATGGAAGCAGTGCACGTTAATAATGATGACCGATGTGCTGTGGTTTACGCAGAGCCGATCCTCCCTATATGCAGAATACGCAGGCTGCATAGGGCCCCCGAAACACCAGGGGGCCCCCTTGCTCTCAAAGATGTTTTAATTTTAGTTTCGATTTTGAATTTGACCAGCTGTTGTGAAAACATGAATGATCATTTCTTTTAATGCGGTGCGCTGTCACGCTCTCTATGTAAAAATCTTGTAACGTGGATGTCGTACAGTCTCTTGTTTGAAAAAAACAACAACAAAAAAACGAGCTGAAAGGGTACCGCGCAGAGATACTGTTTCTCGAGCGCCTTCCGCGAGCGCGATTGGAGACTGAGTGAAACACGGACAGATGCGTTTATTCCATTCCTCAACACCCTAACCCCTTTCCTGTAGCTCAAACAGAATGCCTTGGCTCTAGAAATCCCAAGCTCATGGGTTTGAATCCCAGTGAAAGCTAATTTAATTAAAAAAAAGATGCTTTGGATAAAAGTGTCTGCCAAATGCAAATGTCCTCATAATGTGGGTGAAGTCAACCGTTTTGGTCAAACGAGCCAATGTAGATCAAACTCGGGCACAAACACAACCACAACTCTAGTTAGCAAAAATAGAGATCTGAGGGTAGCAGAGTTTTAGAAGAACATTTAGACATTGTGCCGTTTAAACTGCTTTAAGGGCAGATGTTTCAGATTGTTTGTATCTTTCGTCGATAGAATTGGAAGGCCAAATAGCGTATCTTTTTAATGGAACCGTGAACTGATCTGGCTTAACATGCTTGCATTAAAATGATAAAATGTTCGACCCATAGAATCGGATTCAGGTTAACTTTTTTTTTTTTAAATAACTGACAGTGATTTAGGTTTGACATTTTAACAGAGCGTAAAAGGTCTTACTCTCATCTGACAAAGTTTGTTGCTATTTACAGTATCTCACAGAAGTGAGTACACCCCTCACATTTTTGTAAATATTTTATTATATCTTTTCATGCGACAACACTGAAGAAATGACACTTTGCTACAATGTAAAGTAGTGAGTGTGCAGCTTGTATAACAATGTAAATTTGCTGTCCCCTCAAAATAACTCAACACACAGCCATTAATGTCTAAACCGCTGGCCACAAAAGTGAGTACACCCCTAAGTGAAAATGTCCAAATTGGGCCCAATTAGCCGTTTTCTCTCCCCGGTGTCATGTGACTCGTTAGTGTTACAAGGTCTCAGGTGTGAATGGGGAGCAGGTGTGTTAATTTTGGTGTTATCGCTCTCACTCTCTCATACTGGTCCCTGGAAGTTCAACATGGCACCTCGTGGCAAAGAACTATCTGAGGATCTGAAAAAAAGAATTGTTGCTCTACATAAAGATGGTGTAGGCTATTAGAAGATTGCCAAGACCCTGAAACTGAGCTGCAGCACGGTGGCCAAGACCATACAGCAGTTTAACAGGACAGGTTCAACTCAGAACAGGCTTCGCCATGGTCGACCAAAGAAGTTGAGTGCACGTGCTCAGCGTCATATCCTGAGGTTGTGTTTGGGAAATAGACGTATGAGTGCTGCCAGCATTGCTGCAGAGGTTGAAGGGGTGGGGGGTCAGACTGTCAGTGCTCAGACCATACGCCGCACACTGCATCAAATTGGTCTGCATGGCTGTCGTCCCAGAAGGAAGCCTCTTCTAAAGATGATGCACAAGAAAGCCCGCAAACAGTTTGCTGAAGACAAGCAGACTAAGGACATGGATTACTGGAACCATGTCCTGTGGTCTGATGAGACCAAGATAAACTTATTTGGTTCAGATGGTGTCAAGCGTGTGTGGCGGCAACCAGGTGAGGAGTACAAAGACAAGTGTGTCTTGCCTACAGTCAAGCATGATGGTGGGAGTGTTATGGTCTGGGGCTGCACGAGTGCTGCCGGCACTGGGGAGCTACAGTTCATTGAGGGAACCATGAATGCCAACATGTACTGCGACATACTGAAGCAGAGCATGATCTTCGGCAGTATTCCAACATAATAACAACCCCAAGCACACCTCCAAGACGACCACTGCCTTGCTAAAGAAGCTGAGGGTAAAGGTGATGGACTGGCCAAGCATGCCTCCAGACCTAAACCCTATTGAGCATCTGTGGGGCATCCTCAAACGTTAGGTGGAGGAGCGCAAGGTCTCTAACCACCAGCTCTGTGATGTCGTCATGGAGGAGTGGAAGAGGACTCCAGTGGCAACCTGTGAAGCTCTGGTGAACTCCATGCCCAAGAGGATTAAGGCAGTGCTGGAAAATAATGGTGGCCACACAAAATATTGACACTTTGGGCCCAATTTGGACATTTTCACTTGGGGGTGTACTCACTTTTGTGGCCAGCGGTTTAGACATTAATGGCTGTGTGTGGAGTTATTTTGAGGGGACAGCAAATTTACACTGTTATACAAGCTGTACACTCACTTCTTTACATTGTAGCAAAGTATAATTTCTTCAGTGTTGTCACATGAAAAGATATAATAAAATATTTACAAAAACGTGAGGGGTGTACTCACTTCTGTGAGATAATGTATGTAGGTACAGCTCAATACAATAAATACCATCCTCTAAATGTAAAAAGAGAAAGCTGCAAACAAAATTTAATTTTAATTTTTTTTTTTTTTCCGCAAAATGCAACAATGATCGAAAATTACATTTTAACATACTCAGACTACAGTTACTTTTTTATTGATTATTACATATTATTCACACAATAGCTATAATTTATTGATTCTCAGTAATTCCTCTCTAATTTTCCTTTCTAAAATAGCCTGCTGCTTATATACACTAAGAAAGTAGTGGTCAGGTGTTAATTTTCACTTTAACATTCAAAGTCTTAGGCTCGGTTTCACAGACAGGTCTTAGACTAAACCAGGATTAAGCCATAGATCAATTAGGACATTTAAGTGATTTTTATAAACATGCCTTAGAAAAAAAGCATTACTGGTGTTCATCTTAAGACAAAACAAAGGCACTGACATGTTTTAAGATCAGTCAGTGCAAGTTTCTTTCAGTTGAAATAGCTCAGATTTACATTTTAGTCTAGGACTAGGCTTAAGCCTTGTCTGTGAAACAAGAAACTGGGGGTTAAAGTATTAAGTGGCATACTTAATGTGCTGAAAAGTAGCTAAATAAACCAGCAGACAATGCATTTACAGAACAGAATGTTATTTTAACAACATAAATATTAATTTATTTTAACAACATAAATATTAAGTCGTACTTTTATTACAAGTCATACTTTTTTATAATAAATATTAAACACAACAGAGAGCATCTATACATATAAAACAACAACTCTTAATTTAGCTAATTGAGGCATAATGATATTGGAATATAATAGCAAAGATGCAAAATGTAGGCTGAGGTAAATAATGTTAAGCTGTTATCAGTTTATGAAACAGAAGCTTATTTTTATTACAAAAAAATATGTACCCAGGAAAGTTATTTTTACTGATCTGACCAGGCGTGCATTTCCCAAAAGCAACTATGGTCGCAAGTTCTGTCGTTACAAATAGAGTTCAATGGAAATAACGACCAGTTAGCTAACAATGGTTTTGAGAAACGCACCTCTGATTTGTGCTACAAAACCCTCATGTTGAATTTGTCCCCCCTCCATCCCAAAACACGATCGATTTTAACCCTTTGACGCACCGCGCTTTGGCTGGCGCTGAGCCAGAGAAAGACGAGCTCAGAAAAAAAATAAAAAGAAAGACGCGCTCTGTGCTAAAGTGCTAAAGTTCTGCTGGAAAAGGAAATCCGCAGCTCCATACAGCTTGTCAGCAGATGGAAGCATAAAGTGCTCTAAAATCTCCTGGTAGACGGCTAAATTGACATTGGACTTGATAAAACACAATGGACCAACACCAGCAGATGTCGCACTGCGGTCAAGCCAACCGCGCTTTGAAATGCACGGTCAAGAGGGCCGTACTTTTTTTGTATGCGCGTCTAGTCGTGCACTTACGGTACGGGTGATGAGAACGGTCTAAATGGTTTTAAAGCTGTCATACCGGCGTTTCCTTTACACTTTTGCTTTTTTTTACTTTTGATTTTAATGTTTGTAAATACATTATTTTTGTACATAAACGTTTGTATTGTACATTAATTATCATATAATGTTAATAAATGTTAATATTAATGTTTTTTATTCATTGTTATTTCTTAATTTTAATGTTTGTGTGCGTGCGTGTGTGTATACATATATGTTATGTATGTATATATGTATATGTATATGTATATGTGTATATATATATATATATATATATATATATATATATATATATATATATATATATATATATATATATATATATATATATATATATATATATATATATATATATATAAATCATTTTCATTTTCAAACACTCATAAAAAGTGTTCCTTTATAGGTTAGCTCATTCTGTCAATTGATATTTATTCAGAGTGACCCTGACTATTACCATTTTAATTATCAAGTCATGTTACTGTATAGGTTTAGAGAAAATTAAAAGCAAAATCACCCCAAACAACAAAATGCGTCCTAGCACTTGCACTGTGTCCCATTTTCAAACACTCATAAAACGTGTTCGTTTATAGGTTAGCTCAATATTTCAATTTATATTTATTCAGAGTGACCCTGACTATTACTGTATTAATTATCAAGTCATTTCACTGTATAGTTTTGAAGAAAATTAAAAGCAAAATCACCCCAAACAAAATGCGTCATAGCACTCGCTCTGTGTCCCATTTTCAAACACTAATAAAAAGTGTTCCTTTATAGGTTAGCTCATTCTGTCAATTGATATTTATTCAGAGTGACCCTAACTATTACCGTTTTAATTATCAAGTCATGTTACTGTATAGGTTTAGAGAAAATTAAAAGCAAAATCACCCCAAACAACAAAATGCGTCCTAGCACTTGCACTGTGTCCCATTTTCAAACACTCATAAAACGTGTTCGTTTATAGGTTAGCTCAATATTTCAATTTATATTTATTCAGAGTGACCCTGACTATTACTGTATTAATTATCAAGTCATTTCACTGTATAGTTTTGAAGAAAATTAAAAGCAAAATCACCCCAAACAAAATGCGTCATAGCACTCGCTCTGTGTCCCATTTTCAAACACTAATAAAAAGTGTTCCTTTATAGGTTAGCTCATTCTTCTAATTTATATTTATTCAGAGTGACCCTGACTATTACTGTATTAATTATCAAGTCATGTTACTGTATAGGTTTAGAGAAAATTAAAAGCAAAATCACCCCAAACAACAAAATGCGTCCTAGCACTTGCACTGTGTCCCATTTTCAAACACTCATAAAACGTGTTCGTTTATAGGTTAGCTCAATATTTCAATTTATATTTATTCAGAGTGACCCTGACTATTACTGTATTAATTATCAAGTCATTTCACTGTATAGTTTTGAAGAAAATTAAAAGCAAAATCACCCCAAACAAAATGCGTCATAGCACTCGCACTGTGTCCCATTTTCCAACACTAATAAAAAGTGTTCCTTTATAGGTTAGCTCATTCTTCTAATTTATATTTATTCAGAGTGACCCTGACTATTACTGTATTAATTGTCAAGTCATTTTACTGTATAGTTTTGGAGAAAATTAAAAGCAAAACCACCCCAAACAACAAAATGCGTCATAGCACTTGCACTGTGTCCCATTTTCCAACGCTCATAAAAAGTTTTCCTTTATAGATTAGCTCATTCTGTCAATTGATATACATTCAGAGTGACCCTGACTATTACTGTTTTAATTGTCAAGTCATTTTACTGTATAGTTTTGGAGATAATTAAAAGCAAATTCACACCAAACATCAAAATCCATTGTTGCACGCATCATCTCTGCATATACCAACACTCATAAAATAGTATTTGAGTTATGGCAAATTCACCCCTAACATCAAAGTCCATTCTTGCACTTACACCATTCCTCATTTTCAAGCACTCAGAAAAATCTTTCCTTTATAGGTTTGTTCTTTCTGTCAATTGATATTTATTCATAATGACCCTGACTGTCTTCATTTTCAAGGCATTTTACTGTATAGCTTTGATGAAAATGTAAGACGTGATATGCCTGCAAAGCTGTTTTTTTATTTTTTACTATTGTTTATCTTAATCTTCAGGCTATTGAAAAAAAACGTACTCGGTTACTGTCGTAACCTCGGTTCCCTGAGATACGGAACGAGTACTGCGTCTTGATAAAGACGCATATGGGAAAAAGCCTTTTTTCTCCTGAACTGAAGTCTATTTCAATCACGCAGTGAAACTGCACGACTATTGGTTCGTGCAGTGGTAAAAAACGAACCAATGGGTCGGCAGCGGAGCT
Organism: Schizothorax lantsangensis; assembly: GCA_027422415.1. Taxonomy (NCBI): domain Eukaryota; kingdom Metazoa; phylum Chordata; class Actinopteri; order Cypriniformes; family Cyprinidae; genus Schizothorax; species Schizothorax lantsangensis. Next base: position 6,832,429 of record CM049857.1, on the reverse strand, counting down.
GCACGAACCTATGGCGACGATTCCCGCCAGATCCCGCCAAAATGGGCGGGGAATCTGGCTATATAAGCGGTCGTTTCGCCATAGGATCCTCAGGTTACTTCGACTGAAGCGACGACTGAGTCGTGCAGCTACCTGGCATGGCAAAGTACGCAGTACTCGTTCCGTATCTCAGGGAACCGAGGTTACGACAGTAACCGAGCACGTTCCCTGTCGATACTCCACTCGTACTGTGTCTTGATAAAGACGCATATGGGAACTGAATTTAATCACACCGTGCTAGGGTAGATGAACGACTGTATATACCTCCATAAGCATAAATGCCCATAGGGAAGTAAGTAGTATACTTCAGGCTAAAGCGAGCTAAACTCATAGAGGTCATGCTCGGCCTGGATGATCGTTCCATATGACTCCTGTATACTCCGTTAACCGGAGTATGTAGGGTGCCAATCAGAGAGCCTGAGCGCATTGCGGTCAAGAAATCTCTGACAGGATTGTTCCCACAGCGTATGTATACAAGCTCATCTAAGCAGAGAGGACTCTGGCCTGTAAGGCCGGTATGTCCAGGTTATAAAACCTAGCAAATGTGGACGGAGTGGCACAGCCAGCCGCCGCACAAATCTCTGTAATGGACACACCGCTAGACCACGCCCATGACGAGGCGATGCCTCTAGTCGAATGGGCTCGTACTCCAATGGGGCATTGCAGGCCCAAAGAAGAGTATGCCAGCATGACAGCATCCACTATCCACTTAGAGAGTCTCTGCTTCATGACCGGATGCCCTTTGGCGTGGTTACCGAAGCCAACAAAGAGCTGTTCCGTACGCCTAAAGGGGGCGGAACGCTCAAAGTAGATTCTCAGAGCTCTGACAGGGCATAACAAGGATAACTCCCGGTCCTCCTATATACAGTCGTTCATCTACCCTAGCACGGCGTGATTAAATTCAGTTCCCATATGCGTCTTTATCAAGACACAAAAGAAATAAAACAAATGTATTTCTGAACAAAATGCAAGTTTTGGCCATTTGCAATCCATATTAAGCACCCGCGGCAATATTTCAATCATAAACAGTGCGAAAAACGTTGTAAAAACACTTAAAAGTGCCTTAATATATCTAAAACAGTAATAGTAAAAGATCAAATTCAGTAATCACCACATTAATGATGCATAGTTTACACAGGCAAGCAGATGAGGCCAGAATATGAACGCAGTCCACTTAATGGTTCAGTGTTTTGCTCTCCAGGGGGGCGCTCCTATATGAGTGTGACGTCACGTGAAAACTATCAATAAATGAAACATACACTGCATGAGTGTGTTTACGTCTCGTTCCTGACCGCATTACTGTCTTTACTGGATGTTTTTAGAGAATATTTGCATTTATTCACATGCGATTGGATTAGTTACTCATATGCTGGACTGTCATGATTTGGTTAGTGCAGGACGCGCATCAGAGGGGATTTAGAAGTGTGTATACGGAATGCCGACTGATAAAGAAGTGGGTATACGCCGTATACCTGCGTATACCCTCCACTACACCACTGACTATAAGTAAACACTTTGTGACTTTTCGATCGCGCCCGCGCCTCCTCAAAGCTCAATTTCTATGTCCGGGCGGACTCCGCGTAACGTTACTCGTACTCGGTGTCACACAATAGAATCCGCTTTAACAAGGCAGCTGGGATCTGCACCAACTTACCGGGACGTTCGCTGGTCCGTGGTTGAGCTAAGGTAGCTGCTTCAGGTGTCCGGCTCAGCTCAACTTGCATTAGCTGTCTGGGAGCGACATACAATTTCCGTTACTGGTTACCAGTGAACACATACATTAGCTAAGAGAGTGTGGGGTAGAGTTAGCTGGTTAGCTACCTTGCTAGCTTGTTAATAGGGCTTGGCAACCGACGTCACTGCGCAGTGCATTCTGGGACTAGCTAGCTAAGTTTTTTTTTTTTTTAATAACTACAGTACTATAGAAATGAAACTTTGATATACAGATATATATCTGATAGATATATAGACTACTTTGAGTTATATAAAAGTTTCATTTCTATAGTGTTGTCCCCATGAAAAGACATAATAAAATATTTGTTAAAATGTGAGGGGTGTAAGTTACTCACTTTCGTGATATACTGCTAGCTAAGTTAACGTTACCTAAGCTAAGTTAGTTGGCAGTTAACCAGTGCCAGGTTCCAACTTACCGTTTTGTGTCTGAACTTGGTTCGTTCACCGAAGGCTTCAAACGTGGGTCGAACAACTTGCTTGCTAGAAGGTCAGTTGACGAAAATTTCAATACAGCTGAATTCAAAGTCATCAATGCCACTCTGTCAAAACTGATATATATTTTTGGCGGTTGCATGGGTGACATCAATGCCGTGTCATGCCATCCCGCCTTGTGCCGTCCACGAGCTTCTACATTTCAAAATAAAAGCTTCACCGAGCTTCTACTTTTCAAAGTAAAAGCTCACGTCTGGAATAAAATACTTTTTGTTAAAAAAATCTCTCTATAATATAAATGCAGATTATCATGCTAATGAATAAAATACTTAAAGCTAATGCTTTAAATATTTGGTGTTTTTTAACTAAACAGTAAGATAAATGCAGACTGTCATGCTAATGAATAAAATACTTTAAAATATATTTTGTGTTTTTTTACTAAACAGTAAGATAAATGCAGACTATCATGCTAATGAATAAAATACTTTAAAATATATTTGGTGTTTTTTTTAACTAAACAGTAACGGCAATCATACAAATGAATAAAATACTTTAAAATTATCTGTCTACAAGATAAATGCAGACTATCATGCTGATGAATAAAATACTTAAAAAATATATGTCCGTCTATAAAATAAATGCAGACTAAATTTTAAATGAGGTTTGATCAAATGTATGTTAACATAAGGGACACAACAATAACATCCAGAAATCAGCAAACTATATGTATGGCTAAAATTGTTAGCTAATATTCGCTAACAAATGTCAACCAACGCTAATGCAGTTTTAAATGAGGTTTCATCAATTGTACATTAACATCAGGGACACAACAATAACGTCCAGAAATCACGAATTTACCAGTGACTCCATCTGGAAAATAATTTGCGATTTCGTATTTTGTTTTTGACCCTCTGAACTTACCATTGGACAGGCAAAACTTCATGATATTAAGTTGTTTTAGCTCAAACACATAATTACAATAAGATAGGCCATTAAAAAGTACAGTTTACTCAGAATTCATAATTAATGTAAAGAAATGACACATGTTTAAGTAATACAAACTCAGTTTGTTTGAGTAGACACTACTGATTGGACTTAAAAACTCAATTACAATAAGAAAGGACAAGAAAAAGTTCAGCTTAATCAGAATTAACAAGTAATGTCAATAAATTAGACACATTTAAGTAATATGTACTCAATCTCTTTGAGTTGAATCAAAATCTGGGTTTACAGTGCACACGCACGCACACAAACATTAAAATTAAGAAATAACAATGAATAAAAAACATTAATATTAACATTTATTAACATTAATATGATAATTAATGTACAATACAAACGTTTATGTACAAAAATAATGTATTTACAAACATTAAAATCAAAAGTAAAAGTAAAAAAAAGCTAAAGTGTAAAGGAAACGCCGGTATGACAGCTTTAAAACCATTTAGACCGCTCTCAGCACACAGTAAGTGCACGACTAGACGCGCATACAAAAAAAAGTGCGGCCCTCTTGACCGTGCATTTCAAAGCGCGGCTGGCTTGACCGCAGTGATGTTGCGGCACCCCAAATCATCACTGACTGTGGAAACTTCACACTTGACTTCAAGCAGCTTGGATTCTGTGCCTCTCCACTCTTCCTCCAGACTCCAGACCTTATACCCAGAATTTATACTGTAGGGATGGTCATTTAATGAAACTCAAATCTTCTACTGTAATATGAGATACTGGATTTTTGACTTTCGTGAGCTGTAACTAAGCTCTAATTATCAAAATTAAAACAAAAACAACTTTTGAAATGTTTTACTTTACATGTAATGAATCTAGAATATATGAAAGTTTCACTTTTTGAAACAAGTTACAAAATTTGTAAAACTTTTTCACGATATTCTACTTTTTTGAGATGCACCTGTATTTCACACAGCGCGATGACGGCTTCAGAATATCACAGAATACGTACAAGAGAGGTGGTGCTGTTATTCAATCATTCATTTAATAATAAAATTTGTGAATTGAAATTTTATGCAGATCCCCATTGCAAAACCTGATAGCATGTTCCCTCCCACTGGAAAAAACGAAAGCTAAAATATTTGCTTTCGTTTTTTACTTTCTATCCTCAAGGTCGTAACGACACTGTAAGTAGCTTTTTAATCATAAATGTTTTTGCGTAGATATCTGTATCAGTGTACGTTTGTTATTGGAAACATTGTCAGTGACAAAATAACGGTGTTATTTTTAGAGCTTTTAATTTTTTTTTTCTGATCAAACATTCTCTACTAACTTTTTTTTTTTTTGCTTTGTCTTTCCGTAAGTATAACGAAAGTGACGCAATCGGGGTTGCTTTGTAAGTAGTAGCCTATTAACTTCGCCCGCGAGGAATTTATGCGGCAAGTTGCATATATTAGCCTAATGTTGATATAGTTGTAATTTGTCGTTCGAACATATAACACAGTCAGTCATTTTGACTTTAGAGAGAAAGTTGACAGGGTTCTCATCTTTCGGTTTCAATGTTTTTATTTTCTTCCTAATTCTGTTCGCTCTGACCATATATACTTGAACATTGGATAGAACATTGTTACTTTATTGGAAAATAGTCACATTTCTAAAAGGTACTTGCCTACTTTGTGAAATAACAGAGTTAAAGCTTCAATATATGCTTAATGACTTAAGTCAGAGGAATATATAAAAGGTAACATAAAGGTTCATTCCAAAATTAGTCTTATTGTTTTTAGATGTACATCACTGGGTTTCTGAGATCCCAAACATAGTTAATAGCAACAGAGCAAGAGGGATGAAATAGTTGCATAAAGTAGATGTATAAACGATTATTAGTCTTATTGTAAGTTGCTGTTATTGTTAAAAATGTATGTTGAACATGCACGCACCAGATTCATTCTAGAGTCATTTCCTTCTGTTGCTTTTTCGAATGACCAAAATGAAGATTCCCAGTGCAATGGTGAAAATCAGAAGATTAATGGAGAAAATAAGATATTTCAACCATGGAGGTGCAAGTGTTGATTGTTGTTCTGCAGACTTTAGTTCTTGTTCTAAAAAAAAAAAAAAAGCCAGTGATTCATAATATCTTAATGACCTATTTATGACCATATATTAATGTAAAAATGTCTAATTTTCCAAACAAACCTGCTATTGTTAGAATTGTCCCATTACTGGAGATGTATTGGATCTCCTCATTAACAAAACATGTTGCTGTGCACAATATATTTTCAGTGTCTGTAACCATCAGGTCATTTACGGTCATGGAGGTAAAAGTGCCTTGAAATGAAAAGTTAACTCTGTGTTGATATTTTTGCATTTTTGAGATGCGTACATGGCTTTTTGCATCTGTATCCCACATTTTCCACATCATTGTACAGCCTCTAACCATTTCTGTGTCACTGGTAAGGTTGCAGTGGAGAACTGCTGAATCACCCACTTGATATTTATTTCTTAAAGAGTGCTGCTTTATTTGTACTTTTGCTAATCCAAGCCCTAAAAGTCAAGAAAGACTACATATCAAAACCTGAACTGAACAAAATTCAAAAAGCTCACAAAAATCAGTAATGTTAAGACAAAATGTAAATATCCTTCTTACCAAAAAAACACACAAGTATCAATAATCTGAAATGCATTGCTTCACTTATCTGGAATCCAGCACCTTCAGTCTGTCTTTGTTTTCACTGTTTGTTAGTATCTAGCAGGCAACACTAAAGCATTGCAAAACCACAAAGCCTCCCTTTTGCAAAGCATGTGATCAGATGAAAAAGCAAACTGCAAGCACTGTTTAAAAATGTGTTGAAATAAAAAGAAGAAAAATTATTACGGCATTCTTATGTCCCTTTGTTGAAGCTGATATATATGATCCTCCAAAAAAAAAAAAAAAAAATATATATATATATATATATATACTGTATATATATATATATATATATATATAATGACTGTTTCTATATGTTCATTTTTGTGACCGCAAGATGGTGTAACTATCAAGCTCCTAGGAACCAGAGACCAGGCTTTTGAGCTGAGAAACTTAAGAAAATAACATGCTGGGGATAAATTAGTGTTTGTGGACACAAACACATATTTTAGTAGGACACCAAAATGTGATTGAATTTTAAGTGACTACCTAGCACTAACTAGTGGCTGAAAGAGTAAGCTTTATCCATAAGTGACCTCTTACAGATTACGTTTTTTGAGACAGGAAAATGCTGGCATAATACATATTTATATTGCATATGCGCATTTGACTTAACTGTTAACTGATAACATAAATGATCAAATAGGCATGCCTCATAGCTCATACCCAAGAAAAATGATCTAAACTGTCATTTTGTGATGGTAAAATTCCCATGCGCTTCGCTTCTGTGTATTGACAGCAAAAGTTTCTCATATATTATGGAATGCCAATCCTGCCATAATTATAAATAAATAAATAAATGTACAAAGAAATGTAAAAAAAGCTAAAATAAATAAGAGTATAGGGACTCACATTTCTTTTGCCTAATTTACCTTTTTAAAAGTGTGTGTGTGTGAGAGAGAAGATTCACGTATGACAGCTGTTGTCATGTACAGTGGTTCCCACACTGCACCCCATTACCCTGATGGGACAAGCCATTTTTAAAAAAAAACTTTACTATAATAACCCAAATTTGCGTTTCTATTTTCTTTAGTAGGCCTACTGTAATTTTTTTTTCTCTTTCTTGTAGTACACAATGAGACTTTTGGGTATCAGCCTACTAATCTTTTTTTGCAGAACATCTCTTGTTCTGTCTGGTAAGTTTACAATGCATTTCATATCCGTCTTAACTACTAAGTCCATTTATGTTCATGTTTCTGCTAATATGTAATTAGCATTGTAACAATGTAACAATTTTGATAATGTTTAGTTTTTAAAATATGTACTGTATTGTGGTGAGAGGGGGCGTGGTTAGCGGGGTCTGCAGCGGGAGAGAGAGTTTGGAGACGAGTAAGTGGGTCAAGTGCAAGATAACATTCACCTGCTTCTCGTTTTCCACTGTCATCGCTCCTCCTTTTATCCTTCCGGAGCTCCTCCGTGGGACGCGAGACCGGTGAGTGGTGCAGGTGTCGCTCATTATCACTAACTCCACCGGCCTCGCTCCGTTCCCACGGCTCTCGGCCCCGCCCCACTCATCACATACCCCCATCGCCCCTCGCAGGCCGGGGGGTACTCCCGAGACTGCGCTCTACTTCCCCCCTCCTGGGGGGGCCCGTCCGGGCGGCCGCGGCGTACCTGGGGGTAAGGACAGATGAGGCGAGAGAAAAGGAGACGGAAGGATGAGGAGAGACAGAGACGAGAAGCAGATGAATGTTATCTTGCACTTGACCCACTTACTCGTCTCCAAACTCTCTCTCCCGCTGCAGACCCCGCTAACCACGCCCCCTCTCACCACATGTATTTTTTCATTTCAGATTTTACACATCTGACTCTTAAATGCACTACTGAAAATGATGGACATCTGAAAAACTGTAAAACAGATTCATGTATATGGAATATGAACCTAGCAGATTGTGACAGTAAGTATTTTTGTTTCTGAAGTTTAGTGCTTTTGTTTCATGATTGACGTTCTTCAGATGTGACTGTGTATTTAGACCCTTAAGCCACAATTAAAAATGTATTATAACATTAACCTATATCAGAAGAAGTGACAAATTTGAAATAAATATAGCACAAGCACACTTTTTAATCAAAACATTTTGATTAATACAGTTTAAATTTCAAAACATGAAATAATAAATATATTGTTCAAAATAAGGACAAAACATCTTGGACACCTTCTGGTTGTCCACTTCTTTGAAACTTTCTTATTGTTAATATAATGAACTACACTGGTGTTTAAATCTGCCATTCGCCAACAAAAATAACCTCAAGACCAAAAATTCCCTATATGTCGGTCACTACGAGTTATGTCATGACGACATAGGGGATTTACTTGGAAGCCCCAATCATCTCTGACTTTAAGAGAAAACGCCAATGAATATTGGCTAGTGGATTTTGCATACCTGAGCCACTCCCTGTGCATACGGGTATAAAGGGGCGACAGGTGCATCCACTCATCAGATTTTTGCTTTGGAGCCGAGTGGATGAACGTGTTGATCTCCACAACGCCATTCATCATCTGTCTGGAAGCTGTTCTGGTTGGCGTTATGGTGCGAGCAGCGGTGTCCCTGTCTGCAGCGATTCCCCTGGGCACTTCAACTAAAAGAGCATATTTCCTAAAAGAGCAAAATCACGGCCAGCTGTGCGGCTCCCTGGTGATTCTGCTGTGCCGTCTCACGGCATGCCCAGCGTTTCATTCGGCGTGCCGATAGAGGATCAGATGTCGATCACAGCATCGGGGGATGGGCAATCGTTCTCTGAGGATGAAGATTCGGCGGGGCTGCCCCCTCGGGTGTCGCAGCCGCTGCTGAATCGGACCCAGCGTTGACGGCCGTGCTTTCCCGGGCCGCTGTGAGATCGGGCTGGAGACGTGCACACCTCCCAGTCCCGAGCCTTTGCGGCGAGATGATTGGCCCCTCGGCACGGGCCGTAGCTCACGACCACGCCCTGCCCTGGTTCCTTTCTTCCCGGAAGTGCACGAGGAGCTGATGAAGTCATGGACGGACCCTTTTTACGGCCAGAAGCGGCTCGTCCTCGCTACCCTCGATGGCGGGGCAGCTAGGGGGTACATTGACATTCCACAAGTGGAGAGTGCGGTTGCGGTGCACTTGTGCCTGCAAAACGCCGCCACTCGTAGGAATTGTCCTCGTCTCCCATCCAAAGCCTGTAAACTGACGGCCGCTCTCGCGGCCAAAGCTTACAGTGCTGCGGGCCAAGCCACCTCTGCACTGCATGCCATGGCTATCCTGCGAGTACACCAAGCCAAGGCATTAAAATGCATGAGGGTAGTACCAACCTGAGGTTGAAGCAGGAACTGCGCTCGGCAACTGACCTCACCCTACGGGCAACGGAAGTCACAGTGCTGTCCCTCGGGAAGGCGATGTCCACACTTGTGGTGCAAGAGCGCCATCTATGGCTCAGCCTTGCGGAGAGGAGCGATATCAACAGTGCACTTTCTCGATGCTCTCGTCTCCCAGGCTGGACTGTTCGGCGACACTGTCGAGGACTGTGCCCAGCAGTTCTCGGCAGTACAGAAGCAGACAGAGGCGATCCAGCACATCCTGCCACGGCGAGATGCACTGGCAGCCACCGCTGCCCCTGGGTCCAGGCCTCTGTCTGCTCGTCGCCATGGGCGCCTTCCTGCGTCCTCCAGAGCTGCTCCGCCCCGTGCTGAATCAACATCTAGGCCGGCGCGTCGAGCCTCTCGCAGGAGCGTGGCGCCCCCCGTATTCCAGCTGGCCCCAATATCGTCCAGGGAGGCGATAAAGCGGCCCTGACACGGGCAACCCGGAGATGTGGGAAGCTGCTCGATCTCAGGAGATGGCGAGGACAGTGCAGCTACTTCCCCCGAAGGAGGGCAGGGGGAGAATCATTCATTGTGTTCCCACATTGTCAAAGAAAGAGCAATTTCCCTTTCCTCAGAGCTCTCAGGCTCATGGGCTGACAGTGTGCGGCGCACTGCCTCCTCACTCTCGCCCGCGACCCATTTTGCCAGCAGCCAAAAAAGTGCGGGTTGGGGAATGCAGTGCCTCCCCGCGCACCTCTAGCCAGTCCTTACAGAGACTCAGGAAGTTTTGCGAGGATGAGTCAGAACGCAGTGCCTTCCGTACCAGCCAGCCTTACTCCCATTCGCTGCACCACTGCGGGTACGTCGGTTGTTCCTTTGGTGCCACTTGCACAGTATCTGGGGGCGTGGCTTGTGTCCAGCCCGTCTCGCTGGCTCATTCGCACAATTCGACTCGGCTACGCGATTCAGTTCGCCAGGTGACCTCCCAAGTTCAGTGCCCTTCTCGAGACTTCGGTGGCAGTCTGAGACTCACCTGTCTTGCGCGAGGAGATTGCTGTCCTCCTGGCAAAGGATGCAATCGTGCCGGTCCCTCCAGCCGAGATGAGGCAGGGGTTTACAGCCCCTACTTCATCGCGCCCAAGAAAGGCGGTGGCCGTCGACCAATCCTGGATCTGCAAGTCTTGAATCGGGCCCTGCACGAGCTCCCATTCAAGATGTTGATGCAGAAGTGCATTGTCAAATGCATCCAGCCCCAGGATTGGTTTGCAGCGATCGATCTGAAGGATGCTTACTTTCATGTCTCGATCCTTCCTCGACACAGACCGTTCCTATGATTTGCGTTCGAGGGTCGGGCATGGCAGTACAGGATCCTCCCCTTCGGGCTCTCCCTGTCCCCCCGTGTCTTCACGAAGGTCACAGAGGGTGCCCTTGCCCCGTTACGGGAAGTGGGCAACAGGATCCTCAACTGTCTCGAGCATGGCTCGCGTGCGAGAACAGTTGTGCGATCACAGGGATCTGGTGCTACGGCACCTCAGCCAGTTGGGGCTTTGGGTCAACTGGGAAAAGAGCAAGCTCTCCCCTGTGCAGAGAATCTCTTTTCTCTGTGTGGAGTTAGACTCGGTGAGTATGACGGCGTGCCTCACGGATGAGCGCGCCCAATCAGTGCTGAACTGCCTGAGTTCCTTCAGAGGCAGGACTGTTGAGGACAGCTGAAACCGTTTCAGAGGCTCCTGGGGCATATGGCATCCGCAGCCGCAGTCATGCCGCTCGGGTTGCTTCATATGAGACCACTTCAGCACTGGTTGCACTCCCGAGTCCCGAGGTGGGCATGGCGCCGCGGTACACTTCACGTGAATATCACACAGGAGTGTCGCCGCTCCTTCAGCCCCTGGACGGACCTTGCTTTTCTACGGGCAGGGGTGCCCTTAGAACAAGTGTCCCGGCATGTTGTTGTCACAACAGATGCCTCCAGCACGGGCTGGGGTGCTACATGCAATGGGCAAGCAGCCTCGGGGCTCTGGACGGGGCCTCAACTGCTTTGGCACATCAACTGCCTAGAGCTGTTGGCAGTGCATCTGGCCTTGCGGCAGTTTCGGCCACTGTTGTTAGGCAAGCATGGTTAGGCCCAACACTGCGACTGTCTCGTACATCAACCGGCTGGGAGGTCTACTATCACGCCGCATGTCACAGCTCGCCCGCCATCTCCTCCTCTGGAGTCACACGCAGCTCAGATCACTGCGCGCTATCCACATTCTGGGGGAGCTCAATCGTGCAGCTGATGCACTCTCACGACAGCTCACATTCCCTGGAGAGTGGCGACTCCATCCCGAGACGATCCGGCTGATCTGGAGTCAATTCGGGGAAGCTCAGGTAGACCTGTTTGCTTCCCGCGAGTCCTCCCACTGCCAGCTGTATTTCTTCCTGACCGAGGGCCCCCTCGGCACACAGCTGGCCTCGGGCTTTACGCAAGTATGCATTTCCCCAGTGAGCCTGCTCGCACAGACACTGTGCAAGGTCAGGGTGGACGAGGAGCAGGTCCTGCTGGTCGCGCCATACTGGCCCACCCGGACCTGGTTTCCCAAACTCATTCTCCTCTCGACAGCCCCTCCCTGGCGCATTCCTCTGAGGAAGGACCTCCTTTCTCAGAGGCTCGGCACCATATGGCACCCGCATCCAGATCTGTGGGACCCTTCATGTGTGGCTCCTGGACGGGACGTGGCAGACTTGAGTGGTCTACAACAGGCTGTTGTAGAGACCATCACTCAGGCTAGAGCTGCTTCAACAAGGCAAGCCTATGCACTGAAGTAGAGACTGTTCGCGAACTGGTGTTCTTCTCGCCGAGAAGACCCCCGAAGGTGCACGATTGGAGTAGTGCTTTCTTTCCTGCAAGATAGGTTGGAGCGTAGGCTGTCACCCTCCACCTTGAAATTGTATGTGGCTGCTATCGCGGCCCATCACGATGCAGTGGACGGCCGGTACCTGGGAAAGCATGATCTCATCGTGAGGTTCCTGAGGTGTGCCAGGAGGTTGAATCCCCCTAGGTCACCCCTGATGCCATCCTGGGACCTCTCTTTCGTCCTGGCTGGACTTCAGAGGGGTCCCTTTGAGCCACAGGACTCAGTCGAGCTGAATTCCTGTCGGCTAAGACAGCTCTTCTGACCGCGCTCATTTCCATCAAAAAGGTCGGGGACCTCCAAGCATTTTCGGTGAGCGAAGAGTGCCTTGTGTTCGGGCCGGCCTGCTCTCACATTGTCCTGAGACCCCGGCCTGGATACATGCCCAAGGTTCCCACCACGCCCTTCCACGATCAGGTGGTGAACCTGCATGCACTGCCCTCGGAGCAGGCAGATCCAGCCTTGGCGTTGCTGTGGCCCATAAGAGCATTGCGCATATACGTGGACTGCACCCGGAGCTTCAGAAGCTCTGAGCAGCTCTTTGTCTGCTTCGGAGGTCAGCAGAAAGGGAAGACTGTCTCCAAGCAGAGGTTGGCCCACTGGATAGTGGATGCCATCGCTTTGGCGTACCAGTCTCAAGGCGAGCCGTGCCCCCTGGGGGTGAGGGCTCACTCCACATGGAGTGTTGCCTAGAGCCCTGCATCTCGGCCCGGGTCCGACGGGCCCCGACTTTTTTACGTCCCTAGGGCTGGGCTTCGGGCCAATTTTCACGTCATAGTTCAGACGCGGGCCGGCCCTCGGGCCTGTTTTAGGTTTCTCCTTATTTTAATATTTTAGACATCCATCAATAAGCGATGAAAAAAAATCATGCCACGCTGATGGAAACAACACGAGACCATGCTACCACGACTGAGAGCCGAGCGGCTCGACGGTGTTTAGTGTCCCGCAGCAGCAGTGAACGCAAGTGACTTCAGCGCAGCTGAAGAGTTCTGTGTTCAAATGCACGCAAAAGGTTAAAGCTTGCCACAAAGCACCGGCAAACATAATAACCATGAATGTGTCCGCGGGAAATAGTAAGGAGATATTTGAATAATTTACTAATGAACTAATGTTTTCTGTGTTGCTGTGGCTCAGTGGTAGAGCATTGCGTTAGCAGCGCAAAAGGTTGTGGGTTCAATTCCCAGGGAACACATGTACTGATAAAAAAAATAATAATGTATAGCGTGAATGCACTGTAAGTCACTTTGGATAAAAGCGTCTGTCACAAGTCAGGCCTCTGTGGCTCTCTCCGATCGCCACCAGAGGGCACCCTCACCCGAGTACTAACCTCTTCACGAACTCCATTTCCCACTAGCCCCGTACCTAGCACTAAACACCGCCAGGTGCTTCCCATTATCCCCACTATTTAAGCCACACTCACACAACCGTTCAACGCGAAGTCTTGTTTAGTCCTGTCTGACATTTCTGAGCGTTTATTCTGATTGATATTCTGTGTATGATCCTGGACTGCCTTTCTACTGAGTTACTCTGCCGCCTGCCTCTTTGTTTACTGCTTCTGATTCTGACCCATCCTAGCCTGCCGCCTGCCCCGACCCAAGCCTGGTAACTGTTTATGAGTTTGATTCCCTGTGATATTCCTGACGCCATTGATCGACTTCTGTCTGCCTTGACATTGATCTTATTAAACATTGCAAATGGATCCGACCGCTTCTGACTCTTCATTACAGCGTCTGCTAAATGCATAAATGTAATGTAAATGTTCTGGGTCCTTGTCGCAAGGATAAAGTTGCTGATCCTGACTCGCCGTCTCCTCATCAGAAGCGCCTTTAGAGAGAAATGCATCTTTATTGATTATGATCAATATTATAATAAAATAGTTTTTGTTTTCAATTTTTTTTTAATTTCGTTAAGAGATAATTTAAAGCTTTCTATAGATATATTTATCATGTATGTGAGGCATGTATTCGCTCGGCTTCGGTTCATTTTTGTGAAGCGCTCCTGTTCAAGACGAGACGGCAGAAATCATGTTTGTTTTCTTTGTTTTATAAAAGCACGTTTTGTTGATAATGTGAGTGCACACAAATAAAAGTAGACCCTTTACTGTTCCGAATGATGTATTACTCTTACCTTTATCAGAAAAAAAATGATGTCGTAGGCTATTTTAAGTTGTTTCCACTGAAAAAAAATGCAAGTGTTTGCTCTGGTGCCCCCATGTCCTGCAGAGCTCGCTTTAGCTTCCACTCTCCACACAAACTTGGATATAGGCTAGCGCACATTATTATTATAGCGCAGGTTTAACGTTTAAACATTGTTATATGCTTGAACTGTTTTAGTATATCAATAGATTTTATTTTAGGCAAGTCGTGATGATTTGAGAAGGCTAAATTGATCAAACATAGGCTATGATCAGCTCACTGTCTGCCGCTGGCAGCTTGGTCGTTACTTTAAAAAAATATAGAAATTAAATAAAATACTTTAATTACTATATTTAACGAACAAAAATGCTCCAAACGTTTCTCTAAATTAACTTAATAAAAAAACGAAACAAAATACAATCATTTTGCCATTACATACAAAACTGAAATATTTTAATAGCTGAAACAGTAGTATAAGCTGTTTTGGGAGAAGGGGGAAAAAAAGACGGGCTTGGGTCGGACTCGGGCCGAGAATTCTGATAAGCTGTCGGACACAGGCCGGGCTAGGGCCTGAGCGTCTCGGGCCAGGGCCGGGCTAGGGCCAAAATTTGAGGCCCGTGCAGGGCTCTAGTGTTGCCTCCTTCTATGCGTTGGCGCACGGCGCCTCTCTGGCTGACATCTGTAGAGCTGCGGGCTGGGCGACACCGAACACCTTCGCGAGATTCTACAGTCTCCGTGTTGAGCCAGTTTCTACCCGTGTGTTGGGTAACAGGTAATTGGCAGGAAGAGCTGACCGGTGTAACGCTTGCTGCGCCATTCCCTGCGGGCACCAAGGTTAGCGAATTTGCGCTGGGGCGATGGGAAGGTTGCGACCTTTCGCATTGCATTTGTCTGTCATGCGCTCGCTTGTCAACATCTGCATGCCACAAGGTTGTGACGGGGTTCAGGTTGTGGCGCTTTCCATAGGACCCCTATGTCGTCACGACATAACTCGTAGTGACCGACAGATAGGGAACGTCTCGGTTACGTATGTAACCCTCATTCCCTGATGGAGGGAACGGAGATGTTATGTCCCCATGCCACAATCTTGAACCATCGCTGGTTGCCTGGGACTCGTTCTCAGCTCTTCAGCGGAAAACCGGATGAGTGGATGCACCTGTCGCCCCTTTATACCCGTATGCACGGGGAGTGGCTCAGGTATGCAAAATCCACTAGCCAATATTCATTGGAGTTTTCTCTTAAAGTCAGAGATGATTGGGGCTTCCAAGTAAATCCCCTATGTCGTCACAACATAACATCTCCGTTCCCTCCATCAGGGAACGAGGGTTACATACGTAACCGAGACGTTCACTCGTGACGTTATGAAAACCATTATATAGGTGTCATATAGATATCTTCCAGTGCATTCTAGATACATGGGTATTTGTCAAATTGTATGAGTAATGTATTTGTTTTCCCCAGCTTTACAATTGCAATGCACAGACACTAATAACAGAAAGAATGTATGCGACTCCTTAGAGGAATGTGGAATGGCTAATGGCAAAGAATTTGTAAAAAATTTGCTTGGTCATATACAATGTGAATTCCACAAAGGTATGTAACATGTTTTAAAATTTATTCTGAGACAGTTAAACTTTCTTTTGAGTACAGTGTTACCCTTGATGATACAGCTATACTTGAAGATTAAGTACACATCCAACAGGAACAAAGAGCCCTTATCTTCATAGCAATGGCTCTCCAAATAAGTTTTGTGAAACTCTTCTTACAACCCGAATTCCGGAAATGTTGAGGCGTTTTTTTTAAATTTGAATAAAATGAAAACTAAAAGAATTTCAAATGCATGAGACAATTTATTTACAATAGAACATAGATAACATGACAAATGTTTAAACTGATAAATTTTAAAATTTTATGCACAAAATGAGCTCATTTCAAATTTGATGCCTGCTACAGGTCTCAAAATAGTTGGCACGGGGAAATGTTTACCATGGTATAGCATCTCCTCTTCTTTTCAAAACAGTTTGAAGACGTCTGGGCATCGAGATTAAGTTTCTGGAGCTTTGGTGTTGGAATTTGGTCCCATTCTTGCCTGATATATGTATCCAGCTGAAAAGTTTGTGTGGTCGTCTTTGACATATTTTTCATTTAATGATGCACCAAATGTTCTCTATAGGTGAAAGATCTGGACTGCAGGCAGGCCAATTAAGCACCCAGACTCTTCTACTACGAAGCCATGCTGTTGTAATAGCTCCAGTATGTGGTTTTGCATTGTCCTGCTGAAATACACAAGGCCTTCCCTGAAATAGATGTAATCTGGAGGGGAGCATATGTTGCTCTAAAACCTTTATATACCTTTCAGCATTCATAGTGCCTTCCAAAACATGCAAGCTGCCCGTGCCGTATGCACATATGCACCCCCATACCATCAGAGATGCTGGCTTTTGAACTGAACACTGATAACACGCTGGAAGGTCTCCCTCCTCTTTAGCCCGGAGGACACAGCGTCCGTGATTTCCAACAAGAATGTCAAATTTGGACTCGTCTGACCATAGAACACTTTTCCACTTTGAAACAGTCCATTTTATATGAGCCTTGGTCCACATGACACAATGGCGCTTCTGGACCATGTTCACATATGGCTTCCTTTTTGCATGATAGAGCTTTAGTTGGCATCTGCAGATGGCACAGCGGATTGTGTTTACCGACAGTGGTTTCTGGAAGTATTTCTGGGCCCATTTAGTAATGTCAATGACAGAATCATGCCGATGAGTGATGCAGTGTCGTCTGAGGGCTCGAAGACCACGGGCATCCAACAAAGGGCTTCGGCCTTGTCCCTTATGCACAGAGATTTCTCCACTTTCTCTGAATCTTTTGATGATGTTATGCACTGTAGATGATGAGATTTGCAAAGGCTTTGCAATTTGACATTGAGACCCGTTGTTGGTAAAGTATTCCGCAATCTTTAACAGATTGGAGAGCCTCTGCCCATCTTTACTTCTGAGAGACTCTGCCTCTCTAAGACATCACTTTTATAACTAATCATGTTACAGACCTGATGTCAATTAAATTAATTAGTTGCTAGATGTTCTCCCAGCTGAATCTTTTCAAAATTTCTTGCTTTTTCAGCCCTTTGTTGCCCCCGTACCAACTTTTTTGAGACCTGTAGCAGGCATCAAATTGGAAATGAGCTCATTTAGTGGATACGTGTAAAATTTCTCAGTTTAAACATTTGTTATATTCTATTGTGTATAAAATATTGGCTCATGTGATTTGAAAGTCTTATAGTTTTCATTTTATTCAAATTTAAAAGACGTCCCAACATTTCTGGAATTCTGGGTTGCATTTCACTGTTGTGATGCATACTATTAACTAAATATCTAAGATATATAAGATTTCCCTTACAGCATTGTTTAACTTAATTTTCCTTATTTTTTTTTTTTTTTTTAGAAAAAATAGAATGTATGTTAAGGGTGTTATGTAAAGATATGGAATACATAGAACACGTGTGCAAAAGAGAGTACTGTGGAATGAAGCACATCAACTCAAGCCACATATGCAAATTCAATCATACCAGTGAGTTTGCTTAATTGAGTTAAATTAAAATTACATAGCAGTTAGATCAAAATCAATATTTGTATATTTATTGTAGACTAGCCTAACAGCTGTGCTATCTTCATTCAGTTAAAAAATGCATCCATGGAAATGAGAAATTTCCAATCAAAGGAGACCTAAACTGCTCAACGGAAAGCATTCCAGGTAAAACTTAAAAATTTGCTACACCAGGAGTCTGTACATTTCATAAGTTAATTTCTACCCAATAAATCAGGTTAATTATTTTGAATAAATTGGTAATTACATTTAAGCATAATGTTATGCATATAATCATGTGACATTAAATCAAGAATCCCTGTCAGTGTTCAATGCCAGAACAAGCCAGTCATTTGTGAGGTCCAGATGTGGAATTTCTGAGTATAAAATAATGTACTGTAGTTGTGAATTAGTTTTGTGTCCTTCATACATTTCAACAGATTACCTAGAAATACCTGTTTACCTGCCACTTTATATTACCAGATATGAATAAGTAATTTTATTGTCAAATTAATTTGTGTTTTCACTAGTGTCAGATTAAGTCAAGGAAATCATTTTGATGTTGTGCTGACTGATATGTAATATTAATTAATATATAATATTCAGTAATATTCATCTCTTCTTTTTTTTTAATTTTGCATTGTCCTGTGTTATTTAATACATAATGTGTGGCTTTTTTAAAATATATATTTTTTTTTATAAAGACAATGACCCACTGGGACAGACAAAATACAATTCAGTATGCACTCCAAACCCTGATGGAACTAATACTGGGTATAAAAACGGTATGAAAACTGTTATGGGTCACAATTTATATTATCTAGTATGTTAATATGGCCTTACTATGTACTTAACTATTAGATACAATTGAAATACCTATTAAGTACAGTTGAAGTCAAAGTTAACATCCCCCTTTCAGAATAATAATAATTTGTTACATGGCTTATTAACATACAATAATAAGTCCAACATGGCGGCGCGCACAACAGACGCAGCGGCTTCTCTCTCTTCCGACAGAATGGTGTTTTCGTGTTTTTTGTCTTGTAAGTCGCAATGTTTTTGTACATATTCATCTCGTCTACCTGTCTTTAAGCGCGCATACAGTCGTGAGTTTCTGCTCAATGTCGGCAGAACCACATTTTTAGAGTTAAACTCCGCGCACGCCGAAGAGCTGTGGGACCTCGGTCTTCTCTCTCTTCCGACAGAATGGTGTTTTCGTGTTTTTTGTCTTGTAAGTCGCAATGTTTTTGTACATATTCATCTCGTCTACCTGTCTTTAAGCGTGCATACAGTCGTGAGTTTCTGCTCAATGTCGGCAGAACCACATTTTTAGAGTTAAACTCCGCGCACGCCGAAGAGCTGTGGGACCTCGGTCTGCTCCGGAGGCCTACACCATCACCGACCCCCACTACTGCATCTCGCCCACAGCGGAGGCGCTACAAGCGGCGTGAGAGGAAGCAGAAGAGGGGTAAGCACGGAGGTATCCGAGCAAGGCTAGCAGCTAACCCACACAAGCCAGCTATCCCCACCATCGTACTGGTGAACGTACGCTCTTTGGACAATAAACTGGACTACATCCGACTACTTCGCTCTACTCAGAGGACTGTAAGAGACTGTTGTGTTTTTGTGTTTACGGAAACATGGCTTAACAACAGCGTTCCGGACTGTGCCATTCAGCTCGAGCAGCTAACATGCTATCGAGCAGACAGAGCTCTCGTCGAGGGAGGTAAGAGATGCGGCGGCAGGCTTTGTGTTTACATCAATAATGTATGGTGCCGTGACGCTGTTGTGGTCTGCAAACACTGCTCACCCCTGGTGGAGTTTATGATTATTAAGTGCCGGCCGTTCTATCTACCGAGGGAATATACAGCCATTCTGCTCGTTGCTGTATACATCCCTCCCAGCTCCAACAACATCAACAGGAGTGAGGCACTACATGATTTGTACCAGCACAACAGTGAGCAGCAGACAGCCCACCCAGATGCTTTTCTAATCTTGGCTGGAGACTTTAATCACGCAGACTTAAAGAGTGTGTTCCCAAAAAATACACCAACATGTTGACTTCCCAACAAGGGGAAAAATACGCTGAACTTTGTTTACACCACCCAGAGAGGAGCTTACAAGGCCCTCCCCATCCCCCACCTCGGAGCCTCAGACCACATCACTGTCATGCTAATGCCTGCATACAGACCGCTCGTTAAAGTCATCAAACCAATACACAAACAGACACAAGTGTGGCCGGAAGGGTCGTCAGAGGCACTTCAAGACTGTTTCGACACCACTGACTGGAATATGTTTAAGCAGGCTGCCACATACAACAATACTACAGACCTCCAAGAGTACACAGAGACTGTCACTGCCTACATCACCAAGTGCATTGATGATGTAACGGTCACAAAGACTATCACTGTCCGGGCCAACCAGAAGCCGTGTCTGACAGGGGAGGTCTACAGACTTCTGAAGGCTTGGAACGCTGCCTTTAGAGCTGGAGATGAGGAGGGCCTGAAGACAGCTAGGGACAACCTATCCCGCAGCATCAGAGAGGCCAAGAGACAGTACTCCAGGAGGATAGCCCATCGTTTCAGCGACAGCAGAGACACTCGGAGCCTGTGGCAGGGAATACAGACCATTACGGACTATAAGCCCCCACCACAGACCTGTGACAGCACCATCCCCCTGCTGAACGAGCTGAATGCCTTCTTTGCTCGCTTTGAGGCACAAAACAGCACCACTGCACAGAAGACTCCACCTCCTCCCGGTGACCAGGTGATGACGCTGTCCCTGGACAGCATGAGGAGATCCCTCAGCAGGATCAATGCATGCAAAGCTCCGGGTCCTGACAACATTCCTGGGCGTGTACTGAGAGACTGTGCAGTGGAACTCACTGATGTCTTCACAGACATCTTCAACATTTCACTAAGTCAGGCTGTTGTCCCCACATGCTTCAAAGCTACCACCATCATTCCAGTCCCGAAGAAGTCATCTCCATCCTGCTTCAATGACTACCGTCCAGTAGCACTCACTCCTATTCTCATGAAGTGCTTTGAACGGATAGTCATGCAACACATCAAGTCTGTCCTCCCCCCTTCCAGTTTGCATATAGGTCCAACCGCTCGACCGATGATGCCATCGCCACTGCCCTCCACCCAGCCCTCAAACATCTGGACAAAAAAGACTCATATGTCAGGATGCTGTTCATAGACTTCAGTTCAGCATTCAACGCAATCATCCCTCAGCAGCTCACTCACAAATTGGTCCAGCTGGGGCTCAACACCTCTCTGTGCAACTGGCTATTGGACTTCCTGACCGGGAGACCTCAGGCAGTACGGGTCGGCAGTAACACATCCAGCACCATCACACTGAACACAGGGGCCCCCCAAGGATGTGTGCTGAGCCCCCTCCTCTTCACTCTGCTGACCCACGACTGCACACCGTCACACAACTCTAACCTTTTCATTAAGTTTGCGGATGACACGACTGTGGTGGGTCTCATTAGCAACAGAGATGAGACAAACTACAGGAGCGAGGTGAGCCGCGCCCTGGCCGGGTGGTGCAGGGACAACAATCTCTTTCTGAATGTGGAGAAGATGAAGGAGATTGTTGTTTACTTCAGGAGAGTGCACACTCAGCATGCTCCTCTGACCATCAACGGTGCGACTGTGGAGAGAGTGAGCAGCACCAAGTTCCTGGGTGTGCACATCACAGAGGACCTCTCCTGGACCAACAACACTGCGGCACTGGCCAAGAAAGCACAGCAGCATCTCTACTTCCTCCGCAAACTCAGAAGAGCCAGAGCCCCGACCCCCATCATGTGCACCTTCTACAGAGGCACCATCGAGAGCATCCTGACTAGCTGCATCACTGTGTGGTATGGCACCTGCAACGCGTCTTGCCGCAAGTCCCTTCAACGGATAGTGAGAGCAACTGAGAAGATCGTTGGTGTCTCTCTCCCCTCTCTCCAGGACATCTACAGCACCCATCTCACCCGCAAAGCCCTCAGCATTGCAGGTGATCCCACCCACCCGACACACAGCTTCTTCAGTCTGCTACCATCAGGGAGGAGACTGCGGAGTCTCCAGGTGAGGACCAGCAGACTGAAGGACAGCTTCATCCATCAGGCTGTCAGGAAGCTGAACTCCCTCCCGTCCTTGCCCCCCCCTCCCCTCTCTTACACCACGGACCACTGAACTCTGACCCCCCCCCCCACACACACACACACACACTGTGACCAGCACCAGTCACTTTGTACGGCATTGGACTGACCTCATTCAACTACCTCTTCTGACAGTCTGAATAAAGACTGCTCTCTTTTTGTCACTTTAAATAGAATAGACTTATAAGCTCTTTGCACTACACCATTCATATTCTGCACTGTTTGTTTATTTCACTGGTTTGCACTCTATCTACCATGTGCCTTATGTCACTTTATCTATTTTTTATTATTATCATTATTATTATTTTTTATTTTATTTTTTTCTCTACATGTCCTTATCTGTATATTTGTAATAGTTGCATTTTGTGCATGTATGTATATATATGTGTATATGTATGTATATATATATATATATGTGTATATATATATATATATGTGTGTGTGTGTATATATATATATATATATATATATATATATATATATATATATATGATTTGTACTTATCTGTATTTTGCATTCTACTGTTAGTGTATAGTGTTATCTGTATGCATCAGGGAGTAAGAGAGTAACGCAATTTCAATTCTCTGTATGCATGTACGGTACATGTGGCAGCATTGACAATAAAGCAGACTTTGACTTTGACGTTTTGATATAGTGCTTTTCTGGGTACTCAAAGCGCTTTACATAGAAGGAGGGAATCTCCTCAACCACCACCAGTGTGCAGCATCCACCTGGATGATGCGGCGACTGCCATATTGCGGCAATGGCCAAATTTGGCCAGGATGCCGGGGTAACACCCCTACTCTTTTTCGAAGGACATCCTGCGATTTTTAATGACCACAGAGAGTCAGGACCTCGGTTTAATGTCTCATCTGAAGGACGGTGCTTGTTGACAGTATAATGTCCCCATCACTATACTGGGGCGTTAGGACCCACACAGACCACAGGGACCCCCTGCTGTTCTCAACACCTCTTCCAATTGTAAGGAAGACTGAAGACAGATTGTAAGAATCTGCAAAATGTTAATTATTATACCAAAATAAGAGGGATCATACAAAATGCATGTTATTGTTTAATTAGTACTGACCTGAATAGGATATTTCACTTAAAAGATGTTTACATATAGTCCACAATAGACAATAGTTGATTTTATATAAAAATGACCCCGTCCAAAAGTTTATATTCGCTTGATTCTTAATACTGTGTTGTTACCCGAATGATCCACAGCTGTGTTTTTTGTTTAGTGAAAGTTGTTCATGAGTCCCTTGTTAACATTAACATTTTGCAGATTCTGAAAGGGGGATGTAAACTTTTGACCTCAACTGTACATACATGTTGATGCAATGATATTGATGAAAAATATTACTCTCCTGCCCATGTGAGTAGATCACGCGGGGGATGAATTTACGTGATACTAAAAGTGCGTAAAAGTACGTCCCTCGCGTGATCTACTCCCATGGGCCAAGTTACCAAGAAATTCCTAATATGGACAATAGTGTCCAGCCATCGCTGTATGAAAACAATTGTTTTCACAGAAAAACAGAAACGTTTGGAAACATGAAGATATTAAACATATGATTGCGACAATATATGGTTAATTTGTGTTTTTCAAGTCATATGTATATGAACAATGCAGTGCTAATTGACATAGCCTTTATTACAGTATAGAAACTATTCTGCCTCATTATGTGATAAAAAGTGTTTGTAGTATATAAACAAATCATTATTATTGGTTATTGTCCAGCAGTGTATCTGATTTCTAATCCAATTAAAAGCTAGAAATAAGAGAAAAATTAAAGTTGCCTATGCACTACCAGTCAAAAGTTTTTGAACAGTAAAATTGTTTATGTTTTTTAAAGAAGTCTCTTCTGCTCACCAAGCCTGCATTTATTTGATCCAAAGTACAGCAAAACAGTAACATTTTGAAATATTTTTACCATTTAAAATAACTGTTTTCTATTTGAATATACTGTACTTTAAAATGTAATTCATTGTGATTTTAAAGCTAAATTTTTAGCATCATTACTCCAGTCACACGATCCTTCAGAAATTATTCTGATATTCTGATTTGCTGTTAAAAAAACATTTATTATTATTATGATGTTGAAAACAGCTGAGTATAATTTTTTTCAGGTTTCTTTGATGAATAGAAAGTTCAGAAGAACAGCATTTATCTGATATATAAATCTTTTGTATATTATAAATGTTTTTTAACTTCAATCCACTTTGGATCAATTTAAAGCATCCTTGCTAAATAAAAGTATTAATTTCTATAATTTCTATTGAAAAAAAAATATTTTTATATATACAGTATATACTCTAAGCTTTTGAATATTATAGTGTATAATGTTACAAAAGCTTTTTATTTCAGATAAATGCTGATCTTTGGATCCTTCTATTCATCAAAGAATCCCGAAAAAAAATACTTTACTGTTTTAAATATTGATAATAATAATAATTGTGCAATGTCATTTTTTTCAGTGTTTCCTTTTTAATAAATTTGCAAAGTTATGATAAATCCGCTTTTTGCTTTGTCATTATGGTGAGTGGGGTGTAGATTTATGTGGGAAAAAATTTAAAGCAGTTTAACATAAGAATGCTACATAACAAAATGTGAAAAAGACTTTCTGTAGGCACTATACACATATATATTAAATGATGGCTACGCCCCTGCTCCTGCCAAGCACTGTAGTTTTCATAGCAGAATGGTTGCTAAGCAACACACAGATACAGTGGTGGTGTAATACTGATGTAATGAGGTCATGTGTATGTTTCTATTTACAACGGCTTAGACAACGGCTCAACCAATCATAATTAAGGACCAGAACTATCTGTTTATAGTTACATAAAGTATTTGCATTTAATTAACATTTGTAGTTACTTTGTTAACTTTACCCCTAACTGTTACCCAAACCTTTACTCCAAAAGCTAACCTCAAACTCATTAGCAGTAAATGCGGGCATTTTCTAAAACGAAATGTAGTTGCATGGTAAATCCATAGTCTTGTAGGTATTTAATGTTAATACATAGTAATTAAGGCCACCTAATATGAAGTGTGACCCTGGTATTGTTTTATTTTATGTCTATATTTCGTGATTATCTTTGAAACTTATAAATAGTAATTTTTCTGTTGCCAGTAAATGTAACAAAAAAAATAAATAAAATAAAATATAAATAAATAAAAATATGTTTGACTTTTTGTTGTTGATTTTGTTTCTCTTTCTCGTTTTATTGTTATTCATCTTCTGCAGCAACAATCACCTTAGGTGTAATTTCCGGGGTTTTAATTTTGGCCTGCATATTTTTGGTAAGACACTTATTTTATCTCCTTATGTTCAGATGTAGGAGTCTATTGTAATAAGTGTGATATCATAATATACTACCATTTTATTGCAATATTATATTATTATACCTGTGCATTTTTCAGTCTATAAAACAAAACAATTGCATTATGTATTATTTACTTTGCAGATATGGAAGGTGTGTTACACAGCGGTAGGTATACTACAAGATATACTATACTGTATATACTAGATATACCCTACCTGGTAGGTATATAATGTTATGTCAATGAGAAATTTATTATATACATATTGCCACTATGCCACTAATTTTAATGTCCTCCTTAAATTTTAGGAAAAACGCAAGAAAGGTCAGATTTTTTCCCCTACAATATCCACAGTGCTTCTCCCACCTTCCCTCACTCCTGAGATGCTGGGAATCCTTAAATATATAATGTGTCTGTTTTTCATTTTCAGGTCCTGAAGTGCATAGAGGTCAGAAAAACTTAAGTTAAGTTCTACATTAAGCTGTGTCAATATCAAATAACAGCAATAATGATAATAATATGCAATGTCACTGTTATTTATTTTATTAACTGCAGAGTCCAAACCCGAAGAAATCATCAAATTGAATGAACTTAAGAAAGGTATTTTTTATTTGCCATATTGCCATAAATATGTGACTAGTGAAGAAGCCAGGTAACAGTTTTATTTGCAGTCATTTGAATACTTTATATTTTCTTAAAGTACTGACTTAACAATGCTAAGGGATATTCAGTGAATTGGAAATCTTGTATTCATTCCTCTACTAATCAATGCTGTAAAACAAGAAAACATGAAAAAGTTACAGGGGGTAAATTCAATGTAATCTATAATATATGCATAAGATACGCATACGATAAGATAAGAAACAACGTGTGTTGTGTCTGTGGTTTTAGGTGATAGTGTGGACAATGAGGAAGATGTGGTCAGCGATTGACTGAGTGTAAAATGCTGTAAGTAATATTATTTACACTTCACTTTATCATTTCTTAAAACGTCAGTGACCAAAGAAAACTTAAGCTTTTTGTTGTCGGTTTCAGATGACAGACAGCAGAAGAGGCCCTTGTGCAACCTTATGGACATTTTTGTCCATTTTAGTTTTTTTTTTAATATATATATATATATAATTTTGCCTGTGTTAATGCTAACTGCATAGATTTTGGCTCAGGTGTGTATTTTTATTGGAATTGTAATATTCCTCCCTTGTTTCTTTTAATAAATCTATTTTACACTAGGTACAAAAAATAGTTCCTCTAAGTGCCTTTTGGACAAAAATGTCCCCATTGAAACCCATTAAAACTGCTATTTTTAATCGCAGTGCCGTTTAACTGTGAAATTATGATTTTTTTTTTGTTAATAGGCTTTCATTCTGTTGGCAAGGCTTTAACATTGTATTTTTTACCAGATGGTGCCATTTTTTCAGGTTTGGTCTATAAAGCAAATACTCGCTTTATTCCTGTTTTCTGCTTCTGCATATAATAGAGCCAATTGGATAAATAATGCAGCTATAATTGTGTGTGTGTGTTGGTATGGATGTCGGAGTGTGGTTTGTATATGTGTCATAAAAAAATTGTGGGTGTATATGTGTGTTCTTGTAATATTTGAGAGAGAAAAACTCTACCGCAAATCACAAACCCTACCACTGTGTGCTCCAGCGGAGTTTTGCTGGCATCTAATGAGGAAAATTTGGTACTGCGCCCAAACAAAATGTCACTGAAAGCTCATTTTTTGAGATATCAACCTCATATTTGGAACACAACTTGTTTAGATTTATGGCTTTGATTTTCTAGCAGGTTTAGAGTTCAACATGTTTCATAAAATATATTTTATATAAAATATTGTTCATAAATCATTTTCATAAACTTAAACCTGTATAACTTTTTTTTGGTTTCACTTTTTTTACTTCAACAATAATCTGCCATGGGTCTTCTTTAAAATGAGACCAAACTTAAGTCTGTGCTCCCAAGCTTCACATTTTTATGACCGTTTTTTGACATGGACATTTTTGCTCACTATGGACCTATGTGTAACTTTTTTTTTATTGATGCACAAGGGTTAAGTAGGTTAACTACAAGTTCTACCAGAAAGACTCGGGAGATGAAATTAAGACTCAAATGTATTTAACAAAACCACTATAAATAAACAGTATTCTTTGGCGCAGGCCCCGTCTTTAGCTTGAATCTGTAGTCGTAGATTCCAGCAAGTACTCCTGAAGACAAAGGCTGGAGCGGAGCCTACCCCAAGAGAAAGAAATAATTATATACCCACCAGTCAAAGTATTTCTTAGATCCTAAAACATAAACAAAACAAGATAAGATATTTAGTCATTGTTAATATGGGTATGATTAAAATGTATAGCATTAAAATGTATAGATTATAAGTAGTGCTGTCAAACGATTAATCGCATCCAAAATAAATGTTTTTGTTTACATAATATATGTGTGTGTACTGTGTATATTTATTATGTATATATAAATACACAAACATACAGTATATATTTTGAAAATATTTATATGTATTTAAATGTATATATTTATATTCATATAATTTATATTATATATAAATATATTTAATATGTAAATATACCATATTTTTCTTAAATATATACATGCATGTGTATGTATTTATATATACATAATAAAAATACACAGTGCACACACACACATTCTGTAAACAAAAACTTTTATTTTGGATGCGATTAATCGTTTGACAGCACTAATTATAAGCTAAGTATAGCTTCTATAGGGTAGAGGAGATTGCCGGGAAGGCCACGGGAAGAGAGGGAGTGGCCACTCTAGGCTGGATATTGATAGAGGCCAAGATAGGCCGGACAGAAGCCACAATAGGCCGAATAGTGATAGGGCCACGATAGGTCAGATAGAGATAGGGGCCACGATAGGCCATACTGCGAGTTAGGCCACAGATGGAACGGCCCCGATAGGCCATAAATAAAAGCCACAAAGTCTGCGAGGAAAAGCCTAGATAGGCCACAGAGGGAGATGCCCCAATGGCCATAGTGAGAGAGCCATGAAGCAGTAGAAGGAAATACCTTAGTAGGCAACAGTGAGGAAGGCCATGTAGATAAGCCACAGTGAGAAACGCCATAAAATAGGCAACAGAGGGGAAAGCCACAGAAAGATAGGCCGCGGAACGAAAGGCTAAGATAAGCCATAGATTGAAAACAGCGATAGTTGTTAAAAGTAATATAAATAGGTATTACACCACCACCAGTAGTTGCATGTAGATTACCTTGAGGACAACTTGATATTATTTGCTGAGCCTTTGAGATGGTTTGTGATTCAGGTCTACTGTAAGATTCAAATGCGGAGGATGACCATCTGCTCAGTAGCTTGATGGCTGATGTTGGAACTCCAAGTTCGGTAGCAGTAGTGGCTGGTGTATCGAGGCAGTGACAGACCGCAGCTTTCTAAACGGTGACTAAAAGAGAGCTGAACCAGCCACAGAGAGAAAGGCCCCGATAGCAATGATAGGCAGTGTTACATAAACAATAATAGTCAAACTTACCTGATGGTCACAACAGGCAATAGGTTAAGTTAAATGATAGAGGTAGTAGGGTTCCTCAGGGGCAGGGGCTCAAATGTAAAATAGGGGCAATGTAAAAAAAAAATAATATATATATATATATATATATATATATATATATATATGTCAAAAGTTTGGATACATTAATATTTTTGCAAGAAGTCACTTATGGTCATACAGTCTGCATTTACTAGATCAAATATTTAATATACTTTAAAATAAATTTTATGCAATTCTGATTTATTATCAATGTTGGAAACCTGTGATACTCTTTTTCATGATTCTTTGATTAATAAAAAGTAAAAAGAAAAAACAAGCACATAATTTAGTTAAAATATAACTTTTGTAACAATAGCCTATACGTTGAAAAGCTTGAGGTCAGTATTTTTTTTTTTTTTTTTTTTGAAAGATATTAGATTTCATTCAGCAAAGATTTGCTAAATTGATAGAAACAGTGATAGTAAAGATTGATATTGCTAGATAACATCTCTATTTTGAATAAATGCTGTTCTTTTTAATTTTTTATCTATCAATGAACCCCAAAAAAGTATCACAGGTTCCGAAAATAAATAAATAAAAAATAAAATAAATAAATATATATATATATTTTTTTTAAAGCAGCACAGCTGTTTCCAATATTGATAATAAGCATATTAGAATGATTTCTGAAGGATCATGCACTGAAGCATGATTTTTTTCTGTATTTTTTATTTAAAAAAATGCAGGCTTGATGAGCATAAGACACATTCATAATGCTGCATAATTATCAAAAATGGTAACATGATAAAGTCCTTTCACGTCACCATTTCGCCAGCCTACACTTCACATAATAGGCCTGTAGGTGGCACTTGGGCTTCATTAACTATGATAGTTTCATAAGGAGCTGGCTGTCTGGTGCAGTCTTAACAACCTGGAACTTAACATGCTCAAAACTGTGGAGATGATCGTGGACTTCAGGAGAAACCCCCCAGCTCTCCCCCCACTCACCATCATGAACAGCACGGTGACTGCAGTGGAGTCATTCAGATTCCTGGGCACCACCATCTCTCAGGACCTGAAGTGGGACATTCACATAGGCTGTGTTTGAAATGGCATACTTGCTTACTGCTTACTGCCCAGTACACAGTGCATACTGCCTACTATTTTTAATAAAAGAATAGTGTGTGAAACAGTATACAATATACAACAAATATTTCAGAGTAGTATGCTTAATTGTCACATGACAAACACAAACATTAATTCAGCACAGCTGTCAAGGTTGTTACCTTACAAACAAATGTGCTAACTATTCTTTTACAAAGGCTTGTTAATAAGGCTTCATATTAGTAAACAGTGCTATATTGCCCAATTGAACTCATTTCATAACTGAAGAACTTTACATAGGCTATTGGACTGAACTGAATGAGCTGTCTTTAACTGAACAATTATATTTTTGGCAGTTACACTAATTGGAAAGAGTGATATATTTACACTAAGTGCAAATAATGATAAATTCTGTTTACACTAAAATAGCAGCATTTTCTTGAGCAACAGGTGTGTAAATAGTAGTTAGGTGGCAGATGTTTGTACTTCAGTACTGTAGTAGTACATTATAAAACAGTATACAATAACATATTGAGTGTATATTATCATAAATTGTATTTGATGAACGCCACTTTATGGGGACAAAAACCTACTGGGATGGCTGGGATACCGAGGGATATCCCCCTCGGTAGAAATCGCGATTGCGTTCCCGAGCCCGTCTTTTTTCCCCCGTCTTCCAAATCAGATTATACTGTTTCAGCCAGGGCCGGTGCTGTGCCGAATTTTGCACCGGCGCCACGGGGGGGCGTGAGGGGGCGATGCCCCCTCACTCAAGATGAGTGTGAAAATAGATTTTATTTATGAAATATAATGGTTTATTTAAAAAACACAGTTACCAAACGAATAGGCTTTCTAGCATTAATACTATGCTACTATAGCAAAAAATTTAGGACAGTCTGTTTTACAAAGTCGCATTTTAATTACATCTGACACACAAGCTTCCCGCAAGCGGTTCAACTAAATGCAGGTATTATGCAGCACTACTGACTAAGCTAAAGGTATGATGAAATAATTTTTTAATGTTTAATAGAGGGCTCGATTATCGTAGTTAGTTGATTATTTTGCTGTATTGTTTGATGCTGTTCAATTTGTTACCCAGCCGGCACATGACCGAACTTCAACGTTGAAATATGGTTGAAATAAGGTCAGTTGTTGTTTTAACGTTGAAACAACGTTGAAAAAATGTTTAATGCTAAATGGTTGAAAAAGGTTTACCAAAAACACTTGTAAATCAATGTTGATTTGTTTTTACAAGAACTGTATGTTGAATCAACTTAATTATGTCTTCAACAGCATACAAAAGACATTTCTGCCTTTTAAATTATTATTACTAAATTATTTAAGATCATTATTATTATTTTATTAGCATTTTACAATATTTTGATTGTTAAACCTATTCTAAAATCTAAAGGTATATGTTAAAATATTATCATCATTAACAACAATAAAACTAAATACATTTCACTGCGTTTACCTTATTTCTTTGATCATGATTGGTTAATCTGGCTGTCATCCAGGAAACTGGCCAATGAAACTGTTCGCGCCTTTCTAAATTTGAAAATATGACCGTTATTATCGTCTTTCTGAGTGAGGCGGCTGACTGACTGACTGACTGACTGTCTGTGACTGTGTCTGTGTCTGTGTCTGTGTCTGTGTCTGTGTGTGTGTGTGAGAGAGAGAGAGAGAGCGCGAGCGAGCGCGCGCTGCTCCTGCTGCTGCTCCTGCTCCTGCTCGTTGAGATTGCTCGGTCGGTTCCGAATTATTTTATATTTGCCTGTTAAATTTTAGTTTTGAGCGAATTTGATTCGTGACATGTCAACGGAGAACAAAAACTAGAATGTGAACACAGGAAGGGTCAGGTGTGATCTGCGAGGTCCTGCAAACACACGGACAAAATCAGGTAAGAAAATCGCTATCTTAACCTTTCAAAAATAGTAAAGTAACTTATAATGTTACCAGAGTTTACAAATGAGTAAATGACATGTAAGTTAACGTTAACCTGCAGAAGATAAATACCTGTGTGTGTGTGTGTGTGTGTGTGTGTATTTTTGTATGGCTTTATCACAGATGCTAATGTTGTTGTGTGTTGCTAGTAAGTTGTGTTAGGTTAATGTCTGTTTTAGAGATTTTTAAAATTTTTCTGATGTGAATGCCATGCATTGTGTTATATTTTTAATCGTATAATAGTCTCAAAGATAACATACTCTGTTCATGTTTTCTAAATATCATATAATCGCAAATTTAAACGAATTAAGATTGTTTAAAGCAGTGATTCTCAAAGTGTGGTATGAGCACCACTAGTGCTACTCAGGCTCCCTCTAGTGGTACGCAGAGGAATCACGAAATTAAATATAAATTAATGTTAATTTTAATTTAATCTTTATTTGAGTAAAGTTTTTTTTTTTTTTTTACATTTAAGTATAGTACAGTTTTTATTTAACTTTCGGTACAACACATTTTAATTTAATCATCATTTAAGTTTTGTATTTAACTTACCTGTATGTAAACACTGTGCAGTGTTAATGTTCAAACTGTATTTACAATGTTAAAGTGGCTGACAACAATAAATATTCTTATTAGGAATAAAACTGCCTCGTTTTGAACTGTGCAGAGCTGTAGCTGAATAGTTGGGCCTACTACGCTACTGTATTTTAATGTTGGTCATTATGGTGGTACTTGGAGAGCCAAATATTTTCTGAGGTGGTACTTGATATAAAAAGTTTGAGAACCACTGTTTTAAAGGAATGGTATAAAACGAAAAACTGCTTTAAGAACTTTTCAGTGAACCATTTCTTCTTTCCCCTTGTAGATTCATCAAGGATCCAGCTGTTTATTGGCTATTTGGTAAGGAATTGTTCATCTGCTACATTGCACTGTCACTTCTGGAAGAGATTCATTGACCTTTTGTGAAAGGTTTTGATTTTACTTAGTTTAATAAAAATTTACTTGATTTAAATTTTACTTGTTTTACTAAATACACTGTATAGTTAGGATTCTGATTAAAACAGTGTAACTGGGGGCTCTGAAAAAACTGCTTGTGAATAATTTAATATTGCAAACTTTCATCTGAATACATTAAATAGGTGTTTAATGAATAGTGTTGTGCACTTTGTTTCCAACCCCACTGTTATTGAACTTAAAGTGAAAATATTGTATGTGATTTGTTTTGCATTCAGTTTTCAGTTAAAGATATTTCACAATATCAAAGTTGATATTTTATGAGTATTTATTTTTGGTGTTTTTGTTATTTATACATACTGGACAGTACAGAAAGTGCACAAGTGTGTGAGAGAGGAGGAAACGGCATCAGAAAGGACCTAGAGCTGGGACTCTTTCAAGGATCACCCAAAGCACAACCACGCTATATGCAGTTGGTTCTAACATTTTATCAGAATTTGAAGAAACATTTCTCCTTAAAATATTAAATGCAGCGTTTTTCCTGCGTAAAGAATTTCCTCTGGCTGTCGACAAAACTCAGACAGTCCTATCCTTTACCACCGACACGGTTTCTGTTGCAGGTTCTATTCTCAAACTGTTCAACACATTCTCACTGCACAAATGTACAAATCTCTTGTAATGAGACGCATTAGTAAAACATGTTTTCACAGAAACTATAGATTTCCACCAAAATAAAAGATCAACTGGTTTCAGTCAAAAGAAGTTCAAGGGTTTCTCTTGCAAGTGCAGAGCAAAATATGCATGTTATGGTACAAACACGGAGTCTTTAAATGTTGTATTTGGATTTTACAGGTTTTTAACAATACATCCAAGCACAAACACTGCAAGCTAAAGTTTGGGATTATTTTCATCTGTTTTATACTGTATGTTTCCAAAATAAAACTGCTGTTTTACCATTTGCAGCGTGTGGTAGTTTATTGAAGTTGATTGTAAAGCCATTGCTGCCAGTCGTTTGATTTTTAAGCTTTATGTATGTGTACAGTGTTGTTCTAAATGCAAACTAGGTTCTAATTGAACGTACAGTTGTGTATTCACTCATGTTGAAAGTACGACGGTGAAACAACGTCGTGTTATCAACGTTGATTCAATTTGCAAAATCAACACATAATTCAACGTTAATCCAACGTCTACAGAACGACCTTAATTCACCAATGCTGAAGGTAAGACAGTGAAACAACGTCACAATATCAACGTTGATCCAATTTGCAAAATCGAAACATAATCCAACGTTGATTCAACCATGGTACCTGACGTTTATTCACCGGTGAATCAACGTTGAAATGCCGGTGTTGTGCCGAATTCTGCACCCTGCCAGATTATGCACCCC
Source organism: Schizothorax lantsangensis (assembly GCA_027422415.1). Lineage (NCBI taxonomy): Eukaryota > Metazoa > Chordata > Actinopteri > Cypriniformes > Cyprinidae > Schizothorax > Schizothorax lantsangensis. The sequence continues at coordinate 6,798,321 of CM049857.1, read as the reverse complement.
CTAGTATTGGTAGGTGTGGGGGAGGGGTTGGGATTAGGCAATCAGGTAGCGATTTCAACGAGAGGATGCATAATCTGGCAGGGGTGCAGATTTCGGCACAACACCGGCTGAAAATGATGCATCTGTTAAATGGGCCGCAATGAATGTGTTATGTCAGGGAATCGGTCACAATAAGCTTGTGTTTCATTGTAAAACAGACACAATTGAGTATTTCTGGTGGTTGTGCTGGTATACCGCCGCTCCCTATAAGCAGAGTAAGCAGTTTGCATAGGGCATCAACTCCCAGGGGGGCACAATCCCTGTTGCTTTAAAAAAAAAAAAAAAATTCGTTCTATATTAATATATACATACACATAAATAAAAATATAAACATGAACAGATAGCCTATATATAATGATAAAAAATGAAAGCAGTAGCGAAGCTAAGCACATGTGACGCGCCCTTCCCGCATCTGCGCTCGCGCCCGGCCACACGTCATATTTGCGGCTGAATGCAAGTTATCATAAATGATCGAAAACTATGCCCGGGAAAAGACATCAGCAGTCCAGAGCCCAGAAAGGAAAAAGAAAAAAGCCCAAGATGAAGCCCGTGCATCATTTTCATGTAAATTCATAATCCTGTGAAAATTTTTTGGCTGTTGACATTAATAATGTCTAATAATTTCACCATCAGCATCTGCCTTAATATTCTCTTTGAGTTTCCATGTTCTTGTAGCCATGGCAACCACAAATTAACCATGGTTTTGTTACTTCAAATAATAATTTACAAATAAGTATTGAGATTTTTTTTTTTTTTTGTTGTTGTGGTTATAAAAACAGACCTAAGCGAACAATAGCCTTTAAAATGACTTATAAAACATTATATAAAACAATGAGGCAATGATCGGTTAATTACTTATAATCATACGGTTTCATTGCATAACACTGTTAAAATACATAAAGCAATACAAAATATACAATTTATGTACATTAGGCTACATATTATTACAAATGCCTGCAAAGGGCACCAAAGGCCTGGTAATTGCTGCTGTTACACAGGACGATCAAGTCCTTTAATATCGACCAAATATTTAATTAAAATATCCACTTAATCTTTTATTTTTGGCCACCTTTTTGCAATAGAAATGCTACAGCCTCTATAATTTCTTCAAGAAAAACATGTGAACATCACAACCCTTACAAAAATTAACCATGGTTTTATCGTAGTAAAGCTGCTTAATTTTCTTTTGTGTGATTTCTGAATGCTTTGGACTATAAAATCAATCTGACAGCTGTATTAATAAAATCATAGCCATAGGTGGTAACTGTAATTGTAATTTGTAAATAATTCAATTTAATTACAATTTATTTATTTATTTACTTTTATATTTTATTAAAGGTCTATTTTGACCCCTATAGTTTTTTTTTTTTTTACTTCCATAATATTTTGGGGAGGGGGCACAACAATACAATTCTGCTTAGGGCACCCATTTGGCCAGCAGCTGTCAGTCCTGTGTTCCCCATGTCACGTGTTTGGTCTTCCTGTTCCTGTCCTCGTTTGTCTCCATTAGTCTCCATCTGGTGTTTTGATTGCTCCCCACCTGTTTCAGTTCTCCTCGTTTGATTTCCTTTTGTTTAAAAGCCCAGTGTCTCCTGTGTCCTGTGTTGGTTGTTAAATGTCTTCATGTTTTATTAAAGTCGATGTTAAAAGTATTCTCCTGGTCTCCTCGCTCCTTCGTTCCCCGCGCACCCTGACAGAACAACCAACCTAAACAGAAGAAGCGGCGTGTCTCCTCCCTCGGTTTTGTTTTCCCGTTTTTTTGAAAAGTTTTTTATTTCCTGTTTTCCCTTGCTCCCGCTGCGATGGAAGTCGCCGCCCGCTTCATCGCCCTTGCCCACCGAGATCTCCCTTTCCCGGAGTATTCGCGGGAGTTCTGCGGGCTTGCTGCGGCGACGGCATTAGATGATGCCACCATTCTCTCACTGTTCTGGCACGGGGCCAATTCCCATCGTCCCGTGGACCTCCCAGACACCAAGGGACTATGCTGGAGGGAAGGGATCCTCCGGTGTCTGGAGAGTGTCCGGGCCCGAGCCAGAACCAGCCTGCCGTCGTCCGCGGCTCCCCCAAGCCCGCCCCCGCGGCTCTTCCTTACCTGCCGGCAAAGAATATGGCAAGCCCAATATGCCTTTATCATCAAAAGTTCTCTCCGGTGCCCGCTCCTCGACAGCGTCCTCCAGTGCCCGCTTCTCCAGGGCCAGTCCCTCAAGAGCCCCTGCTGGTTCCGTCCAGCTCTCCAGAGCCCCTGCTGGTTCCGTCCAGCTCTCCAGAGCCCCTGCTGGTTCCGTCCAGCTCTCCAGAGCCCCTGTTGGTTACGTCCAGTGCCTGCGCCTCGCAAGTGCCCTCCAGTGCCTGCTCCTCGCAAGTGCCCTCCAGTGCCTGCTCCTCGCAAGTGCCCTCCAGTGCCTGCGCCTCGCAAGGGCCCTCCAGTGCCTGCGCCTCGCAAGGGCCCTCCAGTGCCTGCGCCTCGCAAGGGCCCTCCAGTGCCTGCGCCTCGCAAGGGCCCTCCAGTGCCTGCGCCTCGCAAGGGCCCTCCAGTGCCTGCTCCTCGCAAGTGCCCTCCAGTGCCTGCTCCTCGCAAGTGCCCCCCAGTGCGCACCCCAGTGCCCGCTCCTCGCCAGCGCACCCCAGAGCCCGCGCCTGCCGAGCGCCCCCAAGAGTCCACGCTTCCCGAGCGCACCCAAGAGTCCATGCCTCCAGTTCACCCCCCAAGTGTCCGATGGAGCCCCTATTGACCCCAAGGAAATTTTTTTTTGGGGGGGGGGGTAGTAGAGCTCCGGCCGAAGAGACCGAGGTGGGGGCTGGGGCCGCGGTCTCGGAGGCGGTCCCACTATGGCCTCCCGAGCTCCCTGACCCGCCATGGCCTCCTGAGTCCCCGGATCCGCCATGGCCTCCTGAGTCCCCGGATCCGCCATGGCCTCCTGAGTCCCCGGATCCGCCATGGCCTCCTGAGTCCCCGGATCCGCCATGGCCTCCTGAGTCCCCGGATCCGCCATGGCCTCCCGACCTCCCCGCTCCGCCATGGCCACCCGAGTCCCCTGACCAGCCATGGCACCCAGAACGGGCGCCGCCCTGGAGGCCTCCTGTCCTGTCCTGTCTCCATGTCCCTTAATGCCTCCAGAGCGCCCACCCCCCCTCCCCGTTGGATGGTGTACGGTGCGGGACGCACCGTTCGGGAGGGGGGAGTACTGTCAGTCCTGTGTTCCCCATGTTACGTGTTTCCCCTCCTCTCGTGCCCATATTTGGTCTTCCTGTTCCTGTCCTCGTTTGTCTCCATTAGTCTCCATCTGTGTTTTGATTGCTCCCCACCTGTTTCAGTTCTCCTCGTTTGATTTCCTTTTGTTTAAAAGCCCAGTGTCTCCTGTGTCCTGTGTTGGTTGTTAAATGTCTTGTTTTATTAAAGTCGATGTTAAAAGTATTCTCCTGGTCTCCTCGCTCCTTCGTTCCCCGCGCACCCTGACAGCAGCGGCCCGTATTTGTGGTAAAACTGCTGCCCTAAGACATGTTATTTCCTGGATGTCAGATCTTCGAATTTGATGCGATTTTGTTTTATTATACTCTGCTATCTGTATTTGCTAAGTAGGCTACCTTTTAGTAGGGTCATTCACTCAGAATGCATTTTTCATTCCACTGCGGTATTTTCCATTGTATTTCAAAGTAAATGCGCTACGGATGTCTTTGAATTTGAATGCTGCGCTCTTGTCTTTTATAGCAGCTTCTCCACGCTTAATACATCATTCTAAATCACGGCACTGAAAGAAGAAAAAAAACAAAACAAAAAAAAAAGCTCTTCCACTGACCTGTCTCGCGACCAAAACACTATCTGTGTGTGAACCCAGTATTCTAATAGTTGTAGTAGTAGCGCGGGCAGGCTTGTTTACGGTCCGACAAATAGGTGAATGGGCCACATATGTATTTATTTATTTTACTTTGCGCTACGTCATCGCCCCCTTTCGTTACCTCAGCCGCCCCTCATCAGTGCTGTGCTGGCGCCGGCTCTGGTTTCAGCTATTAAAATTGTTCAGTTTTGTATGCAATGGCAAAGTGATAATATTTCGTTTTTGTTTTTTATAAAGTTAATTTAGAAATACATTTGGAGCATTTTTTTTGTTATTTAAATAAGTTTTTTCTTTCTTAAAGTAATGACCAAGCGGCCAGCCACAAACAGGTTGCACATTTTCTTTTTTTTTTTTTGATACAACATTTGATTAATCAATGCATGCTGATGAACTTTTATCATAGTTTATAGTTATATGGTAATGAAAGTGTTCAACATTCAACCCGTTCTTTTTCATCAGTATTATTTGTGATTTAAATTTTGTGACAGGAATTCCTCTTTTTGCTTTCACTTTCACGATCTTGGTGTCATGCTTTACAAGAAAAGATAATTGTCTGTTTTGTTTATATCTATACACCTTTCACTTTTTAAGACTAAATCAAAAGATGGATTCATTGTTATTCTTAATTAAAAAGCACAACAACAATAAAACATACTTTACAATGACAAACTAGCATAACATTTATTAACAAAAACGAATAAGACGAGGTATGGCATAGGACACATCACATGCTGTATTATACTAGAATAACAGAATGTTTAGCAAACACTGAGGAATCAAATAATAATAATATTTAAAAAATAAGGAAAGCCTCCATAGTGTAACATGAGGTAAACAGCAAAGATAACAAGCTTTTCAAAACGAAAACAAAATGTCAAACTAAACTGTCTGTCGCTGACAGGACTTGCATGTTTTCTCTACAAGAATACCAACATGTTCACCTTCTCTGGTTTAAGAAGCGGTCTTTTACTTTAGTTTGAAAACCAAATCCTCCATCGCTGCCTGCACCTTCCCGCTCTGCATACGCGCCGCTTCTGCGCTGCCTCTGCTCTGCACGCGTGCGGTGTGAAACCAGGCTCTACTGAAGCGCTCGCGCCTGATCAGTGAAATCTTTCTCCTGCTACAATGTGCTGCTGCTGGCAGCGGCGCGCTTTGGAGCAGGGCAGACCATGCACTAGCACAAGTGCGACCACGTCAAATTTTTACTCGCACAATCTCAAAAAATGGTCCAGTCTAGAGCCCTGAATATATAAAATAATTTTATAAAATAAAGAAAACAATGATGTGCCATCTCGTCTTGAACAGGAGCACTTCACAAAAATGAACCGAAAGTCAGTGAAAAGGCTACATGCCTCACAGACATGATAAATATATCTATAGAAAGCTTTAAATTACTACTTAACGAAATAAATCAAATCGAAAACCAAAACTCTTTCATTATAATCCGTGAAGATGCACTTCTCTCTAAAGGCGAGTCTAATGAGGAGATGGCAGTCAGGATCTTCATCTGATTCTTCATCTTTGCGACACTGACACAGAAAACACTAGTTTATTAGTAAATAATTCAAATATCTCCTTACTATTTCCCCCGGACACATTCATGGTAATTACTTTTGCTGGGGCTTTATGGCAAGCTTTATTGCATGTATTTGAAGCAGAACTCTTCAGCTGTGCTGACGGCTCGCTGCTGTTGCGGGACACTAAACACCATCGAGCTGCTCTTGACAGCCGCGGCAGCACGGTCTAGTGTTGTTTCCACCAGCGCAGCAATCTTTTTCATCATGAATTGATGGATGTCTAAAATATAAACATAAAGAGAAACCTAAACAGGCCCGAGGCCCGGCCCGCGTCTGAACTATGACGTGAAAATTGGCCCGATCGAAGCCCGGTCTGGGTCGGGCTGAAATTAAGGGCTCTAGCGTTCCCCCCGGTAGAAATCACGTTTCTCCCTCCCTCGGGGGCCCCCTCCCATCGCCGGGCCCTTAGAATCGTCCTAACTTTTCCCCCCTTACGGCGCCCCTGCTAACAATACTAGATACTAACATCAAGCAAATCAGATTTGTTCACACCAGAACAGCTTCTTTACAACCAAATACAAAAGCATGAAGATTGATAAAGATTGATAACGTCAGCCACAAAAAAAAAAGAGATCTCTCTGATCACATGACCACATTGAAAACCGTCTTTGGTATCTGTGGTGTTTTGTAGTTTAACCACAAGGTGGCAGAAGATGAAGCCAGAATATAAACGCAATGTGCAAAGTTTCACATTAAATGGAGATAGCCTCACGTCCATTTTGGCGTGCACTTCATCAAATCATGAATCCTCAGCATGAGCCAAAGAATCAGAGGAAAAATTATTTTGCTTATAAAATTTAAGTTCCAAAAGTTATTAGCATAAACATGAGTGCAACTTTGAACTATTGGTGGCACTAGAGGGTTTCAGTTTGAGAATCTAAACTTGGATAATGTTGAGACTGTCCTATATCTGTGTGTCAAATTTCATAACTTTCCCACAAGCGGTTCTATGGGTTGCCATAGACTGTAAGGTCCACCGATGGAATCCAATGGCTGGTCAAATGTATAATATTACATGTAGGTCTTTTACCTGCGCTTCAAACTTCACTTAATTTATCAGGATTTAGTTTTGTTTATAGTCTAGCTCATTTAGGCTGTATTTCTAATTAAAACCCTGATTGCAAATATTGATTATGTATTAATTTATATATTTGATTATTTTGAATATCCAATACAATAATTATTTGTTCATTAAGGACCCAGTGTTGCATAGAAATTCACTCGGATGTTAGTGAACTCACTAACACGAACTTGCCAGTTCTGATTTTACTCAGAGGTTTCATTGTGATTTATAATGCCTTTGAGTAGGCTGCACCCTGCTAGCACATAACAAGAAGTGTTTTTGTTTTTATAATCACAAACATGTTAAGTCGGTGACAGTCAGAAATCAGAAGTCCCTATGATGTGCCCCATGCTCCATGCACCTGGCAAATCAAATATAAAATTTTATTTGTCAGGTAAAATATATCATGTCAATTAAATAATTACACAATTATAAGCCAATTCAGAAAGGATAATGCAATTGTGAATCACATTGTAGCCACATGGCAATTCTATATGCTCCTGTACATAGATAACTGTAGCTATATGGGAAATAGCTGAGTGTTCCACTCAGGAGACAAATTCAACATGGTCACACATGTACATGTAACTTGAAATTGCTGAATAATTCCAATGTTATGGTTATTCTAATTATACACAAGACACATGGTCTTGAATGCATAGCATCTACAAAAAGGTTAACCTTTTTCTTTTAGTATTTCAAAGGACACTTACAGAAAAGCAATCTGTGTTTTAAAGAATAAACTTGACTATGTGCACATGTATAGCACAAACAACTATAAAGTGTGTTCTATGAGCACAATGTGTCATTACACATTTGAAAATAAAAAGAAATGCATACCTGACAGCACAGGGACAAACAGCAACATGTGAGAGTTCTAGTGCAGAGCTCCAGAGACTCACAAACACAGTGTGGGGTTTTCTGGTTACAGAATCCCCTGCTAGTGTTTCACCACTTTGCTTATATATCCAGACCAGAACAAGGAAATCTTCAAATCAGTTGTAAAAACATAAAATACATTTCGGTTTGTTAGGTTCTCGTGACCCAGGGTCGCACCTGGCCGAAGATAGAAAAACATTCTCACAGACCCTGAGGGAGACACAACAGCAACAGAACAGAAGTGAAAGTATGATGCTTCTCTAGGAAATAAACAGACGTCACAAACACCTTCTCAAGGTCAAAGAATGGAGAATTCATCCTCTTTGCACTTAAGACATCTTACATGACTGCCCTGTTGTGTAATAATCTTCAATCTGACAAACATCACTTACAATAGTGGTTAACAGATATCAGCTTTCTGTCTGTCTTTGAACCATTCATTTTATATTTCTCTCTCTGTTTAGAGTTATTACCGTGTCATTCTTGGAGAACATATTTGTGGCTCCAATGTTGAACCCATCCAGATCAAATTAGTTTCCAAGGTAACAACGTTTAATTATCTCAGTGGATCAGAGATAAAATCAAAATGAGAGATCAACTGATGCTTTTTATGACTTATACAATACTGATTATTTATGTTGTTTTTAACTTTCAAATAATAATAATAATTTGAATTGCTTTAATTTAATTTTATTTCCCTGAAAATATAAAAGTTTAAAATTGTGCATTTAAAAAAAAGTCCAACTTATTATCATTCTTAAAATTGAAGCATTGAGGTCTTATGGGTCATTCCACGAAATCAGTGCCTATGAAATAATCAAACATTGATTTAATATGACAAGAAATAAATCTGTGATTTAAAAAACATAACATGTATTATACACTGTAAAAAGTGATGCTGACTTAACCCGTTGCCTTAAAATTATCAAGTAAATAATAATTGAAAAAAAAAGTTAAGTGACAATTGGCAATTCACTTAACTTATACTTTTTTATTATTAATTACTTAATAATTTTAAGGCAACAGGTTTCCTCAATTTTTTTAAGTTGTCAACTTATCAATTTTTACAGTGATAAGAAGCCTTTTTATGAAATATTGTGTGTCATCAAGCAGCATGCAGACTCAACCAGAGTAAAACAAGCAAAGTTTCACAAAAGTAAAATATTTCATTGTGTTTGGGGCAAATATCTGCACTCCTTGAATGCCGGATTTGGGGGATATAGCTAACTGCTGTAATCACTGTAAAAAAATAATAATTGTTGTTTCATCTTAAAATAATTTGTTACCCCGCTGACTTAAAATGTTTAGTTTAGTCAACTAAAATATTCCAGATGTCCCTTAAATTAACATTGAGTATCTTAAAATTTCAAGCTGACTAAACTAAAAAATTGAAGTCAGCGGGGTAGCAAATTATTTTAAGCTGAAAAAACTTTTTGAAACATTTTGTTTTACAGTGTATGTATTCTTTCATCAATATTACATCAAAAAAGGCCATTAAATATTACTTTAAATAATTTAAATAGCATTTATGCTGATAAGGGTAAGGTTTTTGGCCTGTCCCTCACTATGATTTTTCTTTTTCAGCAGGACTTTTCATTTGCAAAATGAAGGCAAAATTATATAAAAATCACATCTGCATATTGTTCCAAATATACAGTCTCACTGTTAAGCAATGTTTTTGGCATAAGTATACAGTTTTTTTCCTATAAAATATAAATCGTTTTATTGGTGTCCCCTGATTTCATGTCAGCCATGTTACCCTCATCAAAAAAAATTATGTACATTCAAGTGACATCACTAGGAGGTTACATCATCTCTCAACAAGGATTCCAACACTTAAAACACAAGCATGTGTCTCTCACTCCTCTATAATGTTCTATTTCTGATGATTTATGAGGCTTTATGATGATTTATGGGGGGAGAGGGGCATCATGCAATACCAATACTGTAAACTTCAACCATTTTAAATGTCACCCTGGGTGTATTATTGAGCTAATGCCTATCACATGTCTCTGAACAGTCTGAATGATTCCTGCTGTGTGCAGACAGATCTGGGGTCAGAACACTATCACTGATGCCATGATCTGTGCTGGAGGAGCTGGATCCTCGTCTTGCATGGTACGTGAAGACAGATCAGGACAAACACATTATCATATCAATGTTGCTGCTGTTCAATCTCAAATGTGTGTTTTCCGCAGGGTGATTCTGGTGGTCCTCTGGTGTGTGAGCGTTCAGGGGTCTGGACTCTGGTGGGCTCTGTGTCCTGGGGAACCAGAACTTGTGACCCCCGTTTTCCAGTAGTGTACGCCCGCATCTCCCAGCTGCGCTCCTGGATCGACAGAACTATCGCTTCCAACTAGAGCACCAGTCTGAGTATTTACCCTCCAGAGGAGACAGAAGCAGATGCAGCTGATCACTGTTTGTGTCTTTTTATTGTGTTTGGGACGTGGGACAGTCTGTGGTTCTTGTGATCTGGCTTTTACTGCATGTTACTGTTTTGAGTTTAGTTCATGTTAGAATTAATACAATAAAAAACAATAATGAAAATGAAGTGTGCAATTATTTATCTGAAATTAAAACATAACTTATCATAATGTGGACATCATAATATGTAGACATGCTAAGAGATATAGATCAATCTGCTTAATCCTTTAAGACCTAAATAGGCCTACAAAATGGAGAGAAACTGTTAAAAATGTACTATTATATACGACAAACACTGACATTAATTCATTCAGACAATCACTTACATTTTTTAAATAGTTTTTTATGTAGTATTAAATAGCCTACTTCTGATTGCTAACAGATTTAGCTGCATTTTTGTTAGTGATGGGCGCATTGGAAAAATACCCCACTGAGATTCGAAACTTCAATGAATCATTTGCTTTGAATCAGTGACTCGGAGCTTGCATCAATGAAGCAGGCTTTACTTGGTTTGATGCTGCATACGGCTTCGAAACTTTTCGAAATTCCAAACGTTCGCCTCTAGATGGCATTGATCTGAACCCATGAACGACTTAACCGTTTTATATTGCAGCTTCATTTTTATTAATGCATTTTAATAATACTTATGCGTGCATAATACAAAAAATAAGACTGATACACATAATTGGTTCTAATCGACCTAGTTTGGCAAACCCTGCATAAAACACAAAACAAGGACTGCATATAAATAAAACACACATTTAAAAAAAAACATTTATATTTCATGGCATTTAGGCTAATTATTTGTAGATTACATTTATTATATTACACTTTCATGTAAACATCTGCATGTGGTTTGTAAAAAGTGTTTTAAACATGCTTGGGTTGAGTTTTGTGTTTCAGACGCTTCGAAAGAGTGAATCATTTAGTGAAGCATTGGTTCAGTTGATCAAGAGCTTCGAGAATATTCATTTCCCTCTAATTTGCTCGGAAGTGTGCCTGAATGAAACAATGAAAGAGGGGTTTTCACAGGTTTCTCAGAGGTTATGTGAAGTAGCCTACTTAATATTATATTTTCTTCTTGTATGAGGAAGTTTGAGGGAAAAAAGCCCTTTCTGAATTCCGAATAACTGAACCCATTACTTTATTGTAGACATACCATGTAAACATAATTCTTATGATATTAAGCTGGCTAGCATTTTATGAATTTAAATGATTATATAAAAATTGAAATCTTATAAAACTAAAGACCAATATTTTGTAGAGTAAAGGCAAACTAGCCTTCTCTTCCACACACAAATATAACGTACAACCAATGGACAGAGTGCTTACTTTCTTTGATTACTAACAAACAAAGAAAAAAAATTAATAAACAAACAAAACCAACCAACCAAACAAATAGAGCTGTGTCAGTATGTAACGAGCATATCTTGTATTTGTATCAGTAAAGAAAATCAGATTACTGTATTTCTAGAAAATAATGTTAAAAAAGGTAAGTGATGTTGCAGAAAAACACACCATTGAGTAACACTCTCTCTGGAAGCTTGTGATGTCTTTAAAGAGCTTAATTGACCAGTTTATTGCCCTTAATGTTGTTATCTAAAGGGGTGTTAAAGAAATTGATATTAGTACTAAGTTTTACTTTAGCCCAGCTCTCATAACTGATATAATCATAGTGTGACACAATCCCACAACTTTAGTCCCTTCCTCTTCAGTATCACTGTCTTGAATGGCTTACCAAGGTTGAATACAGGATCAGTTAACGTCACAGACTTATTGGAAAAGCAGATGTTTTACTGAAAGTATAGCGGAAACACTTAAGGAAGCAACAACAAAAACAACTTCTAATCCAAAACACTTGATAACATACAATGAGAGAGCTGAAATCATAATGCTTCTCAAGGAAATAGACAGAAGACTTAAACCCCTTCATGAGGTCAAAGAATGGAGAATTAATCCTCTTTGCTCATAAGAGATCAGCTCTGGACAATGATGATGCTGATTGTCTCCAGCAATAACAGATCTAAACATTCCTCAGCTATGAGCTCACTGGATCTGATGGGATGGACCTCCATCACGTCTCAGATTGATCACCTGCTGTAAATGATATAAAAGCAAGAGAGACGACCTACAGATTCATCAGTGAGATCCATCACACACTCATCTACATCATGACCTTCACCATCTTCTCCATCACCTGCCTTGCCCTGGTGGCCTCTGCTCTGGGAAAGTGTCTCCTTTAGTTTGCAAGAATAATGATGTGCAAATATAGAAAATGCAAAACCTCTTGTCTCATGAACAATGTGTTGTGTTCTGTAATAACAGGTTGTGGAGTGCCTGCGATTAAACCACAGACGATCGGCAGCAGGATTGTGAACGGACAGAATGCCATCTCTGGTTCTTGGCCCTGGCAGGTCTCTCTTCAGGTAACTCATCTGTCTTTCAAACACACATTTGTCTGATTTGTTTAAAGAGTAAATTTCATGTTTTCAATGCTTCTGTCTTTGAAACAGCTCCCCAATGGTTTCCACTTCTGCGGAGGATCCCTGATCAACCAGAACTGGGTTCTCACTGCTGCCCAATGCTCTGTCGTGTGAGTCTTCAATCTGACAAACATCACTTACAGTAGTGTTTAACAGATTCTCTGTCTGCTTTGTTTCTGTCTTTTATCTATTCATTTTATCTTTATCTCTCTTTTTAGGGTCAACTCTCACCGTGTCATTCTTGGAGAACATGATCGTGACTCCAATGTTGAACCCATCCAGATCCAACTAGTTTCCAAGGTAACAATGTTTTATGATCTCAGTGGATCAGAGATATTGAAATTGAAAAAAGAGACCAATTGATACTGCTTTTTTTATGGCCAATACCAATTACAAACGGAATTCAAATAGAAGTAATTTTTTATTGTTGTTTTATTACTCTTATTAAACACAAAAATAGCCAAGTCATCCTTAAACTACAAAAACATATTCATTATAAATATTTTAGTAGTAGTATCTATTGTAATTTAAGCAAAGGTGTGATCTAAAAGTTTGCAAATTTATTTTAATCTTTGTTTTGGACTTTGTTTAATTGAACTCACATTTGTGTGAAATTGAATATTTCTCATTTGTGATTGAACGGCCATCATTTCAAAGGTTAAACAGTGTTTTTTAATCGCTGAACACAATATTACAGAAGTTGAAAAGTGTGCAAATTGGTAAAAATATCAGTCAACATGTCTCTTTCTAATCGAAGTTTGAGGTATATAATGTATGCTATTGCATTCCTAAAATACACCAAAATAAATCCTTTTTTTATTTTTTAAAAATTTTCAAATATAAAATTCAGTACAGGAAAGAAAACATATAAACCACCTTCTAAAAACACACTGAGTAAGAAAATGATTGCATCTTTGTTTACCTTCTATAAAGTCAGCTTTCACTAGTAATTGCTGTATGTGCAGGTCATCACCCATCCGCTCTACAGCAGGGCAACCTTCAACAATGACATTGCTCTGCTGAAACTGTCGTCTCCAGTCACATTTACTCCCCGTATCTCTCCTGTATGTCTGGCTCCATCAAACATCAACATCCTGCCTGGAACCCGCTGCTTCACCACTGGCTGGGGTAGAACGGCCACCACGTGTAAGTCAGCTGTAAAACAAAAAGAGAATAAAAGCCTTCTGTTTACTGTGCAATGCAATGCGTCATGATTTCTTCTCTCTTTTTTTTAGCGAGCCCTCAGATCCTGCAGCAAACAGGCGTACCCATCATAAGTCCTGCTGTGTGCACACAGATCTGGGGTCAGAGCAGAATCACTGATGCCATGATCTGTGCTGGAGCCTCCGGTTCCTCATCTTGCCAGGTATATGAAGACAGAAGAAGAAACACATTACCATATCAATGTTGCTGCTGTTCAATCTCAAATGTGTGTTTTCCGCAGGGTGATTCTGGTGGTCCTCTGGTGTGTGAGCGTTCAGGGGTCTGGACTCTGGTGGGCTCTGTGTCCTGGGGAACCAGAACTTGTGACACCCGTTTTCCAGTAGTGTACGCCCGCATCTCCCAGCTGCGCTCCTGGATCGACAGAACTATCGCTTCCAACTAGAGCACTAGTCTGAGTATTTAAAAGCAAAAAAAAAGCAGTTTTTAATTATTAATATATAATACAGTTTATCTTGTTGAAGTTGTCTATTTGTGGTTTCAGTGATCTGGCTGTTACTTCATGTTACTGTTTTCTTGTTTCAGCTGTACAAATATTTTTTATAAAAGATAAATAAAAGAATGAAGTGTATTGAAGAGTGAAATTAATTATCTGAATAATTAAAATTGTAATAAGATAAGTTCCCATTATCAGCATAGTAAATATACATTTAATTTACTTTAAAATGTTAAACGTATACATTATTTTAATTTGCAAATTAAAAAAATGCTTTCCACATTCACAGTAACAAATGACAGACAACAGTGATGCAAGAAACAGTGCAGAAAAAGCTACACGATACTAACTTTAAAACAAATCAAAAGTATGTTAACAGACGACAGTTCCTCTACCACCAAATACAATATCAGCCACCAAAAAGAAAATAAATCACACGATCATGTTGAAAACCTTCTGTACACGATTCATGACCAATCTTTGTCCACCATCCATCGTGCTGAAACCTGTGATAGCCTATGTTTCATCAGAAGCCAAAGAAACCAGGAGAGAACAACGGTTCCATTAGAATATGACAGGCACTGACGTTCCATTTACTTATTCATACAATCACTAAAATTAAAGTCATTGTCATGTTTTCTTAAGAAGCACTGAATAATGCTGATTGCTATCTGGCTGCTTCAGGTTTATCTATATTTTTATGAGCTCCATTTTAATATTATGTAAATCAAAATTCTGCTTGATCAGATGAAAATTGTAACTTAATGAGTGTATGACAACCAGAAAATGAACGTTTTTGTCTTCATTTGTATTGGGGTTAAATACTTAGGGACATTTTGCTCTGTTTTGTTTGGATTCAGAAAATGTTATAAAATAAATGATATTGCCCATCCTCTCAGGATACCTGGAATCAGTGTTACAAGTACCCCAGGCACATCGTTTTTCCATTTTTGAAGCATAAACCCCATTAAACCGATGCGAGCTATGGATCTTCCAATGCGTCTCTATGGTGCTGAAAACTAAAAATGTCCGAGTCCCGCTCCCCGTGCAACTGATACTCGACTGCCATTGGCTAGTCTGCGTTCGAGGGGAGGGGCTTACCGATAGGTCAATTGGAATCAATATTATCAGCATAATCCAAGCAATCTAACAAGACCAGTCACAAAGAGGCAATATTGTTTATAAGCTATTAGCATTATTATTATTTTTCATTATTAAAGGTTAATGGTTTATCACTTTTGACCAATAGGTGTCGCTGTGTCCAAACTGATGTGGTGTGGTCAGAGTAAGGTGACACGTGCAACACGTGCAAAGTTTGGTGTCAATAAGTCAAAGCAGGCAACATTCCATCAAATTCGTTGATGCATTAAACAATAACCGTTTTATATATTGACAAAACAAAAAATTGTCAGCATGGTCTGAAGATGATCGGAGTCAAATTTTGTGAAAATTAAACAGTCTGAGAGGAGTTCAAAAAAGTGTGTTTTCAACATAAATCAAAATAGTGGGAAGGAAGGAACTTTTTGAGTACCATCAGGGCATGTTGCCAAAAACACATACCAAGTTTAGCAAGATACGCAAATGAGTTTGTAAAATATAGCTTTTTGCAAAAAAATTCAAAATGGTCGACGCCCAAAATGACTGATATAAGACAATTACATCTCCTGACCACTAGGTGGCACTGCGCCAAAAATGTGAGGGGTGGCCTCAGGTCATGGTTCTTATAATACACCAAGTTTGGTCTTAATAAGCTAAAGCAAGGGTAGGCAATGTCGGCCCTGGGGTGCCGATGTCCTGCAGAGTTTAGCTCCAACCCTGAAAAAAATCTCACCTGCCTGTAGCCCTAGTAATTCTGAAGACCTTGATTATCTTGTTCAGGTGTGTTTGATTAGGGTTGGAGCTAAACTCTACAGAACAGCGGCACTCCAGGACAGACGTTGCCTACCCCTGCGCTAAAGCTTTGTGGAAATATAGCCTCACGTCCATTGGCGTGCTCTAAATCAAATTTGTTTGAGTGTGATTCGAGAACGGTTTGACTAATCAACTTGAAAAAATTTTGCCCGCATGGTTTGAAGATGATCCAAGCCAATTTTGGTGAAAATCAGACAAACCATCTTGGACAATTTAGAAAAATCTTTACCTGTAGAAATTATAGTGTCCATTTGACTCGGCATGAACCAAAGAATCAGAGGAAAAAAATGTTTTGCTTCTAAAAGTCCAAAAGTTATTAGCTTAAACATGAGTGCAAATTTGAACTATTGGTGGCACTAGAGGGTTTAACTTAGGCAATCCAAACTTGCTATGGTTAATGTTGAGACTGTCCTCTATCTGTGTGCCAAATTTCATAACTTTCCGCAAGCGGTTTTATCAGCTGCCATAAACACTGACAGGCACTTCAGACCTAAACCTAAAAAAAACCCTCTGATCGCATGATATTGCATCTTTTTTATTTACTCTGACAGTGTGCTTCCTTTTTTTTTTTTGGCCTTTTTCTCTGTCCTTGGTTCTGAAACTTTTGTTACTCACTCACCAGAGGCCAAAGAAACTTACTGCATGTGTTTTTGTACTTGTACATAACCTTTACAAACCATTACTTGAAATATTTGACTTGTTCCATTAGAATAAGACAAAGACTGATATTCCATAAATCTTTCATTAACTTGTCACTTAAACTGAAGCCATAGTGCAAAGTATTATTAATTATTTAGTGTTGTAAATTCAGACTTTACAAAAAAAAGTTCAGTTTACTGTGTTTAGCCATGTTTGTATTGAAGTTTCTTTGCATTTACAATATTTTGACCAGCAGGTGCCGCCAGTATGTGGTGTTTCAGATGCTTCAAAACAAGAGCTTATCCAAAAATATTAGTTTTCCTCTAATTTGCTTGGAAGTGTGCCTGAATGAAACAATGAAACAGGGGTTTTCACAGGTTTCTCAGAGTTTATGTAAAGTACCTAAGATTGTATTGTCTTGTACAGTATGAGGAAGTTTGAGGGGGGGAAAGCCCTTTCTGAATTGTGAAAAACTGAACCCATTACTTTATATTGTAGAAATACCATGTAAAGATGATTCTAATAAAATAAAGCTGGCTAGCATTTTATGAATTACAATATTTTTTTTAATTTTTAAATCTTATCAAACTGAAGACCAAGCTTTTGTAAAGACAAACTCGCCTTCTCTTCCACACACACATGTAACACGTATAACCAATGGACAGAGTGCTACTTCATCTTTGATTACCAACAAACAAAGACACAAAAATTGATTTAAAAAAAAAACTAATAAATAAAATGCGTCAGTACTGTGTCAGCATGTAAGAAGCATTCATTTTATATTTATCAGTAAAGAAAGCAGGAACTGAAAGCAGTTCCAAGATATATTGAATAAAAATTTCAACACAGCAACAACAAAAACAACTTATAATCCAAAACACTTCATAACATACAAGTGCATCGCAATAAATTAGAATGTCGTCAAAAAGTTCATTTATTTCATAATAAATTCAGTGCACACAGACTGAAGTAGTTTAAGTCTTTGGTTATTTTAATTGTGATGATTTAGGCTCATATTTAACAAAAACCCACCAATTCACTCTCTCAACAAATTAGAATACTTCATAAGACCAATAAAAAATTTTTTTTAGTGAATTGTTGGCCTTCTGGAAAGTATGTTCATTTACTGTATATGTACTCAATACTTGGTAGGGGTTCCTTTTACTTTAATTACTGCCTCAATTTGGCGTGGCATGGAGGTGATCAGTTTGTGGCACTGCTGAGGTGGTATGGAAGCCCAGGTTTCTTTGACAGTGGCCTTCAGGTCAGCTGCATTGTTGGGTCTGGTGTCTCTCATCTTCCTCTTGACAATACCCCATAGATTCTCTATGGGGTTCAGGTCAGGTGAGTTTGCTGGCCAATCAAGCACAGTAACACCATGGTCATTGAACCAGCTTTTGGTACCTTTGGCAGTGTGGGCAGGTGCCAAGTCCTGCTGGAAAATGAAATCAGCATCTCCATAAAGCTTGTCAGAAGAAGGAAGCATGAAGTGCTCTAAAATGTCCTTGTAGATGGCTGCGTTGACTGTGGACTTCAGAAAACACAGTGGACCAGCACCAGCAGATGACATGGCAGCCCAAATCATCACTGACTGTGGAAACTTCACACTGGACTTCAAGCAACATGGATTCTGTGCCTCTCCACTCTTCCTCCAGACTCCTTGAAATGCAAAATTTAAATCTGAAAAGAGGACTTTGGACCACTGAGCAACAGTCCAGTTCTTTTTCTCCACAGCCCAGGTAAGATGTTTCTGACGTTGTCTCTGGTTCAGAAGTGGCTTGGTAGTCCTTTTCCTGAAGACGTCTGAGCGTGGTGACTCTTGATGCACTGACTCCAGCTTCAGTCCACTCCTTGTGAAGCTCTCCCAAGTGTTTGAATCAGCTTTGCTTGACTGTATTCTCAAGCTTGCGGTCATCCCTGTTGCTTGTGCACCTTTTCCTACCCAAATGCTTCCTTCCAGTCAACTTTGCATTTAATATGCTTTGATACAGCACTCTGTAAACAGCCACACCTTTCAGTAATGACCTTCTGTGACTTACCCTCTTTGTGGAGGGTGTCAATGTTCGTCTTCTGGATCATTGCCAAGGCAGCAGTCTTCCCCATTATTGTGCTTTCAAAGAACAAGAGATACCCAGAATTTATACTGTATGGATGGTCATTTATTGAAACTCAAATATAAATATTCAAATATTTTGAGATACTGATTTTTGACTTTCATGAGCTGTAAACTCTAATCATCAAAATTAAAACAAAAAAAACTTTTGAAATGTTTTACTTTATATGTAATGCATCTAAAATATATGAAAGTTTCACTTTTTGAAATAAGTTACAAGAAAAAAACTTTTTCATGACATTCTAATTTATTGAGATGCACCTGTACAATGAGAGAGTTGAAATCATGATGCTTCTCAAGGAAATAGACAGAAGTCTTAAACCCCTTCATGACATCAAACAATGGAGAATTAATCCTCTTTGCTCATAAGAGATCAGCTCTGGACAATGAAGATGCTGATTGTCTCCAGTGATAACAGATCTAAACATTCCTCAGCTATGAGCTCATTGGATCTGATGGGATGGACCTCCATCACATCTGAGATATATCAGATCCCGTAAATGATATAAAAACCAAGAGAGACGACCTACAGATACATCAGTGAGATTCATCACACACTCATCTACATCATGACCTTCCCCATCTTCTCCATCACCTGCCTTGCCCTGGTGGCCTCTGCTCTGGGTAAGTGTCTCCTTTAGTTTGCAAGAATAATGATGTGCAAAAATAGAAAATGCAAAACCTAAATTAAGAGCTTCCTGTCTCATGAACAATGTGTTGTGTTCTGTAATAACAGGTTGTGGAGTGCCTGCGATTAAACCACAGACGATCGGCAGCAGGATTGTGAACGGACAGAATGCCATCTCTGGTTCTTGGCCCTGGCAGGTCTCTCTTCAGGTAACTGTGAATTGTCTTTTACTGTTTTCCAACCACATATTTGTCTACTTTGCTTAAAGAGTAAATTTTATGTTTTAAATGCTTTTACCTTTGAAACAGCTTCCCAATGGTTTCCACTTCTGCGGAGGATCTCTGATCAACCAGAACTGGGTTCTGACTGCTGCCCACTGCGCTGTCGTGTGAGTCTTCAATCTGACAAACATAACATACAATAGTGGTAAATAGATGCTCTGTCTGCTTTCTGTTGGTTTTTTATGTATTCATTTTATCTTTATCTCTCTTTTTAGGGTTGGCTATCACCTTGTCATTCTTGGAGAACATAATCGTGGCTCCAATGTTGAACCCATCCAGAGCAAATTAGTTTCCAAGGTAACCTTTTTTAATGATTTCAGAGAAGAATAACTAAAGTATCTACCAATAGAGCTTTGTGTTACAATGAAAACAGAAAGGAAGATTGCTTGTATCTTGGGTTATCTTTTATAAAGCTTTCACTAGTAAAAATCGATCCATCGATGCATCGCGATTCTCTCTCCAACGTGAGCTTAGTTTTTAACCAGATGTGCGATGAAGCCGAGTTTGCTTTAGAAACACCCGTATTCTGCTTGCTTCCAATTCCTCACACACATACACCACTCGAACCTTCCGTAAAATAATCTTTCATAAAGTTCGGAAAGGTTGAAGCGAATTACAAGGACATTCACGGGCTTCATTGCACAGGATGCGCTGTGAGAGACGCGTGCTTTGTTTGATGTTACACTTGAAGTGTGCGGTCTGGCCCGTCGGTATTTACCTTACAAATGCTCTACGAAGTCATCATTTATGTGGTTTGGAATGCAGTGGACTTATATATTTAAAATATGACTGCTCGCGCATGCGGCTGTGCACGACTCCTTTTATAAGTGGTTTAATGTACTTGCGTCTCAAAATGGTTTTATGACGCAAAATCAATGTAAACACAGCCAGTTATGTCTTAAGGGATTAAACGGACAAGACAAACCACATTACTTCTTATATTTCAAAAGAGATCCGTGCGTGAATGCAGCTTAATAAGTCTTCCGCATGATGTCATAGTAAAAAACAACAGTAAAGATGAAGAAAAATCACTCACAGTTCTTGAATGGAAAACGTTCAGATAATCTTAAATACTGAAAGCACTCTTTGTTTGTTGTTTGTTATGTCTCTATGCTCCTCTTTATTATTTGCTGCTTGTATGCTTTGAAGTTATATTAGTTTAAAATTCTTAACATACAACGTTTTAATATATTTTTTTAATTTTTAATTATTTTAAAAGTACTTAATTACTTATGTAAGGATATGTAAATGTAAGGATTTTAAGATTCTCAAGTCGGTAAACTAATTAATTAATTATGGTAGATCAAGAATCGTTCTGGAATCGGATCGTGACTCCCAGAATCGGAATCGGAACCGGATCAGATCGGATCGGATCGTGAGGTGACTAAAGATTCCCACCCCTAGTAACCATTCATCTATTGTTTCTGTATGTGCAGGTCATCACCCATCCGCTCTACAGCAGGGCAACCTTCAACAATGACATTGCTCTGCTGAAACTTGCTTCTCCAGTCACATTTACTCCCCGTATCTCTCCTGTATGTCTGGCTCCATCAAACATCAACATCCTGCCTGGAACCCGCTGCTTCACCACTGGCTGGGGTAAAACGGCCACCACGTGTAAGTCAGCTGTAAAACAAAAAGAGAATAAAAACCTTCTGTTTACTGTGCAATGCAATGTGTCATGATTTCTTCTCTCTTTTTTTAGCGAGCCCTCGGATCCTGCAGCAAACAGGCGTACCCATCATAAGTCCTGCTGTGTGCACACAGATCTGGGGTCAGAGCAGAATCACTGATGCCATGATCTGTGCTGGAGCCTCCGGTTCCTCATCTTGCCAGGTATATGAAGACAGAAGAAGAAACACATTACCATTTCAATGTTGCTGCTGTTCAATCTCAAATGTGTGTTTTCCGCAGGGTGATTCTGGTGGTCCTCTGGTGTGTGAGCGTTCAGGGGTCTGGACTCTGGTGGGCTCTGTGTCTTGGGGAAGAACCACTTGTGACCCCCGTTTCCCTGCAGTCTTTTCCCGCATCTCCCAGCTGCGCTCCTGGATCGACAGGACTATCGCTTCCAACTAGATCACCAGTCTGAGTGTTTATCTTCCAGAGGAGGCAAAAGCAGTTTATAATTATTAAAATGTAATACAGTTGATCTCTGTTGGTGGTATTTTTTTCTGTCTATCTATAGTTCCAGTGATTTGGCGGTTACTTCATGTTACTGTTTTCTTGTTCCAGCTTTACAAATATTTTAATAAAAGATAAATAAAAAAATGAAGTGTATTGAAGAGTGAAATTAATGATCTGAATAATTAAAAATCTCTGTCCTCCATCCATTGTGCAGAAACCTGTGATATGTTTCATCAGAAGCTTTTCACTTGTATCTATTAGAATAAGACAAAGATTGATGTTTCACAAGTCTTTCATTAACCAGTCACTTAAACTAAAGCCATAGTGCAAATTATTATTGATTATTTTGTGCTGTAAATTTAGCCTGATAACACTGTATCTGAAGGATACTCTTCAGGATACTACACTAGCATTCATTAAACATTTACTACTCCATTACATAAAAATCAAGTTTAATATTTACTGTGTTTAATCATCTTGGCGAGAAATCAAACTATAGAAGAATCTGACCAGACCATATTGTTTATGTCAGACCTGTGTTCCCCATGTCTTGTGTTTCCCCTCCTCTCGTGCCCATATTTGGTTTTTCCTGTTCGTCATTAGTTCATTAGTCTCCGTCTGTGTTTAATTAGTCCCCAGCCTTGTGTCATTAATTATCTAGTTTTCCCCAGTGTTTATTAGTCCTGTGCTTCCCTGCCTTTGTGTCAGGTCTTAATTGTCATTCAGTGTTTGTCTTACCTGTGCTCCACGTTCCCTGAAGTTTGTTATTAAAATATATGTTATTGTGAAGAACTCCTTGTTTCTTGTTCCTTTGCTCTGACGTACCGTGACAGTTTAGAGCAAGATGAGCTGGATTATCTTGCTGGTTTTTGATGGTGCGCAGAACTGAGAAAGATGTGTTAAACATAACAATGTTTTGAAAGCGGTTTCCTCTAAAAGAATGAATCACATTCAGAAGTTTGACTGAAAAAAAATGAGGAAGAAGGGGGTTTCACATATTGTATTATATTGTACACATATAGTATTAAATAATTCTGATTGCTAACAGATTTATTTACATTTGTTTTGAATCAGTGATTCTGAGCTTGTATCAACAAAGGAGGCTTGGTTGCGTTATACTGTTTCGAAACTTTTTGAAATTCCGAATGTTCACCGCTAAATGGCAATGATCTGGCAAACACAGGAATGACTTAACCGTTTTATCCACCTTATTCTTCAATGCGGAAGTAAGCCGTTCCCTTTCATAGGTTCACTCAATGCTACAATGACATTATGACTATGGGAAACACCTTCGGTGTGACAAATGTCTTAAGCCCTTATACCATCACACCAAGGGAGGTCGAACGACAGCCGCCTGCAGCTCATTCATACATGTCTTCTCTGCAGCGCCCTCGCAAGGTTCAGTCGAGTGAACCATCTCCTATGGATCCCCCTCATAAGGATTGGGGTCCTAGGTCTTGTCCACCGGTTCACTCACGAAAACGTAGATAGATAGACCTGTCAAGGCCTCTCGTTCTCAAGCTCCAAGTAGTAGTTCCTGATTCCCCCGCTCATCCTCGGAGATCAGGCCCTCCTTTGGAGAGTTTGGACGAACCACACAAGTGTATTCACATCTCTCATTGTGGCCTGCCAGCTCTGGTCTTAACTGTCCCACCGCATATTGCTCCTCAGGTGGTTCTAGAATGAGCTTTCACGACGAGCACTTCCTCAGGCCCCGTTTACACTAGTGCGTTTTCCTTTTAAAATGCATAACTTTTGCTACGGTTACACCTATCGTTTACACTACTCCAGCGTTTTCGAGGTCGAAGACGGCGACTTTTTAAAACGCTGTAGACCCCGTTTTAGTTTGAAAGCTCCGGGGTTGCGTTTCAGTGTAAACGGACCAAAACGGAGACTTTTGAAAACGATGGCGTGGCTGCCCACATTTGTACTGCGTATCCTTGACAACCGTGTAAACAATAACATCATGCTCATTATTGTACCCATAGATATGTATGGGTAGATTCCCCATTCGACTGCTCCAAGCAATCCGCCATCTAAATAATAGGGAATCTACCTATACATATCTATGGTTGTACCTGCATGAATGGTATCGTGACATGCGTTTTCGGTTGTGTAGTGTAAACGGAGATCGTTTCTGAAACACAGCAGAAACACCAGTGTAAACGGGGATCGCTTTCATTCTGAAATGCCGTTTTAAATTGAAAATGCACTAGTGTAAACGGGGCCTTAGACACTGCGAGATTAACCGCTAATCAAGGAACCGGCTTTACTGACGAGATGCGCATGCATATCTCATGAGATATATTGCCCAGCCCTAGCTCACATGATACTCATGATGTGGTCACAATGTGTGGGTCACAGTGAGCTAAAAGTGTAACCACACAGCACACTCACTTTGCACTCATAGTCAAATCAGTTGCTAACAACCTAACAGGTGAAAATAACTATTAGTTCAACAAAATATGAAACAAATCATGCATCCATGCTTCCACAAAACATGCTTGTATAGTTACTGAAATATGATCCCGAGTTAGTAATATAGTCTTGTAATGATCTGGTTTGGGAAGTAACAAATCATAAATAGTGCACTAAAGGGATACACTTAAAGACTAGCTGAAACATTGTAAGACTGAACTGAACACACTTATGATTTTAAATGCTGACTGTAAACACCGACTGAATGTAACTGGCTCTGACGCGTTTGGGTGTGATCAGTTGTAAGTAGCAAATTACATTCATAATCAGTCTTACAGTCATAGTGTGTTCCTGGCTGAGCTGGCAAGATGGCTGGTTCACATGTACCTGGCTAACACGTGTACATGGCTATTTTGATAACATGGGGCCAGGCCACAGTGCATATTGGCATTATAATATCATATCAGCGTATGTGAATAGCAAATAAAGAAACCACTCACCATTGCTCCAGAACAAAACTGCAATTCCATGGTCGAAAGTCTCTGACACAAATGTAAATCACTGTAGTGATGTTCGATTCCTGAACAAATTGTTCTTTAAGCCTGTTCATTCATAGGAAGTAACCGAACTGAATCAAATTTTAGTTCCAGGCCGATACATTTACATTTATGCATTTAGCAGACGCTTTTATCCAAAGCAACTTACAGTACATTCAGGCTATACATGTTTTATCAGTATGTGTGTTCCCTGGGAATCGAACCCACAACCTTTTGCACTGCTAACGCAATGCTCTACCACTGAGCCACAGGAACACTCGATGACGCAAGATGCACAGCCGAAATCCTTATAATATAAATAAAAAAAATGTAAAACCTTTAAATTCTTGTCATCACTGATAGCCGCGTGGGCAGCGCCAACATACAGTGCTATGCGCTAAGGGTGTCTTGAGTTCGAATCCAGGCTCGAGGATCTTTCCCGATCCCACCCCCCTCTCTCTTTTCACTTCTCTTGTAAGATCTAAACTGTCTTATCATAATAAAGGCAAAACCGCCAAAAATAAATCTTAAAAAAATACCAATGCAAAATCATTTATGTAGAGAAATTTTATTTACGTAAAATGTATTTACATAAATTGTACTATTGTAACAGGGCGAACGAGACATGCAGATCCATTTGCAAGCTTTATTCCAAGACGTGGTCAAAAACACAGGCAAGGTCAAAACATCAGCAAACAGGTATAACACAGGCAAGACAAAGAGTAATCCTAGGGCAAGCATGGGTCTTTGATCGGCGAACAATATCCAGAGGGCTTGAGAAGAGGGGTAGTCAAATAACATGAGCAATAATCCAAACGAGGTACAATCAGAGTCCGAACGGCAAGACAAAGTGTAAATCCAGGAAACACGGGAAAGAAACAAAACACGAGAAAACAGACAAGGCAAGACTAAGACAACTAAGAGGGTTCCGTATCGCAGCTAAAACTGGGAGAGTAATAAATGCAGAACAATACAGGAACAAAACAGAAACACACAATGGCTCGGTAAGGCAGCTAACACTTGGGGAGTGCTAAACGCAGAACAATACTCTGCGATCTGTGCAAGGAAGTCCTTGGTTTATGTAGAGTGTGTGATTGTGTGATTGTTTTCTGGTGTGAGCATATTGCAATGTCGTCAGTGCAATGGATGATGGGAATTGTAGTCCGGAGGTGACGTGCAACAGTTAGTGTAGTGCAAGAGTCAACGTGGTGAGTGAGTGACCTCTGGTGGTGAGTGAACGGAAGTTCATAGGCCTGATTCATGACAACTATAGTTTATTGTGCATGCAGATTAGGCTATATTTTAAGCTGTTACACGAAATCAAGGAGCTTATAAGGAGTTTATCTCTATATACTTTAGACATGTAGAACATCAGCGTTTCTGCATCAATGTATGTAATGTGTGCTGGAGGTGCGAAACTTTTAGGAATCTTATCCATGATGTAGATGATCTTATCCCCAGTGATCAATATTTAAACGGCCTCCTTACAACCTGCTCAAAATTGAATTCATAATGAGCTCACGTATTACTCACACTGTGAGGATCACAGTATGAGGATCGTGTGATGTCACTGTAATCATCGCATGATCTCATGTGTTGACTGGGTATGTAACATTCGGACTTGCGTTGCCTACATCTTGCACTCAGAGTGAGCAAATTCAAGATGCGGATGTTAAAGGGGACCTATTATGCTCCTTTTTACAAGATGTAAAATAAGTCTCTGATGTCCACAGAGTGTGTATGTGAAGTTTTAGCTCAAAATACCCAACAGATAATTTTTTATAGCTTGTTAAATTTGCCACTTTTAGGGTATGCGCCAAAACGCGCTGTATTTTAGTATGTTGCTTTAATGCAAATGAGCTGGTGCTCCCGGAGAAGAGCGTGGAGCTTCAAGAGCTCAAGCTCCCGCATTAGCAGTGCTAGCCTTTGCAAATAAACATTCCACTATTAGTACAAGCCTGTTATCTTTACAGAAAATGTACTCGGTTTAAAAGTCAGTCATCTGATTGTACTGTGCATAATAAATTCACGTTTATGAATTACACAGACAGGGAGCACAGCACGATTAAAAATAACAACATAGCTGGTCTCATGGTGCATGGCATGCTATCACAAACTTTATAAGTTCCACTCGTGATTATGAGCTCAACAAACTCAAACGATCGACTCACATTGCTTTTAACTACCACGTTCCTATTCACGATCATTCATGGGCAGCACCAGTGAAAACAGGCAGAGACAATGGTAGCTTTAGCATCATTAGCCTTACAGAGTCCCAAGAAGCTCTTTCAGAAAGGCTATTTGGAAAACAAACGTGTTATACTTACTTTGTCTGGAGCTGACGTTCGCACACCAAGTGTTGGTATTGATCCCTACACATATTGGGGACTTTGCAGATTTTTTCCAGGACATTTCCTTAGAAAATGAAACTTAACCACAGTGTCCTCAGCGGCTCAGATGGAGGGAGTCTATGGAGACTCCTATGTTCATTAGTGCATCCCAAAACACAACACTTGAAATGCCTCTTTGGCTCTGACATTGTATATCTCCAGCAGCTTCAGTAAGTATTCAGCAAGTTCAGCAAGTAAGTTCTCACTCAGGGCTGTGTCTATGCTTATAGGGCAGCATCACAAATGGGCGGGACTTTTCCCCTCGGTGACGTGAACAGAGGGAGAATCTGAAACAGCTCATTCTGAGAGACTGTTTATGATTTTTTTAGATTATAAAAAAATGAGTGGGTGGATTTTTACCATTATAGGGTGGTTGTTTTCACACACTGCGGCCACACAACTGTATTCAAACACCTTATAAAAGAAAATCCATTTCGTCTCATATCCTGGATGGAGATTGGTTTGTGATTATCGATCTAAAGGATGCGTACCTTCACATCCAGTTCTGGCCCACTCAGACATGGTTCTTGGAATTGGTCAGTCTGCTAGCCGACCCCCCTTGGGAGGTTCCCCTCAGACATGACCTGCTGACTCAGGCTCGGGGCATGATTTAGCGTCCTCGTCCGGATTTATGGAAGTTATGGGTGTGGCCCCTGAGTGGAGTGTGTTAATGTGTTCTGGTCTCTCTGCGGAGATTACAACACTATTCTTAATTCTAGGGCTCCCTCCACGAGACGCTTGTATGCCGTTAAGTGGAAGCTTTTTGCCTCTTGGTGTAGGCAACGCAATCTTGACCCAGTCCATTGCCCTGTACACTCAATACTGGAGTTTCCTCAGAGTTATTTTTCTAAGGGGGTGGCCCCTGCCACTCTTAAGGTTTATGTGGGAGCCATATCTGCTGAACATGCATCCATGGGAGGTGTTTCTGTTGGATGTCACCCTCTGTTTTGAAGTTGAAGTTATATGTCGACCGCATAGCACAGTGGCGTGGATCTGACCAGTTGTTTGTATGTTTTGGTGGTAAAAACAAAGTGACTGCCATCACCAAACAGAGAATGTCTCATTGGATAGTGGAGGCTATCTCTATGGCCTACGAGGTGTGTGGTTTGACTTCGCCTATAGGGGTGCGTGCTCATTCAACAAGAGCAATGTCTTCTTCTCAGGCTCTCTTTAAGGGGTCTTCGTTGGAAGATATTTGTGCTGCGGCAGGATGGTCCTCTCCTAGCACTTTCATCAAGTTCTACAGTCTGGATGTAAGGACGGCTCCTGGCTCCCAGGTTTTATCCTCTTGAGCAGATGCTTTCCTTGGTCTTCCAGCTATCTTCAGGTACATGAAGGCGTTATGGTATGTCGTTCCCATAGTGATGACATCATCGCAGCATTAAGTGAACCTATGAAAGGGAACGTCTCAGTTACATATGTAACCTTGGTTACCTGAATAAGGTATACCGAGATGCTATATATAGCTTATTTTTGTGATATGTAAAAATAATATTCTGATGATACGTAAAAATGATAATATGCAATGAAATATAGAGGAAATATAAAAAACATTTATATTTCCTTTATATTTCGTTGCATTTACAATATTTTTGACCAGCAGGTGCTGTCAGAATGTGGTGTTTCAGGCGCTTCGAAACAGTAAATAATTTAGTGAAACCTTTGTTCAGCTGATTAAGAGCTTCAAAAATATTAGAATTTTCCTCTAATTTGCTTGAAAGTGTGCCTAAATGAAACAATGAAAGACGGGTTTTCACAGGTTTCTCAGAGGTTATGTAAAGTATTTAAGTTTGTATTGTCTTCTTGTATGAGGAGGTTTGAGGGACAAAAGCCCTTTCTGAATTGTGAAAAACTGAACACGTTACTTTATATTGTAGACATACCATGTAAACATGATTCAAATAAAATAAAGCTGGCTAGCATTTTATGAATTATAATGATTTAAAAAAATCTGAAATCTTATAAAACTAAAAACCAGGGTTTTGTATAGTAAAGGCAAACTAGCCTTACCTTCCACCGACAAATATAACACGTATAACCAATGGACAGAGTGCTGATTACAAACAAACAAAGAAACAAACAAAAATTAATCCTAAAAAAAATAATAAACCAACCTAATAAATAAAATGTGTCAGTATGTAACAAGCATTACTTTTATTTGTATCAGTAAAGAAAAGCAGTTTACCGTATTATAATGTTTTCTAGAAAATAATGTAAAAAATGTAAGTGATGTTGCAGAAAAGCACAACATTTCGTAACACTCTTACTTTAAAGATCTTGTTTGACCAGTTAATTGTCCTTATTTTTGTTATCTAAAGTGGTGTTAAAGAAACTGATATTAGTACTAAGTTTTACTTTAGCCCAGCTCTCATAACTGATATAATCATAGTGTAACACAACTTTAGTCCCATCCTCTTCAGTATCACTGTCTTGCAACGGCTTGCCAAGGTTGAATACGTGACTAGTTAATGTCACAGACTTATTCGGAAAGCAGTTCTTTTACTGCAAGTATAGCCGAAACACTTAAGGAAGTACTTTCTATGATAAATTGGTTGAAATTTCAACACAGCAACAACAAAAACAACTTTTAATCCAAAACACTTCATAACATACAATGAGAGAGTTGAAATCATAATGCTTCTCAAGGAAATAGACAGAAGACTTAAACCCCTTCATGAGGTCAAAGAATGGAGAATTAATCCTCTTTGCTCATAAGAGATCAGCTCTGGACAATGAAGATGCTGATTGTCTCCAGCAATAACAGATCTAAACATTCCTCAGCTATGAGTTCACTGGATCTGATGGGATGGACCTCCATCACGTCTCAGATTGATCAACTGCTGTAAATGATATAAAAGCAAGAGAGACGACCTACAGATACATCAGTGAAATCCATCACACACTCATCTACATCATGACCTTCACCATCTTCTCCATCACCTGCCTTGCCCTGGTGGCCTCTGCTCTGGGTAAGTGTCTCCTTTAGTTTGCAAGAATAATGATGGATAAATACAGAAAATGCAAAACCTAAATTAAGAGCTTCCTGTCTCATGAACAATGTGTTGTGTTCTGTAATAACAGGTTGTGGAGTGCCTGCGATTAAACCACAGACGATCGGCAGCAGGATTGTGAACGGACAGAATGCCATCTCTGGTTCTTGGCCCTGGCAGGTCTCTCTCCAGGTAACTCATCTGTCTTTCAAACACACATTTGTCTGATTTGTTTAAAGAGTAAATGTCATGTTTTCAATGCTTTTACCTTTTAAACAGCTCCCCAATGGTTTCCACTTCTGCGGAGGATCCCTGATCAACCAGAACTGGGTTCTCACTGCTGCCCAATGCGCTGTCGTGTAAGAGTCTTCAATCTGACAAACTCTTTAAAAAAAAAAAAAAGTATTTTATCTATTCATTTTATCTTTATCTCTCTTTTTAGGGTCGGCTATCACCGTGTCATTCTTGGAGAACATAATCGTGGCTCCAATGATGAACCCATCCAGATCCAACTAGTTTCCAAGGTAACAATGTTTTATGATCTCAGTGGATCAGAGATATTGAAATTGGGGAAAAAAAAGACACAAATTGATATTGCTTTTGTTCTGGCCAGTATTAATTACATACGGAATACAGCCAGAAATAATTTTCAGTTGTTGTTTTATTACTGTGTGTTTTTTAAACATAATAATAACCAAGTCATCATTACACTACAAAAACATATTAATTATAAATATTTTAGTAATACTTGTATGTCCTGTAATTTAAGCAAAGGTGTGATCTAAAAGGTTGCAAAATTATTTTAATCTTTGTTTGGGACTCTATTGTTATTGTTTAATTGAACTCAAATATTTCTCATTTGTGATTGAACAGCCATCATTTAAAAGGTTAAACAGTTGTGTTTTTTTAATCAGTGAACTCAATATAACAGTTGAAAAGTGTGCAAATTGGTAAAAATCAGTCAACATGTCTCTTTCTAATTGAAGTTTTGAGGTATAAAATGTATGCTATTGTACTCATAAAACCTGCCAAAATAAACTAACATTGAACAAAAAAATAAACACTTTTTTTTTTACAAAATATAAAATTCAGTACAGAAAACATCCAAACCACATTCTAAAACCACAGGGTGTAAGTAAATGCTTACATCTATTTACCTTCTAAAAAGTAAGCTCTCACTACTAACTGATCATCTGACTTGTATGTATGTGCAGGTCATCACCCATCCTCTCTACAACAGGGCAACCTTCAACAATGACATTGCTCTGCTGAAACTGTCGTCTCCAGTCACATTTACTCCCCGTATCTCTCCTGTATGTCTGGCTCCATCAAACATCAACATCCTGCCTGGAACCCGCTGCTTCACCACTGGCTGGGGCCAAACTGCCACCACATGTAAGTCAGCTGTAAAACAAAAAGAGAATAAAAACCTTCTGTTTACTGTGCAATGTAATGTGTCATGATTTCTTCTCTTTTTTAGCGAGCCCTGAGATCCTGCAGCAAACAGGCGTACCCATTATAAGTCCTGCTGTGTGCAGACAGATCTGGGGTCAGAGCAGAATCACTGATGCCATGATCTGTGCTGGAGCCTCCGGTTCCTCATCTTGCCAGGTATATGAAGACAGATCAAGAAGAAACACATTACCATTTCAATGTTGCTGCTGTTCAATCTCAAATGTGTGTTTTCCGCAGGGTGATTCTGGTGGTCCTCTGGTGTGTGAGCGTTCAGGGGTCTGGACTCTGGTGGGCTCTGTCTCTTGGGAAAAAAGCACTTGTGACCCCCGTTTCCCTGCAGTCTATGCCCGCATCTCCCAGCTGCGCTCCTGGATCGACAGGACTATTGCCCTAGAACACCAGTCTGAATCCGCCAGAGGAGACGCAGTTTTTAATTATTAAAATGTAATACAGTTGATCTCTGTTGGTGGTGTTTTTTCAGTCTATCTATAGTTCCAGTGATTTGGCGGTTACTTCATGTTACTGTTTTCTTGTTTCAGCTTTACAAATTTTAATAAAAGATAAATAAAAAAATGACGTGTATTGAAGAGTGAAATTAATGATCTGAATAATTAAAAATCTCTGTCCTCCATCCATTGTGCAGAATCCTGTGATATGTTTCATCAGAAGCTTTTCACTTTTATCTATTAGAATAAGACAAAGACTGATGTTCCACAAGTCTTTCATTAACCAGTCACTTAAACTAAAGCCATAGTGCAAATTATTATTGATTATTTAGTGCTGTAAATTTAGCCTAATAACACTGTATCTGAAGGATCCTCTTCAGGATACTACACTAGCATTCATTAAACATTTACTACCCCATTACATAAAAATCAAGTTTAATATTTACTGTGTTTAGTCATCTTGGCGAGAAATCAAACTATAGAAGAATCTGACCAAACCATATTGTTTAGAGCTAGATGAGCTGGATTATCTTGCTGGTTTTTGATGGTGCGCAGAACTGATAAAGATGTGTTAAATATAACAATGTTTTGAAAGCGGTTTCCTATAAAAGAATGAATCACATTCAGAAGTTTGATTGAAAAAAATGAGGAAGAAGGGGGTTTCACATATTGTATTATATTGTACACATATACAGGTGCATCTCAATAAATTAGAATGTCGTGGAAAAGTTCATTTATTTCAGTAATTCAACTCAAATTGTGAAACTCATGTATTAAATAAATTCAATGCACACAGACTGAAGTAGTTTAAGTCTTTGGTTCTTTTAATTGTGATGATTTAGGCTCACATTTAACAAAAACCCACCAATTCACTATCTCAACAAATTAGAATACTTTATAAGACCAATAAAAAAAATAGATTTTTAGTGAATTGTTGGCCTTCTGGAAAGTATGTTCATTTACTGTATATGTACACAATACTTGGTAGGGGCTCATTTTGCTTTAATTACTGCCTCAATTCGGCGTGGCATGGAGGTGATCAGTTTGTGGCACTGCTGAGGTGGAATGGAAGTCCAGGTTTCTTTGACAGTGGCCTTCAGCTCATCTGCATTGTTGGGTCTGGTGTCTCTCATCTTCCTCTTGACAATACCCCATATATTCTCTATGGGGTTCATGTCAGGCGAGTTTGCTGGCCAATCAAGCACAGTAACACCATGGTCATTGAACCAGCTTTTGGTACCTTTGGCAGTGTGGGCAGGTGCCAAGTCCTGCTGGAAAATGAAATCAGCATCTCCATAAAGCTTGTCAGCAGAAGAAAGCATGAAGTGCTCTAAAATTTCCTGGTAGATGGCTGCGTTGACTGTGGACTTCAGAAAACACAGTGGACCAACACCAGCAGATGACATGGCAGCCCAAATCATCACTGACGGTGGAAACTTCACACTGGACTTCAAGCAACATGGATTCTGTGCCTCTCCACTCGTCCTCCAGACTCTGGGACCTTGATTTCCAAATGAAATGCAAAATTTACTTTCATCTGAAAAGAGGACTTTGGACCACTGAGCACCAGTCCAGTTCTTTTTCTCCACAGCCCAGGTAAGATGCTTCTGACGTTGTCTCTGGTTCAGAAGTGGCTTGGTAGCCCTTTTCCTGAAGACGTCTGAGCGTGGTGACTCTTGATGCACTGACTCCAGCTTCAGTCCACTCCTTGTGAAGCTCTCACAAGTGTTTGAATCAGCTTTGCTTGACTGTATTCTCAAGCTTGCGGTCATCCCTGTTGCTTGTGCACCTTTTCCTACCCAAATTCTTCCTTCCAGTCAACTTTGCATTTAATATGCTTTGATACAGCACTCTGTAAACAGCCACACCTTTCAGTAATGACCTTCTGTGACTTACCCTCTTTGTGGAGGGTGTCAATGTTCGTCTTCTGGATCATTGCCAAGTCAGCAGTCTTCCCCATTATTGTGGTTTCAAAGAACAAGAGATACCCAGAATTTATACTGTATGGATGGTCATTTATTGAAACTCAAATGTAAATATTCTAATATTTTGAGATACTGATTTTTGACTTTCATGAGCTGTAAGCTCTAATCATCAAAATTAAAACAAAAAAAACTTTTGAAATGTTTTACTTTACATGTAATGAATCTAAAATATATGAAAGTTTCACTTTTTGAAATAAGTTACAAGAAAAAAATAACTTTTTCACGACATTCTAATTTATTGAGATGCACCTGTAGTATTAAATAATTCTGATTGCTAACAGATTTGTTTACATTTGTTTTGAATCAGTGATTCTGAGCTTGTATCAACAAAGGAGGCTTGGTTGCCTTATACTGTTTCAAAACTTTTTGAAATTCCGAATGTTCACCGCTAAATGGCAATGATCTGGCAAACACAGGAACATTTAAAAACTAAAAACTTACAATGAGAAAAATAACAGAATATATCACACATAGTTAAATCAATGTCTACATTGGATTTTGAAGAAAATAATTTTGACACTTCAGACCAAAATTCCTACAAGGGGGCATTTGAAAAAAAGATGATCAATAGACTCGATACTGACATTACAGAAATTACAATTCAGATGAGGATTACCAAATTTGGATGTAATCTCATTAGTGGGGTATATATTATGCAAAATCTTTAAATGTATTTCTTTAACTTTATTGGGGACACAGAATTTATAAGGTAAGAGCCAAGCTTTTTCCAATTTATCTATTAAAGAATTTCCCCCAAAAAATCCCTTTGGAGTAATTCTTTTCCTTGACTGAAACACATTTCTTATAATTTTATTACTACATTTGGGTCATAAATGCACTTGAATTCAGTTAAAAAAATTCGGCTCCCTTTTTACAATCACTTCAAACGATAGATGACATTTCATTAAGTGAACAAGACCATTTGGTATAGCTGTAACAATTGTAAGAAATTCCTTATGAACAACAGGAAAATTGTATTTAAGCATGAAATCACAGTAAGAATAAACATTCCCTTGTGGATCTAGTATATCGCAAAGATAAATAATTCCTTTTTCATGCCAATTCTTAAGAAAAATCGACTTGTTCTTTACTAAAATGCTCTTGTTATTCCATATCTTCACTTTATGCGGGGATAAATTGTGAACAAAACAAAGTTTCCATGCCAAAAGTGCCTGTTCATGGAATTTAGAAAGTATTATGGGGAGTTTAGAAGGGGAAAAGTTACAAGTTAACAAAAATGTAAGACCTCCCACGTTTTTGTAGATATTGTGTGGGATAAATTACCAAATAGAATCTGGTGAATTGACACAATTCTTAACCCAATTTACTTTGAAAGTATAATTAATGTAAAAAAAAATCAAGCATGTCAAAACCTCCATCAGCTTTCTTACCACAGATAACTTGTTTCTTCAAATGTTGATGTTTTTTTTTCTCCAAAAAAACTTAAACAATAAATTATTAATTTGTTTACATGTATTGTCATGAACAAATAATGAAAAAGAAGGGTATATAAAATGAGACAGACCTTCTGCTTTTATTAAAATAACTCTACCAAGGAAGGATAAATCTCTTTGAAGCCAATTGTTAAAATATTAGTTTTGCTTTTTTAATTTTAGGAAGAAAATTCCTTTCTTGCCTAAGAGAGATTTTCTTGGAAATATGGAAGCCGAGATATTTCACATTATCTTTAATAGGTATATTATTCACAGAGGTTTCAAGGTTATCAAATAAACAAAGAATTTCACATTTAGGAATATTTAATTTTAAACCAGAAGCCTCCGAAAAGGTGTTAATGATTTCCAGGACTTTTGCAACCTGATTTGTGTTTTCTAAAAACAGGGTTGTATCATCCGCAAATTGTGAAATTCTAATCTCACAATCAAAAATGGTCACCCCTTTGATATCAGCATTATTTCGAATATTTAAAGAGAGTAATTCCACAACTAATAAGAACAGAAAGGGGGAGATTTCACAACCTTGCCTAACTCCCCTGTTAATAGGAAATCTATTAGAAGTATCAAATTGTAAGAGAACTGAACTATTAATATCCTTATATATCATTTTAACCATTTTTATAAATTTCTCTCCAAAACCAAACAACTCTAGAGTAGAAAATAAAATTTATGTTCAATGGTATCGAACGCTTTGTAAAAACCAAGAAACAGAATGATTGCATCAGAGTTAATATAATTTGCATAATCTATGAGATCCAAAATTAGCCTGATATTACAACTTATATGTCGTTTAGGCATAAAACCAGTTTGAGTTTCATTAATTATATCAGATAAGCCTGTTTTTAATCTTTTTGCAAGAACTAGTGATAGAATTTTATAATCTAAATTTAGTAAAGTGATTGGCCCAGTTATCAAGGGAGAGAAGGTCTTTGCCTGGTTTTGGTATCGAGGTAATAAGGCCTTGTTTCATAGAAGTACATAATTACTCATTAATAATACATTAATTGTACATTCTAAGTAATGGTCTCTTGATAGATTCCCAAAAGTATGCATAAAACTCAATAGTTAGGCCATCTGTGCCTGGGCTTTACCCTTCTTCATAGATTGCATTGCTTTGGAAAGTTTGTCTAAAGAAAGGTAATTTTAACAAACCACTTTAAACTCACTTGAAATTACTGGAGTGAAAGGTTTGACTTTTTGTAGAAAGGATCTTGCATAATTGTCATTATAATTTGAGCAATATAATTTGTAAAAAAAAAAAAAAAAGAATATACTTATTTATTAATTTGACAGGGGGTTTTGTTTATGTTATTATCAATTTTTAACGCAGACAATTTATTTTTATATTTCTCTTTCCCAGCGCAAAAACAACTTGTGTTTTTCTCTCCCATTTCCAACCATTTAGCCCTAGATATTATAAATGCATAAGAATTTATTTAGGAAAACAGTGACCCCTGCAGAATAATTTGTCCCATGACAAAAATATGCAGAATCCTCTGTCTGTGGTTCCCTTATGCTTAAAAAAAAACACCATTGTGCCCATACCAAAAAAAAAAAAAAATCACATGCTTGAATGACTGGAGGCCCATTGCTCTGACACCCATCTTCAGCAAGTGTTTTGAGAAACTCATCAGAAACTACATCTGCTCTGTGCTGCCTGCCTCACTGGATCCGCTGCGATTTGCATATCGCAGCAACCGTTCCACAGATGCTATTGCCTTCACCCTGCATACTGCTCTCTCCCACCTGGAAAACAAGAACACTTATGTGAGAATGCTGTTTGTGGACTACAGCTCCGCATTCAATACCATAGTGCCTGCCACACTGGTTGCAAAGCTCCAGACTCTAGGACTGAACAGATCTCTGTGCAGCTGGATCCTGGACTTTCTGACAGGCAGAAGTCAGGTGGTCAGAATGGGCAACAACACTTCATCTCCGCTGACCCTCAACACTGGTGCTCCGCAGGGCTGCGTCCTCAGCCCACTCCTGTACTCCCTGTACACACATGACTGTGCAGCCACACACAGCTCCAACGTCATCGTCAAATTCGCTGACGACACAATGGCGATAGGCCTGATCACTGACAACGATGAGACGGCCTACAGAGCGGAGGTGAGTACCCTGACTAAATGGTGTCAGGAGAACCACCTCTCACTCAACATCGACAAGACAAAGGAGCTGGTGGTGGATTTAAGGAGACAGAGCAGAGAACACACACCCATCACCATCGACAAGACACCTGTGGAGCAGGTAAACAGCTTTAAGTTCCTCGGCGTTCACATCACTGAGGATCTCACATGGTCCGCTCACACAGATGCAGTGCTGAAGAAGTCACATCAACGCCTCTTCTTCCTGAGACGGCTGAGGAAGTTTGGAATGAGCCCCAGCATCCTCAGATCATTCCACACCTGCACTGTGGAGAGCAAAGCTCCGCAAAGGGTTGTGCGAACTGCCCGCCACATTGTTGGAGGTGAGCTTCCCTCCCTCCAGGATATCTACACCAGACGGTGTATAAGGAAAGCCCGGAGGATCATCAATGAATCCAGCCACCCGTCCCACAGACTGTTCTCTCTGCTGCCCTCAGGAAGACGTCTCCGCAGCATCCGATCCTGCACTAGCCGACTGAGGGATAGCTTTTTCCCTGAGGCTATCAAGCTAATGAACAGCCAGAACTAATACACCCTACAGCACACTCCCACTTTACGATATGCCACGCACTGCACTTTAACTCCACAGTTCAAACTGGACTACATGTACACACTGCACTAATACAACAATCTATCTGCTACCACTGGATACCATCCAATGCACATCCATGACATTTGCGTATCCAGCTTATGTATAATCTACTGCACCTTTGCATATTACTGTGTGTGTATATATGTGTACATAATGTAGAATGTGTACATACGGTGTATAATGTGTATTGATAACTGTAAGTATGTCTAATAGTACACTGTGTGTACTGAGTATATGTATGTGCATATTGCACATTGTCATCTGTATAAGTCTGTAAGTATGTAATGGTACTGTCTATATGTTAATTGTTTCTGCACTGTATGGAGCACGCTCTCAAGAATTTCACTCATCAAGGCACATGTGCTGTGATGATGTGACAATAAAAGTGATTTGATTTGATTTGATTTGATTTGATAACGTCTAATTTTCCAAAATTAAAAACTGTCATCCAAGAAAGAAGAAAACAAAAGAAGAAACAAAAAAGGATAGAACAATGAACAATACCTCCTAAGTTAGACTAAGCTACTTGATTACAATGAAAACATAGACCCACCGGGATCTTACACATGCAACAAGATGTCAACAAATATTATAAGTTCGCATTTTAAGTTGTTAGGAAAAATAAATAGTACAAAGAAAGCATCAGACATAAAATGTCCGTGTGTGTCCTTTTTCACTCAGAGTTTACTAAACATCAAGATTAACTTTTTACCGTCGATATAAGCAAAGGCACTGAAGAATGATGCTCTCTTGCTTTCTTATCTGGCTTTCTTGACCAAAGGCCAGGCCTTGGCCCACGCCGCTCTTTCTTCAGGTGACAGGTCTTCTTTTATTAAGGTAATAACAGACCATTTCATTCTAGGTAGAAATCCTAGGGTTGTAAATGGACATGTACATGGACATGTTCCTCTCTCGTACAGTCATGCTTATCTTAATATTTAATTCTACAGCATACTGTCATGCACATTATTTTATACTTTATATTTTGTTCTTTATATCTTATTTTCTATTCATTTTATTTTATGCATACTTCCCTTGTGTTGTATTCTACAATATTTGCACTGTCCATGGAGAGGACCTGACTCACATTTCACTGCTGGTTATACAATCTCTGTATAGTCGTGTATGTGACAAATAAAACTTGAAACTTGGAACTTGTAAAACCGTTTCTGACAAATTTTAGCCCTTACCTAAGCCACATACCTTCTAATTTAAAATATTGTATCAATGCATTCTATGGCACCTTTAAAGAACTTGTTTGACCAGTTTATTGTCCTTAATTTTGTTATCTAACTTGGTGTTAAATAAACTGATATTAGTACTAAGTTTTACTTTAGCCCAGCTCTCATAACTGATATAATCATAGTGTAACACAACCTTAGTCCCATCCTCTTCAGTATCACTGTCTTGCAACGGCTTGCCAAGGTTGAATACGTGACTAGTTAATGTCACAGACTTATTGGGAAAGCAGTTATTTTACTGCAAGTATAGCCGAAACACTTAAGGAAGTACTTTCTATGATAAATTGATTGAAATTTCAACACAGCAACAACAAAAACAACTTCTAATCCAAAACACTTCATAACATACAATGAGAGAGTGGAAATCATGATGCTTCTCAAGGAAATAGACAGAAGACTTAAACCCCTTCATGAGGTCAAACAATGGAGAATTAATCCTCTTTGCTCATAAGAGATCAGCTCTGGACAATGAAGATGCTGATTGTCTCCAGCAATAACAGATCTAAACATTCCTCAGCTATGAGTTCACTGGATCTAATGGGATGGACCTCCATCACGTCTCAGATTGATCACCTGCTGTAAATGATATAAAAGCAAGAGAGCCAACCTACAGATTCATCAGTGAGATCCATCACACACTCATCTACATCATGACCTTCACCATCTTCTCCATCACCTGCCTTGCCCTGGTGGCCTCTGCTCTGGGTAAGTGTCTCCTTTAGTTTGCAAGAATAATGACGGGCAAATATAGAAAATGCAAAACCTCTTGTCTCATGAACAATGTGTTGTGTTCTGTAATAACAGGTTGTGGGGTGCCTGCGATTAAACCACAGACGATCGGCAGCAGGATTGTGAACGGACAGAATGCCATCTCTGGTTCTTGGCCCTGGCAGGTCTCTCTCCAGGTAACTCATCTGTCTTTCAAACACACATTTGTCTGATTTGTTTAAAGAGTAAATTTCATGTTTTCAATGCTTCTGTCTTTGAAACAGCTCCCCAATGGTTTCCACTTCTGCGGAGGATCCCTGATCAACCAGAACTGGGTTCTCACTGCTGCCCAATGCGCTGTCGTGTAAGAGTCTTCAATCTGACAAACATCACTTACAATAGTGTTTAACAGATGCTCTGTCTGCTTTGTTTCTGTCTTTTATCTATTCATTTTGTCTTTATCTCTCTTTTTAGGGTCAACTCTCACCGTGTCATTCTTGGAGAACATAATCGTGGCTCCAATGATGAACCCATCCAGATCCAACTAGTTTCCAAGGTAACAATGTTTTATGATCTCAGTGGATCAGAGATATTAAAATTGAAAAAAGAGACCAATATTGCTATTGATATTGCTTTTGTTCTTGTCAATATTAATTACATAAGGAATACAGCCAGAAATCATTTTTACTTGTTTTATTACTTGTTTTTTAAACATAATAATCAAGTCATCATTACACTACAAAAACATATTCATTATAAATATTTTAGTAATACTTGTATGTCCTGTAATTTAAGCAAAGGTGTGATCTAAAAGGGTGCAAAATGATTTTAATCTTTGTTTTGGCCTTTATTATTGTTATTGTTTAATTGAACTCACATATTTCTCATTTGTGATTGAACAGCCATCATTTAAAAGGTTAAACAGTTGTGTTTTTTTAATCCGTGAACTCAATATTACAGTTGAAACGTGCAAATTGGTAAAAATATCAGTCAACATGTCTTTTTCTAATTGAAGTTTTGAGATATAAAATGTATGCTATTTTATTCTTAAACCTTGCCAAAATAAACTAACATTCAACAACAAAATAAACACATTTTATACAAATATATAATTCAGTAGAGGAAAGAAAACATCCAAACCACATTCTAAAAACACAGGGTGTAAGTAAATGCTTTATTTACCTTCTAAAAAGTAAGCTCTCACTACTAACTGATCATCTGACTTGTATGTATGTGCAGGTCATCA
Source organism: Schizothorax lantsangensis (assembly GCA_027422415.1). Lineage (NCBI taxonomy): Eukaryota > Metazoa > Chordata > Actinopteri > Cypriniformes > Cyprinidae > Schizothorax > Schizothorax lantsangensis. Next base: position 6,757,059 of record CM049857.1, on the reverse strand, counting down.
CCCATCCGCTCTACAACAGGGCAACCTTCAACAATGACATTGCTCTGCTGAAACTGTCGTCTCCAGTCACATTTACTCCCCGTATCTCTCCTGTATGTCTGGCTCCATCACGCATCAGCATTGTGCCTGGAACCCGCTGCTTCACCACTGGCTGGGGCCAAACTGCCACCACAAGTAAGTCAGCTGTAAAACTAAAATGAGAATAACAACACATCTGTTTACTGTGCAATGTAATGTGTCATGATTTCTTCTCTTTTTTAGCGAGCCCTGTGATCCTGCAGCAAACAGGCGTACCCATTATAAGTCCTGCTGTGTGCAGACAGATCTGGGGTCAGAGCAGAATCACTGATGCCATGATCTGTGCTGGAGCCTCCGGTTCCTCATCTTGCCAGGTATATGAAGACAGATCAAGAAGAAACACATTATCATATCAATGTTGCTGCTGTTAAGTCTCATAATGTGTGTTTTCCGCAGGGTGATTCTGGTGGTCCTCTGGTGTGTGAGAGTTCAGGGGTCTGGACTCTGGTGGGCTCTGTGTCTTGGGAAGGAAGCACTTGTGACCCCCGTTTCCCTGCAGTCTATGCCCGCATCTCCCAGCTGCGCTCTTGGATCGACAGGACTATTTCTTCCAACTAGATCCCCAGTCTGAATATTTACAAGTATTTTCTGTCTTTGATTCCCTGTTGGTGGTCTTTTTGTTTATGGGTATGGGTCAGTCAATGACTTCATGCGGAAGTCTGTGACTTTATACTGTTTTCCTGTTTCAGCTGTACAGATAATGAAAATGTTTCAATAAATGAGTATAAATAAAATGCAAAAAAAAGCAATGAAGAATGTTGTAGAGTGTAATTAATAACATGTAATATCAGACGGGTAATATCAGACAAGTCCTCTGCTCAATCTGACTGGTGTCGCAGCCTGGAATTAAACCACACCATGCTAGTTTTGTCTGGCCAGAGGAGACTTGGCCCCCCAGCCTTGTTTCTCCCAAGGTTTATTTTTCTGTTTATATTTCTGTTACCGATGGAGTTTTAGTTCCTTTTTTCCCTTCATTTGCAAGAAGAGCAACAACAAAAACAACAACAAAAAAACATACATTAACAACAGCTGTCTTCAGAGGCATCGTAGTAAAACAATCATACTGTCACAGACGAAAGCAAAGCAATTGCCAGGAAAAAAAAAAAAAGAAAAAAAATATGAATGATAATAGTAGCAATAAATAAATAAATAATACAAAAGAAAAATACAACAGTTGGAGACACCCAGCAATGTTAATTTCAATTCAGTCTATGTAATGCCATGCAGTCCATTCTTCAACATCCAACTCAAACTGTCTCCCAAGTGGGAGAGAAAAGGGTGCCAGGTTTTGTAGAATTGAAATGGTTTGTTTTTAAGGAAAAAATAATGTCCAATACACTCTTATTCCACTGTGTCTTTGTTGGTGGTTTTTCAGAAATCCACTGCTGCAATATGCAGCGTGTGGGAGTAAATAAAATACATTTTGAGCAGCTGGATCCATAGCTGCGGAACATATTTTGAGTGTGTGTGTGTGTGTGGGGGGGGGATGGGGGCTGAGAAATAAAATGGGGGGGGGGGGTCACGTGACATGTTGGTCATGTGACAAGAGTGATGCGAGACTCTATGATCCAATAGGCAACTTTTGTTAATAAAGGTTTAATTTATTTGTTTAATATAAGCGAGTTTGTCTTTATTGTTGCTGTTTTCATAAAGAAAAAATAAATAAATAAATAAAACAATGAACCACAACGCATTTGTTTTAAAAGAGAGAAAATACCTTATACAAAGCAAGTAAGCTATGTCTGTCTTATTCCTTTTGTTAATAAAAGTTAGATTTTTAATATAGGCCTATGCGAATTTGCCATTGTACTATTTTATTGCTGATGTGTTTTAATTAATAGGCTAATAATGAACCCCAAACTACGATCGTTTTAAAGAAAGGGGAAATCCAAAGACCGTTTATTTATTTGTGTTACAATGTGGGTAAAACATATTTCCCTTAATCATATTGTTCATAAAAGTTCAAAGTTTAATATAGGCCTAAGTGAATTTGTCATTGTACTGTTTTATTGTAGGCTACAGCCTTTTTTATTATTATTATTATTAATGAGCCAAACTAAGCATTTGTTTGAAGTAAGGGGAAAATCCAAAAACCTTTTATTTATTTGTTACAACACGGGTATGTCTTATTCATTCAGTTAATAAAAGTTTTATGTTTAATATAAGCTACTTTGTGATTGTATTGCTGACGTTGTGTGTTGGATTTTTTTTTTTTCATTAAGAGTAGCCTAATACTAAATCAACCTTAAGCATTAATTTTGTTCCAAGAAAAAGAAAGATCTAACGTTAAAGATCAAAATAAGCTCTGCAGATGTGAGAATGTGAGATTGCTGCTGAGGTAAATATGCTCTCGATCTTTCTCTGCTGTATCTTTGTGATGGCTGTAGAAATGGTCGTTAATTCTTGATTTGGGTATGGTGCAGGTAATAATATGATCAAAAAGTCATGGCAACAAACAACTTCCTAAGTCAGTTTAAGTTGAAACGACTTTCACAATCAATTTCATTCAACTTAATTCATGTTCTACTGTTGCTTATTGTCATTGTAGGCTTAGGCTTCTTTTTTCTGTTAATTTTAATGAATATACAAATAAATAAAATGAGTTTTATTTATTTTCTGTTACAAAATTTTCATTTATATATTTTTTAACACCGCACCCCCAGCACTCCCATTTTTTCTTGGGCTACACGCCAGGGGGTGCTGCAGCACCCTCAGCACCCCTACTTCCCGTGGTAATGGCTGGATCTAAGAAGAGCTCAAGGTGTTATATGAAAGAATCCCTAAAATACACACCAGTGGGTCAATGTCCAGAGAGATTCCCAGTAAGTTATTAATTTCTTGAACAACATCCAACCAGGGGTGCGTTTCCCAAAAGCATCATTAGCTAACTATGGTCGTTAATTCCATTGAACTCTATTGGTAATGATGGAACCATAATTGCTTTTGGGAAACGCGCCCCTGAATGCCTTAAGAACAGTCAAAAATACAATGAAAATATGTACCGTCTTCCATTTTACACTTAACACGGGTCTTTGAAAATGTTAATTGAAAAGCTGCCAAATTTATTAAAAGATTTGAATAATTTTATCTATGGAAAACTCAAGGGCTTGATCACTAGAGAAAAATACAAGACAGAGGCTTGCGTTTACGTTTAGAGCAGCATTACCCATCTTATAAGATTGTTACCAAGGTTCAATTTGTCTAAAACCCAAAAAAGACAGGGCCACTCTATCCTGTCAAAAGCCTTCTCAGCGTCGAGAGATACCACCTTCTATACAACATTCAAAAAGCATTGAATATTATTACAGGAATTTCAGCCTGATAAAAAAAAAAAAGTCAGATCAGTGGAGATCATATGAGGATTTACAGCTTCTAACCTTTTAGATAAAACTTTAGCAATTACCTTCCTGTCTACATTTAATAAAGACATTGTTCGGTAGGATAAACACTCTTCTGCTTTTTTTATTAGAATGAATTAGCCTCTAACACTGAATGTGGCAAGCTGCCTGTCTCAAAAGAGTGAGACAGCATTCTAAGTAAAGGAGGGACTAGAAGATCTTCAAATTCTTTATAGAACTCTAAAGTAAGCCCACTGGGCTTATTTATATAAGGCTTTAATAGCTGATTTAACTTCTTCAGTCAAATGCAGGCTTGCTATCTCTTTCTTTTCATCTGAGATTCTGGGTATGTTCAGGCCACTCAAAAAACTCTCCATATCAGACTCAACTGAAGAATATACCTCTGACCTGTACCTCTGATTGCTCAATCTGGTTAGTCAGTACATTTTTGCTAAAGCCACGTACAAAATGTTCTCTCATGCAGTGCTGAATAATTCTGATTGCTTCAGATTTGCACTTTTATGAACTTCACTATTATGTTTAATTTGACTGAATGAGTTATAATGCCTTTTTCTGATGACTGTCTATTAGTCTACTTAAACTTAGAGACTTGGTAACTGGGTAAAACTGTCATTTGTCAGATGCACAAGCTTGTAAGAGATTTTAAGAAAAGTATTTTGAAATTTTACTGAAAAGTAACCCATGACATTATTAAACATAAATATACAATAAGCTATTTATTATGAAATCAAAAAATAAAATATAATAGGTATTATAATGTTGTTAACCAAAAACATTAACAATCTTTCAGATTTGTTAACTGAAATAAATTAAATATAAATATTAGATGAAAAAATCTTTCCTTGCAACTAACTAAAATAAGTTGAAGTTAAAGTACTAAATAAGTTAAAGTACTAAAATTAAAACTATAAGCTAAATAGAAATGTTTAAAAAAAACAATAATACTAAAATGAAAACAAAACATGCAATCACTAAAACAAATTAGAAAAATTTACATTTAAAAATAAAAGCTAATTCAAAATATTGAAAAGTAATAATAGTATACAAATAACACAACTTTAACAATGTTGCACCTAAACGTGAATACACCTAAATGTGCACTAAAAATAAGACACTTTTTTAAAAACAATCAAATGAACAAAAACATTTTTTATTCTTTGTTATATCCAGAAAAAGGAAACAAACTATTGCCATTGTTCTATAATAGCGCAAACAATGGTAATTGATAATGGAAAAATTCCTTGGCCCCAAAACAATGGCGTTAACAAGGAAATGTCAACCATAAAACAAACTCAGCCTGAGAACAATAACCTTTTGCCTGTTCCTGGTATTCAGGATTATGATTTACTTACAGTGCAACAGTCTGGCAGATCCGGTTCTAGGCCAGTTGTGTAGACCTTTGTCCATTTTTGGTGATGCATGTTTTGGTGATTCATGACCTGGCTGTGACGTCACATTCCCGTTTCAGTTGTGCAAATAATGAAAAAAATAAAATAAAATAAAACAAAGCATGACTAAAATATAAATGACAGATCTACAAGAATAATTGTCATGAGTGTACACTGAAGCGAACTGAAATATACTTGTAGAAATAAATCTTGTGCTCACTTTGCTCCTATAAACCACTAGAGGTCGGTAATAATCTATTTAGAAACTGAACCTTGAATCTGGCAGGTGAGGCCAGAACTTTTTTCAAACATCTGGTCTGTGGTCATTTATATGCTGCCATATTAAAAAAGAATAAATATTAAAATACTGAATATAGTTTAGAATCATTATCTTCTATATACATACAGGTGCATCTCAATAAATTAGAATGTCGTGAAAAAGTTATTTTTTTCTTGTAACTTATTTCAAAAAGTGAAACTTTCATATATTTTAGATTCATTACATATAAAGTAAAACATTTCAAAAGTTTTTTTTTGTTTTAATTTTGATGATTAGAGCTTACAGCTCATGAAAGTCAAAAATCAGTATCTCAAAATATTAGAATATTTACATTTGAGTTTCAATAAATGACCATCCATACAGTATAAATTCTGGGTATCTCTTGTTCTTTGAAACCACAATATTGGGGAAGACTGCTGACTTGGCAATGATCCAGAAGACGAACATTGACACCCTCCACAAAGAGAGTAAGTCACAGAAGGTCACTACTGAAAGGTGTGGCTGTTTACAGAGTGCTGTATCAAAGCAAATTAAATGCAAAGTTGACTGGAAGGAAGAATTTGGATAGGAAAAGGTGCACAAACAACAGGGATGAACGCAAGCTTGAGAATACAGTCAAGCAAAGCCGATTCAAACACTTGGGAGAGCTTCACAAGGAGTGGACTGAAGCTGGAGTCAGTGCATCAAGAGTCACCACGCTCAGACGTCTTCAGGAAAAGGGCTACCAAGCCACTTCTGAACCAGAGACAACGTCAGAAGCATCTTACCTGGGCTGTGGAGAAAAAGAACTGGACTGTTGCTCAGTGGTCCAAAGTCCTCTTTTTAGATGAAAGTAAATTTTGCATTTCATTTGGAAATCAAGGTCCCAGAGTCTGGAGGAAGAGTGGAGAGGCACAGAATCCATGTTGCTTGAAGTCCAGTGTGAAGTTTCCACAGTCAGTGATGATTTGGGCTGCCATGTCATCTGCTGGTGTTGGTCCACTGTGTTTTCTGAAGTCCACAGTCAACGCAGCCATCTACCAGGAAATTTTAGAGCACTTCATGCTTCCTTCTGCTGACAAGCATTATGGAGATGCTGATTTCATTTTCCAGCAGGACTTGGCACCTGCCCACACTGCCAAAGGTACCAAAAGCTGGTTCAATGACCATGGTGTTACTGTGCTTGATTGGCCAGCAAACTCCCCTGACCTGAACCCCATAGAGAATCTATGGGGTATTGTCAAGAGGAAGATGAGAGACACCAGACCCAACAATGCAGATGACCTGAAGGCCACTGTCAAAGAAACCTGGGCTTCCATACCACCTCAGCAGTGCCACAAACTGATCACCTCCATGCCACGCTGAATTGAGGCAGTAATTAAAGTAAAAGGAACCCCTACCAAGTATTGAGTACATATACAGTAAATGAACATACTTTCCAGAAGGCCAACAATTCACTAAAAATGTTTTTTTTTTTATTGGTCTTATGAAGTATTCTAATTTGTTGAGATAGTGAATTGGTGGGTTTTTGTTAAATGTGAGCCTAAATCATCACAATTAAAAGAACCAAAGACTTTTCAGTCTGTGTACATTGAATTTATTTAATACACGAGTTTCACAATTTGAGTTGAATTACTGAAATAAATGAACTTTTCCACGACATTCTAATTTATTGAGATGCACCTGTATAAGACAATTTTCTTCAGAGTCCCCTTAAAACACAAAAACCAATGTGTGAGCGCGCTGTGTGTCTGTGTACACTACATTCCCAAAAATATTGGGACATCCCCTTCTAATGAACAGGTTTGACTACTTTAGTAATTTCCATGAGTACAAATCTTAATGTTTAAGCATATAATATTGATATTCTAAGGAATTGTGTGCTTCTAATTTTATAGCAACAGTTTGGACAGGACCCTTTTCTATTCTAACATGACAATACCTCTGTGTATAAGGCAAGGTTCAAAAAGAAATGATTGATTCAGTCAGTGTGGAAGAACTTGACTGGTCTGCAGAAACCCAGCTGAACACCTCTGGTGTGCCTTTTAAATGCAGACCTTGAGCCAAAAACTCATCACCAAACACCAATGACTTGTATGTATGGGTTCAGTCATTTTAGACACTTCCAAAACTGTTGCAACAGAGATGGAAACACATTTTTATGTTTTATGTTATTATGTTTCCATCTTTGTTGCCAGAGTTTTGGAAGTGCTCTTTTCTGTTCTAAAGAAGGCAGTGTCCCAATACTTTTGTCCATATAGTGTATGTATAAGTCATTGGTGTTTGATGATGAGCTTTTGGCTAAAGGTCTACCAGCCAAGTTCTTCCACACTGACTGAATAAATCACTTCTTTTTGAACCTTGCCTTATATACAGAGGCTTTGTCTCGTTTATATTAATTTAATATTTAGCCAAAATGCAAATGCTCCTTTTTGTTGTCGGGGGGAAAAATCTACATGTTTACTTCAATTAAACAATTAAAAAATTTAACTAATTTAACACATTTGTTTACAAAATGCAAACTTCCACCTAATGGTGGCTACTAGTATTCTTTAGAGGAAAATTTATGGAGTTACTACCTGCTTTTTATAGAAAATAGAACTGAAAGACATGCCAAATTATAAGGGATTCCGTTAGCAGAGCTATATGTGGGCTAAAAAGGGGGTTTCACCTGACACTTCACCCTCACACACTTTCACAACAGTTAGTTGATCTTCATTCCCAGACCTTTTCTTCACATTGTACCTGTGATGAAAAGATAATATACTCTAAGTGTGTAATCACTTTTTACATCTAAAGAAATACATAAAATGTGTATAATATAAAATGTGACTGTCTATCACAGGTATATACATCTTAGTTCCCTGCTACATAATGATATGCAGAATTTTCTATATATGCACAGAGATTTGTGGGAGTAGACCTAAGGCATGTAAACCTAGTCATTTATGTACATATGTATAAAATAACAGTGGTAAATGTGGTGTTTGTGTGTTTACATGATGTAAATTTTGGGTGAACGTGCAGGGAAATACCTAGTCAAACCACAACTCTGGGAGCCACTGCTGTACCTTCAGTGAGCATCTCTTCTGAAGCAGGTTAGGTGTGGTGAGTGCTGGCGTTTCTGAGGAACAAGAAACTTAACACTAAAGCTATGGTGTAGGTGGGATGGGGGTGTTTCATGCTAAAAAGAGAGTTATTTCAAAACAAAATCTATTTTCTCCAGACAAAAAAAAATCCACATTCTCAACCTCAAAAAAGCTCAGAGCTTCAGAGCTGTATAGACAGAGCTGTATTGTTTCACACAATTTAGAGTCAGACCTCAAAGATGGGCAGTAAATGTCATGACACAATGGAACTGGGTTTGAGACGTCGTGCTTTTCACCTTACTAAAGGTTAGACGTAGATATGATGTGTGTGGCCAGTGACAAACATGTGTCAGTGGACAGCATTACTCACCCCAGGGGCTACTCATCCCACTTGTGTACATCGGGGCAGCCCCCCCTAAACCCATACCGACCCTGATAGCCTGCTATGGAATTATGGTAGACCATTGTTTAAGACTAAAAAGGCAGGTTTAGTCACATATATATATTGTATATATATATATATATATATATATATATATATATATATATATATATATATATATATATATATATATATATTATTTTAGTTAAGTTATTTTTTAAAGGATAAGAGAGAATTGATTAAAAAAATGGATCAAAAAAGTTAATCAAAGTTGTCCTAAGACAAGAACGCATTTTGGTTTTAGGTTTTAGGACAACTTTGATGAAAGGTTTTGATCTACTTCAAATGTTGACTAGTGTAGATTCCTAGGATCAACATTTAAACATTTACCTTTTTTTAATAAAGATTCTTAATTTTACTGTAAGTGATGCAACAGGTGCATATTATTCACAAGGCGTTTTTAAAAAAAATAAAGGATGAGAGGGTTTTTAGATTCCTAGCATCAACACGGACTCTGTTTTCTTTAATAAAGATTCCTGGTTTTACTGTAAATTATTCAGCAGTGCATATTGTTCAAATGGAAAACAGTGTTTCTTTTTCTTACTTTTTTAAAATCTTGCCAATAGTTAATAGAGTAATTTGATCCTGGTTTTTGTTACTGTAATAAATGCTATAGAACAACAATTGCAAAGAATGATTGAAATCCAACTTACCACTGGATTTACCAAAATGCTCAAACTTCAGCCTTCATGCGCTAGTCATAAAACCTTCTTAGAAGCATGAAACATCCACTTTCCATGTTCCAATCAATTCCCATTGAATAAAACCAAGTTATGCCCATAATTTCTCTCATTGAATAAGTCACATTTTAGAAGTAAAATATATTGCGAAGGCTGTTTCATGTTGATAGCTTTTGATGTGTGGAGTTGATAAAGGCCGTTTGAATAATGGCTTAACTTTTAATTAGAGCTGTCAACGTTTGATCTATCTAAAAATTTTAACGCATTAATATTTTTTTAACGCAAATTAATCATTTGACCCCAACTTCTTGCCGTCATCGCAGCGCGGAAGGGTATCTATCATTATGTCACCAGTGTTGCCAGGGTCGCGGTTTTCCGCACAATTGGGCTATTTTGAAAATGCAGTCGCGGGAAAAATTACAGAGCCGTGGGTTGCGGTTTTTTAGGATACTTTTATAATGTACTGCGGCCGCCCAAAGTGTATATAGACAAATAAAAATGAAAATAGATCCTTTTACTAATGTGTATTATACTTGGAATGTATACCTGGCAACTTAAAGGTGGGGTATGTAATTTTTCAAAATCGCTTTAGAAAACTGAGTCGGGGCCGAGTACCAAAACAAACTTGTAGCCAATCAGCAGTAAGGGGCATGTCTACTCATGATGTGGAGGAGAGAGCGTTCAGTGAACAACGGAGCTGAGCGACAGATATAGAGATGGCGGATAAAAAAACAAAAGAGGAAAACGTCTGCGGAACGATAAGGCAAGAAGTAGGACCCATAAATATCGGATCAGCTTTCCAGCGCTTGAGAGAACTCCAGGAGCGGAAGGCCTGCGATCAGACGCCGAGGTTGCTTTGTTTCTTCTCGATAACTGAGTAACACCGTCGGACGCGCCGTGCCGCAACAGCATCTGCCTACACTGAACGCGATAAAGCGACCATTGAAAATCATTAGAAATTTGTGTCAGCATATCATAAATAGAATACGGCAGCAGTTTTCTGTCGGGGATTTGTCGCACCGCGCAGCATCCAGTGTATAATGCATCACAGATTATAATGACTTCTATAGTATTTTGTCGCGCCGTTCGCATCTGGTGTACACGGTGTAACTTTGTTTTGCTTTGTTTCACAGAACTAATCGTTGCCTGGGTTGCTTACGTATGTGTGAAGCGGAGCTATCAAAATAGAGGCGAGACTCTTTTGGGGTAGAGGCGTGTTTGTTTTGGTGATTTCAAATATCAACATTGGCTATCAGAAATCGCTTACCCCACCTTTAAGAACGGAGAGGCGGTTGTAACATCACAAACAACGTGAGTTTCAGCCAGAGCATACATGTTAAGGCTTTTACACAGCAGTTAAACATGACAACAGCCACTATAGATTATATAAGATAATCAGAGATGGGCACAAATACATCAAAATGTATTTAAAATAAAAATACAAAATACTGTGGAAAAATGTATTTAAATACAAATACAAAATACTGTGTGAGAAAATGTATTTAAATACAAATACAGTATTTTATATTTTGAAAATACACAAAATACATTCTTTATCGCTCTGACGTGTCAATAACTCCTGCCCACTAAAAGCTCCACAAATATATCTGCATACCAAGACAATATATAAATGATATAGAAAAAGTTCAATCGATTTACACTTTATATCTTATATGTCTTTATATCAGCAATGCTTAAAGTTTAATGAACACATTTGACTAGCTAGTTGATAAAACCAAGATCTGACCCCCCCCCCAAAAAAAAAACCCCGACTACTATAATTTTTATACCCAAGTTTCTGAGTCGTGCAGGCCATAAACTTTAAACATGGTGGAGGGGAAAACAGTTGCTGCTGGGACAGGTATGTTTTTTTCCCCACAAAAGCAAGATCACCTTTTACTTTTACATAGTAGTGCAATAACCATTTCAAGCATTTTGTATGGTTTATACACAGCAAAACAGCATGTATTTGACTGAAAATCCAGAATCATCAACAAGCTAACTATAAAGATAGCACTGTGAATGATTAAATATCTACAATTTTGGCTTCAATAAGATTTTCCCAGAAAACCTGGCGTCCTCCACGATTCCTATTCAGTCCAACAGCAAAGCACTTGAATGTGACATGCATGCAATCAGGACTTCTGAAATTGGAAGTAGGACATTTTGATAGCACACGAAGGCAGTCTTATTCCTTATATCCTTACAGGAATCCAGAAAATGTCATTACCCAATTCTAGATGGCATCATACAGCTGCAGCTCACATGAATGAAAGTGGCATGTTTGAGCTAGTTTATACAGTAAACCAGCAGTTTAATAAAGAGTTTGATTGGCAAAAAGTATTTTCTAAAAGTATTTAAATACAAAATACATTTGTTTTTTTTTCCCAAAGATATTTTGTATTTCAAATACATATTTTAAATACATGTATTTGAAATGCTGCCCATCCCTGAAGATAATAAACACACGATTACTATAGGATATGGTTTGTATGTGATCTTCTTGAGATTTGGATATTTTCATAACAATAATGAATGTGTAGCCTACATCTGAAATGCTAATTTGAACAGCGATAAAAAAGGCTATAAATAGCATATTATACAACAGTAAACGACCAAATTCCACATGTGATCGCAAAAGGAAGTTATTACAAACACTCGATGGTGGTTTAAAGTGAGTTTTGAGTAAAAGTGCACTATTAATCTCATAAATAGTTTTATGTAGCATGATGCTAATGTTAGCTCTAATGCACCTGCAGAACAGGTCCAATTCTAATTCATAATGCATTTTGTCATAATACTTCACGTAAGGTCGCAAGAAAATGTTTTGTTGTAATTATTTAGAAATACTTTTGATAATAGTTGGGTAAATGTATACTAGGATTGAAATAGGTGGCTTGGTAAACGTATTGCCAGTATAAAGGCTGATAATGGCTGAATAAAAACTAAAGAATAATGATAAAAGAATAATAAGGATAATGTCTCATACCTGCCGGAGGTGTTCAAGGTTATGTTTACTTAAATTAGTTTGTCATGCATTTCTTTATTTCAACACATTTACAGGTAGATCATAGTATTTTAAATTTGCGATTAATCGTCATTAATCACAGTCTATGACAGTGATTTAACGCGATTACATTTTTGAATCGATTGACAGCACTACTTTTAATAATAAACAGTCTTTTAATAATAACATTAAATCCACAGGGGGAAAAAGACACAGGAAATTGTAGGGGTTAAATATGGCAAAAGCATAGAGGAGATCAGACAAAGAATTAAGGAAACACAGGACTTGGGGAGTGTAATCATGGAGAACAGAAACAGGTGCGAGCTAATCAGGAACCATAGAAACAAACTACAGAGAGAAAACGAGAACCAAGGAAAACAAGACCATGAACCTGACACAAATCTATCTATCATATCTTTTTAAAACAAATTCCAACATGTCAGCTAAGCTCAGAAGAAAATTGATCATGTTTGCTGATAAACTGATAAGCCTCAAAAACAGAAAAAAAATGGACTGACAGTCATGTTCTAGTTTATAGTTTCACATGCAAAAAAAAAATATATATAGATACTAATGTTATATTAATAGCGCAGTCCCGGTTTCAGATATATGGCATTTCATTTGCAAACTCGACAGGAACTGCATGCACTGCTCATCACATCCTTTGACCTGAAGATGAGGCCACACATACAACCTCAAAATACAGTGTGTAAAAAGAAAGGTTCAATTCAGCGTGAAATGGAAAAATCGCATTTTAGTCGTCACAGTTCCCGTACGCCTGTATTGCTGACAAGTAATCAAGCTGGTCTCCATTGGCTTCTTCGTCTCGCTGTTGCAAACCCACAAGTTACAGCGAATTTCACGATAAACCATGACTGGAGAGTTCCCCGTTCAAGATTCATTCATGACACATTCAGTGCTCACTATCTGTTTCTTGTTTTCTCCTTCTCTGTCTCTCTCTCTTTCTCACTCTACGTTTCTCTCAACCACAACTCTTGACATTCGTTGCTCTTCTGACTATCATGTGTTGACGGAGATCAGTCTGGTGTCAGGTTGTAGTAACTGGGAACTACTTGTCATTCATACATTTTGTGTAAGTCCTAGTCATCTTGATAGTTATTCTTGTTCAAAGTAAACTATTATAGACTTTAATTCAGTTTTGCCCCAGTTATACTAACCTGCCTAATTAGGACTCAATTTTTATATTTTGTGCAATTAAAGAGCATTAACTAATCATATGCACTTTGACCAGGCTTGAAATACAAATTAAAATAATTTAGGCCAATAATAATTTGAAGACCATTCACTGCTGCATTTGGAAGCTGAATGTTTTCACATATCTGCACAGGAAGCTTGTCAAACTGAAAGGGGGTGTACGTAAAGGTTTCTGAGAACTGATGACCCACGGCAGACTTGTTGTAGTTAGGTTTCGTTAGGACCCTTGCATTTTAAACACATGTATGCGGTGGGCATGACTCAGACTTAGAAGATGTCTGACAATTTGATTGGTTTCTCTGATTGATCCCTTATATGGTTCTTACAAACTGCAATGTTTTAAAGTTTTGATACTGTTGAGTCAAACTGGACTCTTACTGTTCACACCCTGCAGCTTCCGAGCATTTTAAACAGTGGCCCACTTAGTTTAACTTTTGAGGTAGAGTTGACCTGCTTATGTGGTCACCCCTTTAGGTCTTACAGCTAACACCAAATGCCAAATTGGTAAAGTTTTGTACTAGACTAGTTAATTATCTACTTGTATGAAACTTTATACATCAGCTGTCCAAAAATGAAAGTGATGCTTTGGGAAACTCTCAAATGGGTTCTTTTTAGTCAGACTGTACTATCCCTTTAATTTTGTTTGAATGTAAATGCAAGTAGTTACAGAAAAAACATGAATGGTTCTTGTCTGTGAAAACTCATTGTAAGAGTGTAGTAGATTATTGCCCGAGTGTTTCTATGGAGTTGCCACGGTGTTCTGAGTTTCTGATTTTAGCTCCTGTGCAGTTTTTAGGGTGTTTTGGGTCATTGCCAAATCAAAACAGTCCCCTTTCAAGAATCTATGAAATTATTCTCCCTAGATATGACTGAAATCCCCTTAAAGTCATGATGAAATGGAAGTAGCAACAGATCTTTTCTTCTGTGACATACATCCGAGTGTAACGGATTATTGAAAAAGAGAAAAAAAATAATAGAGCAGGACTTGGTTCTGTCCATCAGATGTTGATTGGAGTTTGAAATGTGGGTGTTGCAATCAAAAATCAACATGAGCTTGCAGTTGATAGTAAAGTTTTTGGGTCCAGCATACGTCACCAGAGAGAAGTCTGTCATTTTACCGGAAGATTGAGCATTCTGATAAAAAAACATTATGAGGTCAAAGAAATAAAATATGAGCTATAAGAGCTATAACACATTTACAAAATATATGGGGTGAGATTTCATTTCATTTCTAAGTCTAAAGGGTTTCAGTTTTGTTGTCAACGAGGTAAAAACAACTATTAAAGGGCACCTATATGCAAAATTCACTTTTACATGTTGTTTGAACATTAATGTGTGTTGGCAGTGTGTGTACACAATAGAACTGCACGATTCTGGATAAATTGAGAATCACAATTTTTTGTCACAAATCAAAAAAATGTGACCAAATTTTAATTGCTGAAGTATATTTAAAAGTGTTTAATTAATTTGAGTGAATTATTAAACATTTTAATATAAATATATGTATTTCAAATATAGTATATTTAATACACCATTTTTTATATTAAAATTATGAAAAAGTGGTTTGAATGAATGAATCAATGATATCTGGATGGATATTTGTCTTACAAAAATGCATCGATTCACTACAGGAGGCCTTTATTCACCCCCCGGAGCCGTGTGATGCACGTTTTAATACAGTGGAGGAAAAAAATATTTGATCCCCTGCTGATTTTGTATGTTTGCCCACTGACAAAGAAATGACCAGTCTATAATTTTAATGGTAGGTTTATTTGAACAGTGAGAGACAGAATAACAACAAAAAAATCTCATTTCAAAAAAGTTATAAATTGATTTGCATTTTAATGAGTGAAAAAGTATCTGATCCCTTCACAAAACATGACGTAGTACTTGGTGGCAAAACCCTTGTTGGCCATCACAGAGGTCAGACGTTTCTTGTAGTTGGCCACCAAGTTTTCACACATCTCAGGAGTTTTGGGACTCACAGCTGAAAATGACCTACCTAACTTAAAATTGCAACAGTTCCTGACTTCAGTGTGCTACACACACAATTTTGGTGTCTTTGGAAAGAAGACACTTTAGGCTTTACTATCCATCAACCAAAGTTGATAATGCTCAAAAAGATAAAAAGTTATAGAGACTGAAGTGCCTTGAAAAAATTCAAGGCACTTCAAGGTATGTACCACACTGATTTTTTTTTTTTTTCATATAAAAATACATGAAATCAGTCCTGGAGCAATCCAGAAAAGTAATGGGTTGAAAGTCACATGTCTCATGAGTTTATATTTCAAATCTGAAGAAGATACCATGAAAAATGAGATTCCTGCAACCATTTTTCTGAATGGTTCTGAATATTTTCAATTATAAAATAATAGACAGAATCTTAGACATCATATAACATTTATTTGAGCACTAGAAAAATACAATAAGAATAATTTGAGTAATAAAAAGAAAGAAAGAGAAAAAAATTGCTTTGTATGTAGTACATACTCAAGTACTCTGATTGCCATACACTGATATTGCCACACATGGTCATACAGTCAGTAATCACACGCTGATGTGCGTCCATACAGATGATAATCATACAGATGGGCCATTTAGTCAATAATGGTCGATCATATGACTGCATTCACATTGATAGTCTGTAATCACACGCTGATGTGCGTTCATACAGATGGTAATCATGCAGATACAGCCACATTCCCCACAAAACAGAAACACACACACACACACACATATATGACAAATGTTGTAAAAAAATATATATATATAATAATAATTATTTGTGCAAAAAGTTGATCGCTAAGTTACCTGTCACATAAGATGACAGGTGCGTCACAGCGTGCGTCACGAGAGCACGCCAGCATTCAAATAAACAATCTTCCACGTATCTTTCACTTTTTTTTTTGGATGTCTCATTCTGTTTGGGACACTGCGTGCTACAAAACCATGTTGTTGTTTTTTACCACCAAGACGCTGTTTTTGAGTGTCATCTATTCCATAACTGACACAAACAATAACTCTCCCTGAAGAAATGAGAAGTAAACAAAGGAATAACCATCCAAATTACAACATTATTGTTTCGTTGGACTAAAAGTGCTCTATGGGATGTTGTTCCGTGGACCCTTACCTCTCTAACTAAACTGGGATTTACAGCAGTGGATACGTTTGTGTCTCATTATCAGGATGAATCTGTTATGTACTGCATTTTTTTAATAAATGTTTTGATGTGTACTGCTTACACAAATTTAGCAAATACATTCCTTATAAGCTTTCCATCAAAAAACAGCGATCTATCGTCGATGCTTGAGGCTTAGACCTTCAGAATGATATATAGTTTGTCAAGATTAATTTTGTCCCGTTTCATTTAATCTATTCGTAAACAATGACGTGCAAACAAAGAGCGTTCAGTGCGCTGGCGTCCTGGGGCCTGTACCATAAAGCCAGATTAGCTGGCTAGCCAGGTAAGTTTTGGTTTAGTTTGCACCAATCCTGGGTTTTAGGTACCATTAAAGTGGCTTGACTTTTAGCTGCGTTCATTGCCATAGTAATTTACACTGCACAGCTAACCTGCTCCGGGGCAGGTTATGTTCTGAGTTAGAGATCTCAAACTGAAATTGGACCAATCAGATGTGAGCAAAGTGACACATGTCTGACACAAAAAAGTCACTCCCCCAGTTTCTCTTGCTCCAAATTAAAGGTCACTAGTACTAAAAAAAATTGTCTGGCCAAAACCAAAAATGTAGTTATTTTATATGATTTATATAATTATATGATTTATATTATTATTAATTCATTACACAAAAGCAATTTTAGTTTAACAGCTATTATAAATCATTTATTTTAAATGAATGTTAATATATACAGATCAAATCTAATATAAATAAGCTGTAGAATCAATAGATAAAGCTTTAAAAATGACTACGTGACCTTACATGTTCGAGTCTCTATCGCTGTATATTTTCAACTATATAAACTAACTTACCAAGTTTAACTTGTGAATGCACTGATAAAGCAAGATCATTTCTTTTATTTGTCCTCTTTCATGAACAAGTACTTTTTTCATTGTAAATGCTTTTAAATTCATCATATTCTTCAATCTCTAAACCTTTAGCAAAACCTTTAATCTTTAACAAAAGGCTCGTGATTGGCTATTCGCCAGTGATGTCACACATTCATGTGCACGTGCTCCACAAACTCAGGATCAAAGCCTGAGTTGACAGAGAAAGTTGATGAACAGCATCATGGTACCAACAAAGCTGGATTGGAGTGGTTTTGTTTTGTCAACTCGAAACTAATCCTGTAACTCTGAATTTGTTAATCTACCATCATGGTACAGGCCCCTGGTGCATGATAACAGGTTGAAAGAGAGCGAGGTAAGATGGAAGTGCAAATCTTTTAATATTAGTCAACTATTTTACGATAGAAATATGGCCATTTTGAGATGAGAGAGAGATAGAGAGAGATGAAAGTTGCATGTGTGAATTACTTGCATCTGTGCGTCTCTCTCTCTCTACAAACAATGAAGCTGAGAGTTTAGTTAGGCTACTTCAAAACAGTGATTTTACCTCGTTGCAGTGTTGACACGTTTCTGTGCTCCAATTTGTGTGTAAGTGGTGTGTGTGTGTGTGTGTGCATCAAGTGGCACATTAATATATTTAATATATAATAATAACCATGCAATATTTTTCCCCCAGACAAAAATGTGTTTTTGTAACTTATGTTTTTAACAAACTTGTTTGTATTTGACAGTTTAATCACAATAAGACATGAAAGAGAACCTAGTTTAGTACTCACATGCCATGTGACAGCTGCTTTTGCATTAGTTTGGAGATTTCTTAAAATATACCATCCTCTCATTTAATTGGAAGAAAGAAATACAATTATTATCATTACCAAAGTTAAACACTGTTACAACCCAGGGCCTAAAATGAACACCCACCAAGCACCAAATGCGAGTAAAAACTAGCATTGGTGAGTATACAGGTGCATCTAAAAAAAAAATAGAATATCGTGAAAAAGTTTTTTTTTTTTTTTTACTTATTTCAAAAAGTGAAAATTTCATATATTCTAGATTCATTACATGTAAAGTAAAACATTTCAAAGTTTTTTTTTTTTTTTTTGATGATTAGAGCTTACAGCTCATGAAAGTCAAAAATCCAATATCTCTAAATATTAGAATATTTCCTAGGATCAATAAAAAAAAAAAGGATTTGCAGAACAGAAAAGTTAAGTTCTTTAAAGTATGTTCATTTATGCACTCAATACTTGGTCAGGGCTGCTTTAGCACAAATGACAGCATCAGTGAGGTGTGGAAACGATCAGTCTGTGGCACTGCTGAGGCACTATTGAGCCTTCAGCTCGTCTGTATTGTTGGATCGACTGTTTCTCATCTTTCTCTTGAAATTATCCCATAGATTCCATATGGGGTTCAGGTCAGGCATGTCGGCTGGCCAATCAAGCACAGTAATATGATGGACAGCAAACCACTTGGCACTGTGGGCAGGTGCTAATGTCAATTTAAATATGAATCCTGTATGTTCTGACCGTCTCTGTATGAATGGAGCAGACACATGGTTTTGTTTACTAAGTTACATACACAGCACGCGTGATGCTCGTGGTGATTTCAGCGTCTGCCATCTCAATGAGGACATAAATACATGAACAATCTCCAAAACTGATCTGAGCGTCACTTTACGAGCACTTTACCATTTCATTTGAGTAAAACTAGCGTCATATCATATACACACAGAACTTTAAAGGTATTTACGGCAACCCGTCAAAATAAAATTAGGTTATTTTGGACTTATTAAAGACATTGTGCCAG
This sequence comes from Schizothorax lantsangensis, assembly GCA_027422415.1. Taxonomy (NCBI): domain Eukaryota; kingdom Metazoa; phylum Chordata; class Actinopteri; order Cypriniformes; family Cyprinidae; genus Schizothorax; species Schizothorax lantsangensis. The sequence continues at coordinate 6,737,715 of CM049857.1, read as the reverse complement.
AAATAGGCTATATTACTATTATTAAGTAGAATGTATGTAATACTACTACTACTACTACTGTTGAAAAGTAATAAAACTTATTTTTTTAAGAAATAATCACAAAATATTTTAATTTTAATAGTGAATCCCCTTTATTTGCCAAAAATTTAAATGTTTAATTTTCATTAATTAAAATATAAATTAAATCAATGTTTTATGCCTTCATCTGATAACCAGTAAAAATGTAATACACAACACAGAATTTCTGAGGGGGAAAAAATATAGGCTACTGTAAGAATAAATAAAAATAGTTTTTAATGCATTCAAATAATTAGACATTCTAAAACAGAATTTGGTAACAATAAATCATAAGGTGAGAAAAAATAAAACATTTCATAAGGCCCTAAACATGTCATTTTTGTTACACTTTTAATAAATTAATGTTAAATTGTATAAGTTTCATGATTTTAATTAATTAGACATGCTTTTTGATTAATACAATTTAATTTGACTATTAAAAAGGAGTCCAGAAAAGTTTAAACGGAAAAAAACGGAATCCAGAAAAGTAAAAAAAAAAAAAAAAAACAGAATTTAGAAAAAAATTAAATGGAATTTGGGGAAAAATAAAACGGATTTCATAGGGCCCTAGGCAAAATGTTAGTTTTAGCCCCTCTTACAACCCTTTCAAAGTGTGTCAATAAGTTTCAATAAGTAAATATTATCTAAGCAAGGAGCTCATATAAAAGGGTTAAGAGTCAGAATAAAGGGATCTACAAATGCAAAACACTGGAAGAAAAATAATTTTTAGTTAGTATTTAGAAAGAAGTTAGTATCTGTGAGGAAAAGTTTATTCAAGATGTATAATTGCAGACCTAAATTTGAAAACACTGTTCAAATGGTCACTTGTGCACAAGTAGCTCAGCAAATTATACTGAAAATTACACTTGTTTCCTTCAGTCAGGGTGAGCCCTTTAGTGTCATTCATTGGCATTTGCAGTCATATTCCTGACACTTTTTTAATATCAAGTATTAATAGTAAACCAAAAGTACCGGACCACATGGGTTTAACATTCTACATTTAATCCACGTTTCTTTGTTTAGACCTCAACTGTAAACTGCTCACTTTGTTCTCTCCAATTTTGCATGCACACACACACACACACACATTCACAGATGATGCAGGCTATTTCAAAGTGACTCAGCTGCATGCAGCGTCGTGGTCAAAATTGCAAGTGTGTGGGTATCAATATGTATGTGTTGATGTCCTAGTGTGATCTGTAAACTGTGGCTTTTGTTATTAATGTCAAGCCCCTTAACTCACTTTACAGGTGGTCTCTGCTCTCCGATTGTAGTTACAATGACATTTAAACATATTATGTACTCGTCAACGTTTCCTTATCAAGTTATGTGCTGGCAGTGGTTTTGGTAAGCTATAGTCTCAGAACAGTCAGCCTTCCCGGTCATGTATCACCATGTTTAAAATTCTCATGCTTACAGTTGAGATCAGTTCTTATCAGAAGTTAAAACCCTCAAGCTTACTGTACAGAAGAAACATACTTAGAGACAAGACTATCGACCTTTTTTTTTTTTTTTGTCAATTTAACTAAAGATCAATTCTGGATCTGTGGAAATGACTTACTCAGCCAGTCCAATATAGATATAGTAGGTTGAAATGAAATTTTCCACTGCAGTATTCAGACCACCCTCAGGCAGTTTTTTCCTGACTAACACTGAAGTTCACTAGGTCATTAAGTATGTACAGAAATGAATAAACCTCTATAACTGGTGTAATCATATATTTGTTTGGTAATTCTCTCAAAAATGTTTACTTAATTTTTTTTCCTTTATATACATCTTGATCATTCATCCTCTTTGGATATCATTTTTTTTTTTACCATTTTACACAAAGTGTAAGTTAAAGACCTATGAAATATATACTTTTTAAAAATTTTGTAGTAACTGTACTGGATAAAGCTTCCATTGCATCATCTTTGTAGGCACTACATAGATGGTGAATAACATTAGATGGCCTTATTTTATGGTAAAAGGTAGGGGTGGGCGTATCGATCCTAATATCGATACCAATGTTGGTATTGGTATCGGATCGATACTAGCCTGATAAGATCGATACTTTAGGTTAATTTCTTATCCTATACACTTAATACATTGCTTAATACATTCAACAAAGTGTAGACATGTCTGTGGGTGTATATTCCGCTCTTTTCACATCTCGTATCAAACATTGCTGCTCCCCCCCCCATCTACGCTGGTTTGTTGTCATGCCATCACGTGACTCAGCGGCTCCAAGAGCAAGTGGATACAGTGAGAGATGGAACGGTGGAACTCCGAGCTACAAAATAAATGAAAAGGGGAGGAAGGAAATCCTTCACATAGTGCATATTGTATATAGCTGTATACCGAATTTGTCCTTTTCATGCAGTATTGGCCTTTTAATATTATTTCTTAATGCCACTTTAAATATTTTTATGTTTAAATGTTGCAATTTAGCATGTTTGCATATATATTCCGGGCTGAGCTACTTGCCACATATTATATTTTATTAACAAACTGTATACTGAATTTAGTCTTTATTTATTTATTTGATCTTTATCACTGTCTTCCTCCATTGCACCATGTTAAATGTTTTTATATTGCAATGAGAGAAAATTAAATTCAGCGTGTTGTATTCATGTTCTGGGTTCATCTGCTTACCTGTAGGCCTATATATTTTTATAAACTATACTGAATTTGGCCTTTTCATATCATAGTTTTTATTGCAATAATAACAAATGAATATTACAGTATGTATATCCCAGCAGGCACAAAACAGGCACACAACGTCATAAGACATTGATATTTGGTTAAATTTTGGTTGTGACGTCGGGTGACCAAAATTCAATGTAAATCCAACGTCTAATGCCAATTTTAAATTGTTAAATTGGATGTCCAATACCGACGTCAGCTGACGTTGAGATTTTGTTGTTTTTAGGTTGTGTAACCAAAATCCAACGTTAAGTCAACGTCAAATTGATGTCAAATATTGACGTCAACCCGATTTTCATTTTCAACCACAAAAACTAACATCTGTCTGACGTCAACCTGACGTTACATAGACGTCTGGTGCCTGCTGGGAAACAAACAGAAAATACAGTATGTACATAACATACGAAAATATTTTAATATTAGTCATATCAACATTAATATTGTTAATTTTTTTAATTGTTGTTGGTCATTTAAATGTATGTTTTTTTAAATCACAAGTATCGGTATCGGCAATACTGGCCCTGTATTTACTCGGTATCGGATCGATACCAAAATTTGCAGTATCGCACACCCCTAGTAAAAGGACATTTTCTTAAAAAAAATTATTTAAAAAATCTCCAATCTAACACATGCCTTGACCCAATAAAATCTGTATTGGAGTTTTGTGGCTTTTAGTCCATGTGAGTAAACTTTAAGCCAACTATCGACTATATAAATCGACTATCCTGAGCTGTGACGTCAAAGACAGCAGACAGGAAAAAATATAAAAAGTCACATTTTAAAAACACTCAGGAAAAAGTCACTGGCCAAACATGTGCTAAAAATAAAGAAATATATTTGCAATTTATATGTTGCTTGACAAAATAAATAAATACATCGTCAGAATACTAAGCTACTTTTAAATGACCATCGATGGACAAATATTGCTTTTATCTCCACAAAGGTGTAGTTACAGCATCTACCAGCTGGGGCTAACTGCTCATGCTAACCAGACCAACCCTGACCCCTGTCTGCTGTCACCAGCTAGTAATAGCAAGCAGAAAATCCTGGTTCATGGTTGTGATAAACTCCATGCTATTGCTAATTAAATAAATAATCCATCCGTCCTTAAGTAAATATGACATTCTATATGGATTTGCTCAAATCCCTGTTTCAATAAGTAATGTACACCAGCACAGTGTTGCTTTAGAAGCACAAACTGTGCTTGTGAAGCCAGAGATATTTAATACCTGCTAGCAAAGGATGACAGATTTTCAACTGTTTCATCTTGAATAGCTCATTGTAAATTAACCCACATTGAGCCTGATGAATACATATAATGCTCACAGAGACATAGGCAGACCCCCAGTGCAAACACATCTAAAATGTGTAACCTTAGTGGTGGGGATACCCTTCTTTCAAATAAAACACATCAGAGGAGGAGAGGAGCAGAGGAAGATGATTTGGGTTCCCTGAGGGGTTTCAGTCGTTGTAGTACAGTTTCACTGTGCATCACCGTGTTCATGTGGCTGTGAGAACCGTTGCGTACAGTATGCAAAACTTGACATTTCTTTCAAAAGGTGTGGGGGGGGCAGTCTGGAAATTACTGGAGCATTAAAGCTGCAACTGTTAAACGATCTACCAGCAAAGCCCCCCCAACAAATACACACCAAACAGTTGGCATTGTGCACATACAATTTGTAAATTTAACTTACAAAACCTAGCCTAAACACGTGCACAAAGTATATTGTTTGTGATGAGTTCTACGCCTGTTGTTGGCTTAAAAGCTACTCCTCTCAGATGTGGTTTCGTCAAGCAAGTGTTTCCAGAACCTGAGAGAAACCAGATGTAAAATGAAAGTGGAATGCCTTTTTTAGTATGTTCATTGTTAATTGTGTAACTGGGCGAAATTAATGTTTGCAAATAACAATATACAGTGAACCCAAAAGCATATCTACTACAAGAGCTTTAAAACCTCATCTGCACCAATGCAACGGTGAACAACCAGTACTCGGGTGTTCTCATTGGTGTAGAATGAGTGGGTGGGGAGGGGAATAAAGGGCCGTTTGTCATTCACACTAATTGTTCATTGGCTAGAAAAAATAAATAAATTTAGAAGTGATTTCTTTTGTGTCATTATATCGTTATAGATGTGATGTAGACTTCCCTGTTCTCACATAATAAGAATGATTATTAAAACTTTTATCTTATTAGTTATTGCCGTTGGTGTATACACCCTGCTGAAAAAAAGAGAAAAAGAAAAAAAAAAAACACAGCTAAAAACAGCCTAAGCAGATTGGCTGGTCTTAGCTGCTTTAAGATTGAAGTAGCTGGTTTTAGCTGGTCTCCCAGCCTGGCCAAGATGGTTTTAGCTGGTTGGTCAGCAGGGCTCCCAGCATGACCAGCTGAGACCAGCTTGATTAGCTAAAAAAGCGGTCAAAACACCACTAAAAAACAGCCTGCAAACTTCTTTTTGTCAGCTGGGCAGGCTTTAAAGCAATCAAACTTAATCTGATGCTCTGTTTACTTTTACAAATATGACTTCTTAAGAAAGAAATGTTATTCAGTTTCCACTAATAAAAACAATGTAACACAAAAGCAGCTAAAGGGATAGTTCAGACAAATAACAGTTCTGATATGATTTACTCACTTGTTTGACATGCCAACCGAACCTATTAATATTCATTTCACAGAAAACGGCTCTCTGACAGAAATGTCCCGAGGTAGCTTCCATCCAATGAAAGTGGACTGCCACTTAGTAGCCTAGTCATAACTTGCGAACTATGTTCTGAAACAACCATTTTTATCACACTGAAATGTAAAACATCTAAGAGCATATTTGTCGTTACTCCCAAGTTTCGTTAGCGGGTACCGTTGAAGCACGATGCCAAACGCAATTGGCTCTTGTGTCACGTGATCGATCGCGACGTGGTGCGTTTTATATAGCCTAGGCTAGTTACTTTTTATGGATTACATATTATTTACACAATAGCAATAATTTATTCATAACTTATTGACTCTCTCTAAGTCCTCTTTTTCATCTTTTAAATTTCCCTTTCTAAAATAGCCTATATACCACTTATTCAGAAAGTATTCCAGTAGTGGATATTCACACAGAGATCAGTCGCTAGTCAGGTGGCTACACAGCATTTGACCACTGTAATTACAAAAATCATTTCAGCTTTAAGAAGCATTTCAACATTTCATCAACTACTGATGAAAACATTAATTTTTATTTGAATTATCACTGTCAGTTATTTTACCATGTACTGTAGCCTTTGGAAGGCGTATGCCAAACACATTATAATGCACAGATTCACAAATTCACCAACTTTTTTGTCATCCGTTCCTCTTTCACCTAATATATGTTTATATGAATTACCCCTGAGCTTTTAAAGTAAATATTTTAATAATGAAGTATTATATTTACATGTTAATGGCTCTCTGACGTTGGTTATGGTCATATGACAGGGAGGTAAACAAATAAAATATAATTTTTTTTCCAATAAGAGTTTCACGAGTTTGTGTGCCCATATAATCAGCATTAGTGGTAAACGGATTTGGCTTGATGTCTGCAATGGAGGGCTCAGAGAGACTATTCTACTCGAGCTCCGATAGCCCCCCTATAGACAGAAGGATAAATGAAATAAATATGCATGAAGGATGAGATGGGGAGGTGGAGGGATGCCGAAAGAACTAACAACGGAAGTGGTAAGAGGCTGTTTTTATACTTGGATATTAATTGGAAGATTAGATGGGTGTACTCCTCCCGAAATAACATTTATAACTTCCTTTAAAGGAAGTGCCACATTTCATGATAGTTTCCATGATAGTTTAAAGTATTGCACATTATAATTTGATAAAGATCTCCAGCCTCCACTGCAATGACTGATACCATGATCTCAAATAACAATTTGCAAACCTTCGCTTTCATTTTCTTCATGGAATTGTTCTTATCTGGTGGGTTGAGTTGCTCATTAACCAATGCCATCAATTTTGCAAAATATGATTATATCATCAGTGTGGGTACAGAGAGATGCATATGTGAATTGATGTTTGTTCAGAGAGATGAGGAGTAGATAAAAGAGGTGAATCTTCAATGTTTCGCTTGTGGCCGGAGTGACAGTTCTCTTCATTTCACCTTTTCTTTCGTGTTAAACTGGCTGTTTTCCATAACATGGTATTTTGTGATATGGGACAAGTGTGGGCAGTTGCATAAAAAACTGACACAAAAAAAACAACATTTACTAAGGTTATTAGCAAATAGTAGAAAGAAATAATGTTTCCACTATTCTGTTCTAGATGAAAGTTTCGGAGAAGCTTATTAATCTGTTCAAAAACAACAAATCATATAAGTAGTTGCTTACCTCACTCCCATTATAAATTAAGAATTTAAGAATTAGATGGACATGTGAACTTTTGAATATTACTCTGAGAAAAAAAATGGTATAGGATTTACTTTGCTACAATTTTCAATAAGAAATTGCTCATAAATTTCATATTTAGAAAAAAAAATCAAGTTACATTGAATTAAATGTGAAATTTTGAAGTACAAAGACTTAATTAGTATTTTCTTGTAAAACATAACCCAGCAATCCTTTGTTTTAATTACAATGGAAAAAATATGTTTTTATTTACTTTGAAAAATATTTTTTTCAGTGTAGCTGAATATTAGTTGCAGTACATTTTCATGTCCCCATCATAAATGTCTTTATGTATCTGATAAAATATTAAACTCACAGTTTAGGAATATTGAAATCATACTCATTTTATCACAATATCACTTATAAGTGAACATGTATTGTAATTTTTGTCATGTTCACAGGTGCTTTCTACTGTTAATTTCTCTTATCAAAACGATTAAAAAAAAAGTTTTGGAAATATCATAATCAGTCAACTTTCTGAGCTTGACCAGTTTGTATTTCTGCTGCTCAGGAAAGGTTTCAATGGACAAATAAGTCAACAGCACAGATGCATTTGATTTCTAGAAAAAATGGAAGCAAAAAAGCAAAAGAAGACCAATCACAGATGTCTAAGGTGTAAAGGGGAGGGGCAGGTTTGAGTTTAGAGGTGGCCTTGCTAGATCTCACCCACATGTAGGCTTCTACTGGTCGGTGACACCTCTGGTTGAGGTCGCGATGCGTGTTAATGCATCTCTGTTGACTTGCTCGTGGCAGGACGCAGCCTCTACCTTGATCGCATAGGTACGTCTTTGAAAGTGTCTGTCAGTCAGGCTCTTCTTCTTTTCCACCTTCTAGTGTCATCTTGCCATTTCTCATCTTGTCTGCTGTCTCTCTACCTCTTCCCCTCCCCCATTACCAAGTGCCGTGCTTTCTATATCTGGAAAAACATCTTTTGATTACAAACGCATCCGTGCAAGTGTCTGATTGTGTGTGTTGAGGTCTTTTCTGACTGCAGGCCCGGAGAGGATGTGTCACTGCAGACAGGTTTTCCCCTGTTACTCATGGGCCTCTTTCTCGCACTGTCTCCCTTTATGTGGGCCTGACCGTTGCAGATTTCTAAAGTTATCACCTGCATTTGAGTGCCTGTTACAAAGTCTATATGTTCCTTCTTTACTAGTGGGTGAGATTTTTGTTGATAGCGCTTACACGTTGTGACCAGGGGTAATGCCTTTTGTTGGATAGGCCTAGTTGTTTTGACATCTAATGTACTATAGTTTCGTACAATGAAGGAAAGGGTTCGGTTTGGTAATGGGACAGAGGGTAAACTGCGTTTCAGATTCAGACATTCACAGGTCTGCATGGCAGGTAAGTCAATTGCTCTCTGCACTACTGCAGAATTTGCAGTCATTTGAGTCAAAATTGCATCGCAATAACAGCACATCTTGTTTCATTCTTCTTATTCTCACGCTCAAATGAGAATTCAACTGTACCAGGGCTTTAAAAGAAACGGGTGAAGAAAGAATAGGAACTGGTGAGGTATCGTTCACTGCAACGTGCTTTGTTTGGCGTACTGTTAAACTTAAAAATATTTGCAACACTTTTAGTTATTTCTTGGTGTTTAAATTGCCATTTCATTTAGCATAGCTAATTTTACTGTTGTCATAAACAGAACAAGTTGCTGTTTTTTAGTTGCTGGAGTGACTGTGATTACGATAGCTGGAGAAAATACAACAAATGCAGTAATGCATGAAACGGTTAATGCATATTTTATTGTTTTTTTAGGCTATTTTAGATTGAGAATTTAGAATATGCTTAGCATAGGCTATACAATATGCTTTACATACAGTACATAACTAGATCATTTTCGGAAAAAAAATCAGCTTTGATTCTAAATTTCGAGTGACTTCTGTAAAGCAAAAACAAGAGCAAAAGATGCATTAAGGTTGGTAACTTTGGCAATATGATCTTCATTTTTGCATGTCTAAGGACTAATTAATGACATATACTGTATTCTAAGCTTCATCTTTGGTGTAGGCTAGATTAAGTACAGTAATATGACTCACTTATATTTGTGACACACTAGACTTATAATATTAGCGTATAATACATGACTCATCTGGCTTTTTTTCAGAAAAAAGGTACACACACACAAGCTAATGCTACAAACAAAGGTGAAAAGGAGAAGTCGTCTATTTTGTTGGCAGCTGAGTATATTCAGTTTTAAATGGATAGTTCACCTAAAATTAAATGTAAATCTAAATGTAATCATATACTTACACCCTCATGTCGTTCCAAACAAAATGTCTTGTACATTGTACATCCGCACAATGAAAGCCAATGTTGTTCAATGTTTTTGGACACCAGTGTTCTTCAACGATCTTCATTTGTGAAGAAAACATACAGACGCGGAACGTCATGAGCGTGAGTAAATGACGACAGCATTTTCATTTTTGGGTAAACTATTCTATTACGTTTCTTAGTTCCAGATCGCATAAGCTGTGTTAGCCAGAAATGTAAACTACACTATGAGTGGGTAAACTCTCAACAGTTAATTTGGGCAGTTATGAAAGTATCTGCACGCACCTGTTTGGTAGGCCTATAATGCCTCACAATATTAATGTTGAGTTGTTTCAGTTGTTTTTCATGCTTTGCTGAGTGTGATGTGTGTGTCTCACTTTTAACCAGTTTAGCATCAATTCTAGTAATTAGAACATCGAGCACCGTCATCTCAGTACAGTGTGTTCCACACAATCCGTCACCGATGCGTCCTCGCTGAGGGGGAGTGATCGTATCAGTATAAGTTTATGCAGGCGTTCGATACTCTTCGACTTTCTTGTTTGAAAGACATTGGACCATACAGCGCCGATTGAGATCCTTGCGTCTTGAATCTTGCACATCTCGTTACTGTCCAAATGTGGCAATTTCATATTCCAGGATGGTCGTGTTTCTTATTTGGAGTGTCATTCTTTGCACGCATTTCCAGATCGAGTATCAAAACCGTTTTTTCCCCACACAGTCCGCACCACTTTCTGCGCAATTGTGAGGAATTAGAACGCAGCTGAAATGTACTGTAATCAAATGCTTCACCAGACACCACATCACACTGCTACTACAGTAGATGCATATCTAAACCGACCTACTGTATGGCTTTGATACTGTTGTTGTTGATCAAACAAACTTGAACTCTTACGAGGCTCAGCGTACCGGCATTAGTCAGAGTTTCACATTCTGAAGAGGTCTGTGGCTTCATCGCTAAAGCTCCACAACAAAATTTCAAAGGTGATGCAAATTGCGAAAGGCCCTTTGCCGCCTGACATGACCAGACATGTCCGCCTCCGCGTTGTGCCATACACAGACAATGTAATTCCAGTTCATGGTTGAATGTATTGTGAGATAGAAATGATTAACCATTGCTTAGAGAATCATTTTGTGAATTAGATTGTCTGCCTGATGTATGAAAGTAGGTTAGAGGTGTTGTGACACTGATGAGTTCAGGAAAAAACCCTGCTCAATTCTTCTGAATATGTCTTTCGCAATCTCTGAAATTATGTCAAATGGCTTATATTGCTAAGTGTAGCCTATTTACCCCTTCGGGCTTATCTATGTTTCAGTCTTTCTTTCGGTCTATCTGTCTGAAAGCTACGAGATCTCTTTTAGTTTTAAAACAGCTGAACGAAAGGTTTGATCAGTCTTTGGATGCATGTAAAAATTCTGGTTAAGATTGATCATCTTAATCATGACTGTTAGTAAGCCATTACCAATTACCAATTGTAAGTCGCTTTGGATAAAAGCGTCTGCCAAATGACTAAATGCAAATGTAAATGTAAATGTTAGACGTCTAGAGATTGATATCTCAATGTATGTGTCATCAAAAGAGCAGACAAGAAGAGTTTATTTGAGTTCGGGAAAATATAAATTTTCAGGCCTATAAATTGTTTGGCTTATTGATGATAATGATTTTTTTTTTTTGACTATTAATGATCTATTTGTTTAGATATCCAAACAATACCTAAGCCAGATGCATACATAAATTGAAGAATGAATAAACAATAGCCAATCAACCTGACAAGTCAATATATAAGAAAATAAAAAGATAAACAGTTAAAATATATATATTTTAAATTAATCAGATAAATGGGTATTATTGTCTACATTAAAAAAAAATATTACAATTTGTGCTTATCGATTGTACTTAATTACCAATAAATATAACTGTAATGTATTGATTCATTTTTTCAGTGTTTTTAAAATATTTTTAAAAAAATTGTTTGGGATATGTAATACATGTGTGATATATATATTAGCAGTTTAATGGTTTTTAAATAATATATCATATTACACAAAAATTTATAATTTATGTAATACAATTATTTTTATATTTTATCTTTTAAACGAGCTGATAAAATGTAAAGACTGTAACTTGAATGCAATGTAAGTCGCTTTGGATAAAAGTGTCTGCTAAATGCATACAATGTAAATCTTTTCCTGGGAGATTAATTTAAGATTCATAAATTTAAAACATTTCTAAGTAGTTTTTTCTCTCTCTTCATCTTCTCTTTCATGTCGACTATTATTCCTCATTGTCCCATGACAAACCTAACCTCTGTTTTTCCCCCATCTAAAGGCTGACATGAGATTTCTCATCTCGACATCAAACCCGATCATCTCACTTCAGCTGCACCCTTCACTCTTTGAAGATGATCCGCATTCATAACCCTCACCACGTGCCATTTCTGCATCAGACGGAGAAGCTCCGCCAGGCCGGAACCCTTTGTGACACGCTTCTCACCGTGGAGGGCCTTTCATTTAAAGCCCACGCTCTGATACTAGCGCTGGCGAGCAAACGTCTCAAGCGTCAGCTAACAAACCAGCACGGTCCAAGTTCAGGGTACTGCTGCGTTATAGACAGAGTCTCTTCCCACACCTTCAAGCAAATCCTAGACTATATGTACAGCGAATCGCTGGAGGTGCCCAAAGATGATCTTGAGGAGCTGCTGAGAGGTGCTGAGTACCTGGAAGTGGAGTCTTTGGTAGAACAATGTCAAGCACAACTTAGAGATCCAGAATCCCCAACTAAGACAGACACAAAAGTGGTAAATTCCCTCCAAGATGACAAAACACACAAGGACACTCAGTTGTCTAAAACTAGCCACAATTTGGATGAAGACCACCTTGATTGTTCTTTAAAAGAAGAACGTTCTTCCACCAAGAGGTCGGTCCATGATGCACATAAGAAGAGCTGTTCTCCTCTGCCTCCCATGTTCTCCAGAGAGACCATCATATCCTCCAGCTCTCCGTCTCCAAGCCCACGCCTCTGCTGGCCACCGCTCAGCCCGTCTAGGAGCATGGTGTTAAACTGTAGAGAAATTATGACCTTCCACTCCCTTCGATCATATCCCTACCCCACACCCATGTACCCCATCCTCCACCACTCGCTCCAGCCACAGGTCTCCTCCTCACTTATGGGTTACACAGGGTTGCTTCACCCCTATCACCCTCTCATACACTCTCCTCCACGGACTCAAGACAGTCCCTTCGTTCCTGGTCTGAAAGGAAAGAACGCCTCTATCAGTGCAGCTTTAACGGGGTCCATGTCAGATGATCAAGAGAGGTAAGAAACGACACACAGATGAAACTTACAATGAATGAATGTTATTGGATTAGACAATTTATCAAACCGTGTGTAATTGATTTTTTAAGACAGACAGCACAAGCACAATTTAAAAGGATTTTGACCATTTTATAATTCATACACCTCATACATCTTATGTGTGGCTTAAGGGGATAGTTTGCCCAAAATAATTATTTCGGTGGAACATCATAGCAGATATTTTGACAAATGTCTCTGTTTTTTTATGTCAATACAAATGAAATCATTCGTAACCAAAACTGTTTGGTGAACATTCTTCAAAATATCTTCTGCAGAATAAAGTAATTCAGGTTTGCAACAAGGAAGTTAATTACCTTTAAGTGTTCAAATACATTTTGGGCCCTCTGTATACCTAAACATTGAATATTCAATAAAACAAATTATATATTTTTTAAACAGAGCTTCAGAAGCCACTCGTCCATCTTTTTCAGGTAGAAGTCCAAGGTTATAAGACATCAGGGTGTTGAACGAAATCTCGTTTTTTTTATATATATATATAACAATATTTTCGACAGGAAGCCACATTATAGTCAGCTAATTTCAGCGGAACACCATTAGCCTGGTAAACTTGTTTTTTAACGAATGCAACAACACATTTACAGTCATAACCAAGAGCAAACACCGCAAAATCTGACCTTGCTTACCTTTGAAGTTTTTTAGTTTTTTTTTTTTGCATCAGTTAATATCGCCTCTCACTAAATATTTTATATTGTTAATATTTAAAAGTGCAAACAAAGGAATGGTTTGCTACTATGCAAAGTAGTGAGTCATTTTTTAAGTGTTTTATATATTAGATATATTAGATCAAACTTTCGGCTTTGTCTGTACAGACCAAGATAGTAAGGCTTAACTTATTAAAATTATTAGATTTTGGAACTGAGGCCACGCAGTCTTAGAAAAACTTACAGTTGCTTGAAATGGACTTTTATCCTGATTTGAAGTTTAAAATTAAAAATCATGTTCTCTAAAATATTTTACTTCAATAAAATATTCTTTGTGTAATATACTGTAGTGTCAAGCTAGGTTCTTTGTTGTTGTTTTTTTTTACTATTTCACTTCTTTTCTTTTCATTCTTTAAATAGTAGTAAATCCTGAAAAGCTTTTTAAACAGCATTGAAGGAGTTCACACTTGTTGACTGCTTTACCTTCACTATCCGCTTCAACCTATCCATACTAAAAAACAAAAATAGTTGTACAAACAGTTTTGTACAAAAGTTCATATGCAAGCATTGTATTCATCTACAAAACTATTTTTAACATCATTTTTAAGTTGAGAAACAAATTCAGTCATGCATGTCAAACTTTTGACGGGTAGCGTATATGCTTGCATTTGTATGTGTGTGTGTGCGTCTATGAATGTCACTTAGGTGATACTTTACTCTTTCTGTACTTTCCAACGAACACATTTTCCCCAACCAGCCCCCTTTTCCACCTACAAGAATTATCTTTCTATAGGCTCCATTAAAATGAGGGGAACTAATAACTGTCTGTGGTTCCGCTGCAGTGGAATAACAGTAATTATGCAATAAAGACAATTATGTAATGAAACATTTTGGGGTATGAATAATAAATATTTTAATATAATTAAAATTTGAATTGTATGACCTATAGATGTGCTTATACTCATAAAGATCTGTAAGTCACTCATTTAAATAATTCACGTGTTTATTTTTATTAGAGTGTTCATTTTAAGTGTTTGAGGCAGTATAAAGCACAGAAGCACCATGTGCACTAAATACTGGATATGTTGGTGGAGTGTTTTGGAACACAACACTTACTATCAAGGCCGAAACTGAGGGGACCCCCCGATTTGTCCCCGACTTTACAAACAGTAAACATGAAAGTCAGTCATCTCCACCCTCAGAGCAGGATGTTCTATTTCAGTCTCATTTTTAGCCAAAGTCTGTTCCACTCCCTAATTTGCCACACACAAAAACAGGTGCCCCATTGAGGCAGAGATCTTCTCTTGCTCAATCAATGCTGAAACGAAACATCTGAGAGCAAACTCTGTATTTCTTTACCTATGCACGCACAGAGAAACAGTTCAAGCCACCCACACACCATTTTAGACTCAATTATATCGCATTTCGTGGTTAAACATCCCAAATAATGTGACATTTATGAGAGCCTGTTAGACTAATGTAATACATTTGGCAGAGCATATTAATATTATTTTGATTCTAAATACTTGAATCGCATTAGCTATCCTTCACACTGTAGATGTGCTGCAGGTTGCTTGACTCCGGCAGAGGAAACCATTGTCTGCTTGCATTGTTTCCTGCTGCCTGAACACAAAACTTTATACAGTTTTTGGTCATTGACAGAAGGTGGTGATGTAAGTCTAAATTGATTTTCTTAATCATTTGATAAAACATATTTGACAAGTTTGAATGGCAGTTTGTTGCCTTGCGTTGGGCTACGGAGTGAGTGCTGTAGATCGATGTTTGTTCGTATATTTTCTCTACATATACTTCACACCTACTCATTTCGAAGTATTTTTAAACGCTGAACCATCAGGTGCATCCTGGGATGCATTTTAAAGCATTTAAGAAGTTCCTATATACATTTGTAGACTGCTTTTCCTTCACAATACGGTCCAAAAAATTTATTAAAAAGTGTATGCGGAAAGACATACCAAGACATATGTGCATTCATCTAATCTACTAGTTTAAATAATTTAGGCTGAAGCATTTACATTAAAAGGTTTGCAAGATTGTATATTCGAAAATTCGGTGAAGTGGCCTTTCTCCTAAATAATGACACATATGTGATAACACACTGAGTCTAGCAGAGGTTATCAGCAGTAACACCTGAGAGCGTGTGGGTTTTTCACTGACCTTTACCTGCTGGTCTGAATTAGCTGTGGTCTAGCTAACACACTAGAATGTGTGGAAATGCAGCTCTAGAAGTGCAACTGAACCTGCAGGTGTTAGCTGACCAGATCAACAAGTGGTTTATAAAAATACCAGCGGAAAACGCAGTGACTCAGTTTGAAGATATTTGTTGATGATGAACAAAGTCCTAAATATGATCGTCTGCACTAGTTATGCATGGAAAATATGGACATCTTTGAATGGGTGCTAACATGACTACATTTTCCACAGGAAGCCAAAGGTTCAAGAGGAGAGGGAGATATGCTGCAGACAATGTGGTAAACCGGCACTGGAAAACCCCTGGAGGCCACCGACTGGTTCATCAACCTCAGGTAATATGTTGTACAAATACAGACACTCTTATCTGCCCAGTATAAAGAAGGCATATAGATAATCATACAGAAGCTTGCAGAAACACAAAATGCAAAATGCACGGCAGAGTTGCAGATTTGGTCTGGGATGCACCTACTTTTTACGCAGATCAGAGGAATGGATGCACGCAACAGGATGTAAATGTTGTGTATCTCTCAAAGAGCTGAAAGATGGTGGCCGTTGCCTCTTCCGCTGCCAGCGAAAAAAAAAAAAAAGGATAGTAGACAGTGGAAAAACTTCGCAAAATTCATTCATGCATCAATGAAAGTTCAGTTTATCAGTTTGATTCCTTTGAAATCTTTCCAAAACAATACCAGACCAAAATTTCCCATTAAAATCATTTTTATTTTATTTTACATTTATTTTTACACAGTGAATTTATGCATTTAGCAGACGCTTTTATCCAAAGTGACTTACAATAGAGAAACATAGGCAATCTATTACAAAGCCAATGATATTCACAACTCCAGGTTTATTAGAAAGACTAGGAAAAAAATGCAAAGGAAAAATAAATATTATTTTATATTTATTTTATTGATTTTTAGATCACTTTCTTTATTTTTCATTTTATATATATATATATATATTTTTTATTTATTATTATTATTTATATGTTCCTTTTTATCAGTCCTATAGCTCAAACAGTCGACCAAGGTCATGATTTTGAATCCCAGGGAATGCATGACGTTTAAATCTATATTTTCAATGCAATTTAAAGTTGCTTTGGATATTTCATCATAATTAATGCTTGCACCCAGCCTTATAAATGACTTAAATGTGAATGTCATTGCCACTTTGATAATGTATTTAATTCTGATGCATTTATTTACAAGGCGGCACCACAGGTGCACTCTTCAAATTGATGTAATATTCAGAATTAAATGTACACCTACAAAGTATTCAGATGCTTTCTGCTTGCCAAACATTAATGCAGCGAACTATACCTGTGAATATTGTTCTAGGACATCTGCATGAACCTGAAGGAAATGACTTCATACTTCAGCTAAAAAAAAAACTTGTGATACTAGTTAACGAAAGTGAAGTTAGTTCTGAGAAACGCTCCTGCAGTGCAGATGCCGCTCGGCATCGAATGCAAAAACATTTGTGCATTGTAAGTTCATCTAGTGTCCAAATACTTTTTAGGGGTTACTGCATAGTTCCAATGGTGGCTGTGCTTTGTCCTAGTTTACATAATGTTCTCAGGGCACAAAGACAAAAGCGAATGACCCCTTACCTGCTAAACTGGGGTGTAAAGCTGTGCGCGAGAGAAAACTGTGGCTTCTGAATCGTGGTGCATCAGCACAGTCCTGCGGTCGATCAGCTCTGTGCTTCATGGTGGTTTGTATACAGTACCAAAAGAGAAGTGTTGACTTGTTCTTTTTTCATCCAAATTGGGGTTAGAGCGCTTTTTATGTTTGTGCAAGCATATGCGCGACAGAGCATTTTGGGGTGAGAATGATAGTAACACATTTTTATGAGATGTCATCTTTAAGAGACTATGTAATTTAGACCGTATGTGTTATATCACATACATGTGAGTAGTTTTAGTTTAAAATAAATATAAATGTATGCCTTGTATTTTTTGTTTGTTTTTGAAATATGAAGGCATAAATGAATGAAAATTAGCTGAAAATGTACTCAACCCTCATGCCATCCACAATGTAGATGAGTTTGTTTCTTCATTATAACAAATTGAGAAATATAGCATTACATCACTTGCTCAACCAATGGATCCTCTGCAGTGAATGGGTGCCGTCAGAATGAGAGTCCAAACATCAGATAAAAACATCACTATAATGCACAAGTAATCCTATAATCCAAAAAGATGCTCGTTTGTAAGAAACAAATCCATCATTAAGGCATTTTTAACTTTAAAATAATTGCTAAAATACAAGTCCTTTATCTATAATACTGTTTCTCCAGTGAAGAATCTTAATCAGGACAGAAATATGCACAGATCAAGCACTGTTCATGAGTGAAAACAGTCTAAAAAACATGTTAGTGGATTTTATTGTCAGAAGACAACAGGGGGTAGACTGTTTTACTGGAGGAAGTGTTATAATATGGATTTTGGACTTTTGTTACAAATACAAGTTAACTAGTGGCACCCATTCACTGCAGAGGATCCATTGGCGAGCAAGTTATGTAATGCTAAATTTCTCCAAATCTGTTCAGATGAAGATCATGTACATCTTGTATGGCCTGAGGATGAGTACATTTTAAGCAAATGTTCATTTTTGAGTGGACTATTCCTTTAACTGTGGTGCAGTAAGCATATTTCATGTAGTCTCTTAATTATTATAAGGTCATACAATTGCATCTCTATAATTATAAAACATAGAAGTGTTGTATAATAGCATTAACAGCATGTGTATTACATTCTGAAATATAAGATGCATATTTTCTTCAACTTTAATGAAAATGTTCGCGACAATCTAAAAGTGCGGTGGCATATGACTCATTCAACATGACAACATTAGGTTCATATAGGTTACGCCAACTAAAGTCATTTTTAAAGTCGTTTTAGGTTACCAGCTGCACAGTTTTTGCTTTTTATAGATTTTGGTTTTATAAAAATGCATCAAACAACTGAAATCCTCAGTTTTAAGAATGTTCGACGGCACCTTTTTGAACAGCAAACTTGTGCTATAAAGGTGCAGGTTTCTGCAGAAGTTTTATGTTATTGTGCTGCATCCTGAGTTAGTGTATGTGTGTGTATATGTGAGAGAGAGTGTGGGGTATGTGGGAATGTGTGGGTGTTTATATATATGTGTGAATACGATGTCAAACTTGGGCATGTATGTTTGCTTTTCTTTCACACATGACTTCTGCGTTTGCTTGCGTTTCAGCGAGCTCAGAAGTATAAGCTTACACAACCTTGCAAGTGTCCATATGATTGTCACAAGCGAGGTCTTCACGAATATAAAGACAGAAAGTGTTAACCATGCTTTTTTTTACATTTTGAGCTGTACAGGAGAGGATGTGGTGTGTATGTATGAGTGTGTGTGTGTGTGTGTGTGGACAGGGAGAGCTATAAACTAGGCCGCACACCAAGAGAGAGTTGCCACAGGATGTGTTTATCTAAAATTGGGCCCCTCGGCTGCGCACTACCAAAGCTCAGATGTCACTTTATTTTTGACCATAAATCACTTTTAATCTTGCCCCTTTAACAGTTAATAGAAAATAAACATTTGGTTGCTTTATTATTTTCAAAGAACTGGATATTTACCAGCAAGAATTTAGATCTTTCTGATTAGGATTCTTTACAAGCAGTCCTTTCTAGGAAAACGTCTTAAGCACGTATTTTTGACTAGTCTCCTCAAGTCAGACAACATATTTTGTGTCCCCCAATCCTCATTTATTCAGTTTATAACATTGATGTACATTTTGATGAACATTGTTTAACTGTGTAAGGATGTTAGCAACAGGAATCTTGTATAATTGGTTCCACATTTAAAATCTGTTGGGATTGTTTTTCTAAATTAGGAAATTAAGAGAAATGTTATGATTTGAAACATTTTAAACAAATAATTTACTATGTGAATAATAAATACTTATAAAAAGTACAAAAGCCCTAAAGGCCATATTATTCTTTACAATTTCAACTTTAGACTATTTTTTGTAAGAGAATTGTGCAACATTTTTCTTACCAGCTGCAAACCATTTAATCAGTGTCTGCCGAACATCATGCACACATCTACGTTGGCTGAAAATAACCACGTTTAGATATGTATTCAATGATAAAGATGTGGTCTCCTTCTCAAATCATTTGAAAGTGGTACAAATGAAAAAATACTTTTGCATAAATGTCAAATTTCCTTGCATCCAGCTCAAAAGCTGCTGTCATTAAAGCAAAGTAAAAAATATTTAAAAAAATAATTAATTGTAATAAATCAGTTTTACTAGTGCTTTTAGACTTTGGTTTATATTTTTATTATCACAAATGTTCTTTAGGTGCACTTTTGTGTTTTCTGTAATGAACAAGCGAAATTATTTTGGTCCCATTAACAACGAGCAATACATTTTTACAGTATTTATTCATCTTTGTTAATGTTAGTTAATAAAACAACTGTTCATTGTTACTTTATAGTTTGTTACATATAAATAGATACAACTTTTGATTTAATAATTTATTAGTAAACTAACATTTAAATTAACAAATGCATTAGAGGCATCATGTTAACTAAATGTAGGTAACTTATGTTAACAAATGAAACCGCACTGTAAAGAGTTTTTTAGATTAATAATTAGATAACACTATAAGCCTCCTTTCACTTTCACACTTGGTTAACTGGTGTTTTAGCGAATGGAACAATTGTCACCAGCAGCACATTAGACAACACTAAGACAAATTTAAACACATTTGAGCAGATATGAGGGGCCAGAGAGCTGACCAGCATCACACCAAAAATATCCCTGCGTTCTTGTGAAGCGCTGCTACACTTTTGGCCTGAGGCTCAGTGACCAGAGTTTTAGTCGAAAGGTCACTATTTATGTCACAGGTTCATTGCATGAGATACCATTTAAGGTTATTTGAGTAAACAACTTACTTAAAAAGCATGTATATCTTTGACTTTAAAATTTAGGTAAGTGCTAAAAGGTCTAAAAATGTATCTGTGAATTCACAACTTTTAAAAAAAAATAAAAAATTAAAGGAATAGTTCACCAGAAAAATAAAATGTGCTCACCCTCAGGCCATCCAAGATGTAGATGAGTTTGTATTTCTTCATATGAACAGATTTGGAGAAATGTATAGCATTACATCACTTGCTCACCAATGGATCCTCTGCAGTGAATGGGTGCCGTCAGAATGAGAGTCCAAACAGCTGATAAAAACACCAAAATAATCCACAAGTTATTCAAATGACTATGTTTTGTGAAGCAAAAAGATGCATTTGTGTGATACATTCATCATTAAGAAACGTTTAGCATCTAAAAGGAAAAACAAGTCCTCTATTCATATATTGCTAATTAAAGTCATCTCATCTGAATCAGGAGAGAAACATGTACAGATCAAGCACAGCTTACAAGCGAAAACCATCCAGAACAACTAATATGTTGGCAAATTTTAATGTGAGAGGACAACAGGGAATGGACTTTTTCACTGGAGTTTTCAAATTGTTCTTTTTTGGATGAACTATTCCTTTAAATGGACTCTGAACATTATACGTAAACGGAGCAATAGAGCCACATTTGGCTGTTCAAACCTCTTTGTCTGTGGTTTTATACTGAAATGAAACTGCATTAGAAAGATCCAGTGATAACAGAGAATAGAGAATATGTCTATTTATAGTCCACCAGTTTGTCACTTACTGTTCTCTCATCTTCCGCTGGCAGGTTCTGGGGAAATGGCGCTCAGGTGTAAGTTCTGCGGCCGAGGCGGACGGGACAGGCGATCTCTGCGCTCACTCAGGAGGGGTGTCGGAGGAGAGAAGCCTTACCAGTGCAAACAGTGTAGCAAGAGGTTCAGCCTTAAACACCAGCTGGACACACATCACCGGGTCCACACAGGTACAACCAACCTTTATACCATGAGCCACCTTCCTCCAGTGTTTAAATCCAGCCTGGAAGTTTCTAGCGATCATGAAAACCTGGTTCAGGTCTGTTTAATTAGGGCTGGAGCTGAACTCTGCTGAAGGGTGGCGCTATAGAAGCAGGATCAGACACCACTCATTTAGATAAAGATTTCACTTTCTGAGAAACTGTACATTGTATTTCACTGCATCAAGATTAGATCTGTAATCTGAATTAGTGGTACTTTAGTATCACTGAGATACTATTGATTTTTTTTTCATATTTTGAATTTGTTTTGTTCTGCTTTCATTTTTATGTTTAGTTAAAGTTTTAATAAGTTTGTTTTGTTTTTTCATTTTATTAGTAATTGTTTTTTAAATGTTTACATAGTTTTTATTAAATTTTATTTCAGATTTAGATATTTTAGTAAATTAAGTTGATGATAAAGTAAATAAAAATGAGAAATGTTGCTTTGGCAACTAGCTGAAATAAAATACATTTTATATTTTATTTACAGAAACATACACATATATATATATATATATATTCTTCTTTTTATAGTTTTAGTTTTAAATAAGTCCATCACACACAGCTTTATGTCTATTTTTTTAAATGTGATCTCCATGAATTATAAATATCAGCTGTATTGATTATTGTACTTATGCTGACAGCCTTCTCTGGAAAAAAGGCTTTATTTTTTAAAGATTAAGTTTTTTAACTCTTATATATATTTTTTTTTCTAGCGTTATTTTATATGTAATTTAATTATAAAATTATTTATTTTATTATTTAAAAAAAATATTATTCCAGTTTTAGTCATAGTACTTTAACTAGTTAGTTGCCAAGGATTTTTTTTTTAAGTTTAATATTTATATTTTATATATTTTTATTTCATATTTAATTTATTTTATATTTTATATATTTCAATTTCTACATTTTTTTATTTTTATAGTTTTAGTTTAGATATCATACACAGCTTTATGTCTATCTATCAGCTGTATAGATTATTGTACTCATGTTGACAGCCGTATGTTGTACTAGCTTTATTTTATATGTACTTATATATATATATATATATATATATATAGTTTTTTTAAGTTTAATATTTATATTTGATACATTTTTATTTAATATTTTATTATATTTACTTTATATGTTATATATCTATATTCCAATTTCCCAAAAAACTTTTTTTTGTAATAGTTTTAGTTAACAATAACACTGATTACAAATTTGGTTAGGGACTCTCAAATCTAGTTGAAACCTTCAGCTCAGTTCTCTCTTCCAGGTGAAAAACCATTCGAGTGTCGGCTGTGTGGCCAGCGTTCACGTGACTATTCGGCTATGATCAAGCATCTGCGTACTCACGGCGGTGCCACTCCTTACCAATGCACCCTGTGTCTGGAGTTCTGTAGCAGCCTGGCAGCCATGCAGAAACACCTGAAGAATCACCCCACGCAGGACTTCCCTCCAGACTGGAGCCTGAGCAGCACGTACCTGTACAACTGCCACACCTGAGCCCTGCGCGATAAAACATGGAGATATAGAACATTTAATACAGATTTGATCTTTTTAATACTTTTATTAATCTATTTTGAAGCCATTATACAAATATGATAATATATTTAAAATACATTCAAAGGACAGCTATGCCAGTTGATTTTGATTTTCTTTGAAGACGTCTAGTTGGGTGAACACTTCACTCACCAGTTAAGATGAAGTAGACTGTAATTTGCCAATGCTTATAACTTACTCTGTGAAATATCACAATAGCATAATATATATGTTTGTTTATTTATTGAGCTGGTCAAATCTGTACCATTTATCTAAGCACTCACTATGTGATCTATTTACGCACTGTATACAATCTTTTAATAAAAGCATTATGATTAAAATAGTAAGACTCTGTCAGTGTCTGTTTTAATGCAGAACAATGCAGCATATAGAACAGCAAGTAGCTTCAGTATGTCACAGTATATTCTGAATAAATGGATGCATACATTGTTTTAGCTTTTAAGGCAGTAAGTGTAGAGATATGTACTTATGTCTTTGACATTTCCATTTACAGCAATTATGACAGAAGGTTTTAAGATTAAAAGCTATGTAGTAAAGAAGACATTTTGAATGGCCATCGATGGTGAGGAGACTCTTAACGGTGTAGTTCCGGCATCTACCAGCAGACGCTGCCATGCAGGTCAAATAACACATGAAGGAAAGTTTTCATCTTTCTCAGTCTGGAAAAACTGCTCGTGTGGTTGAAGCGATGATTTGTGGGAAGTATAATGACACTGGGTTTGATGGTGTGATGAAACCAGATGCTTTAACATTACAACACCGCATTGATGCTTTTATAGTTTACTGAACCTCTGTGAATAAAGAATAACCAAAGATTTTGCAACAGAATGGCAAAGATACCCTAACTTGAGCAATAATACATCAACAATATGGAGATATTCTTTCAAGGGTAATAAAATGGACTGGAACAATTGTTTTTGTGTAAAATATATTTATTGCTTTTGTATAAGACAGCACATATATATATATATATATGCTGTCAAATGATTAATCGCGATTAATTGCATCCAAAATAAAAGTTGTTTACATTGTATATGTACTGTGAATATTTATTATGTATATATAAATACACACACATACAGTATATATTTAGAAAATATTTACGTTTATACATTTATATATTCATATATATATATATATATATATATATATATATATATATATATATATATATATATATATATATATATATATATATAATATATTATTTATATTTACTATAAATATATATATATACACATAATAAATATACAGAGTACACACACATATTATGTATAGAAAAACTTTTATTTTGGATGCGTTTGACAACACATATATATATATACATATATATATATATATATATATATAATGGCGCCACCGGGGCAGACTAGTCTCTCTAACTTCTTAGTTCAGACTATGATTCCATATATAGTCAGGGATGGGCAGTATTTCAAATACATGTATTTAAAATACGTATTTGAAATACAAAATACTATTTTGTATTTAAATACCTTTAATTATATAATATATATATATATATATATATATATTATAATTTAATGTATATTTGTAATACATTCTTACCAATCAACCTCTTTATCATCACTGTATTTACTGTATACTTATCACTTTCATTCACTGCAGCTGTATGTGCCATCTAGAATTGGGTAATGATCTATTGCTGTAAGGGAGGAAGGAAATAATGGAAATTTGCTAATTTCAGAAGTCCTGATTACAAGCGTGTCACATTCAAGTGCTTTGCTGTTTGAAAGAATAGAAATCGTGGAGGACGCCAGGTTTTCTGGGAAAATCTTATTAAAGCCAAAATCGTAGATACGACGATATATATGTTGGCGATGATATAAAGTGTAAATCGATTGAACTTTTTCTATATCATTTATATATCGTTGTGGTGTGCAAATATATCTGTGGAGCTTTTAGTGGGCAGGAGTTATTGACACATCAGAGTGATAAACAAACATGGATAAATGAGTAATAAGCAGCTTTCTCTGTGTGTGTACCCCAAGACAAAGATAACTATAATGCTAATAATAAAGATATAAATGTAAAAAAAAAAAATGTTCTAAGCGTATACTCACACTAGGCACAGCTGCCTTGTACTAAAGCCCAAGCGTGATTGTCCTTTCACTAACAGACAGATATCACAGGATTGTTACAGAGGCAGCTGAGGTTAATGCTGGAATTTGCAGCTTTACTCACAAACTGCATTACCTGTTCATCAATAAGATGAGAAACAGACAAATTAATTGAAAAGTGTGACATTCAAGTACTAATAAAGATTTTTGCTGTCATAATGATAACAATAGCACATACAGAAATAGTACATTAACTGTTCCATGCTCCGGTGCGGTTAGAGATCACACTACATGTGTACTGCACACGAGCCACCTCTTCAAGCGGGTTATGGTTAAACGAACCGCACTGGACACGGTACAGAGCACTCACACTTGTGAAATCAACTGGACTTTGGGGGTCAATCACGCTCAAGCGTGGATCAGATCCTCACAGATCCCCTAGTGTGAGTACATCCTAAATCTAAGTGAATAGAAGATAGCACACCACAACTATAACCATAACAGCACAAAAAATGATAAAAACATTTGACAGCCAATCGGAATAATTTCTGATTTAAAGAGCTTGAGCATTTAAAGTGACAGATGACACAACTGCATTGTATTCTTAGAATATACTAATATAGTTATCTTTATAATTATTGTTCTTGGTGTAAACAGGCCTTAATAGTGTTACTTCACTGGATGGCCAATTTCAAATGTATTTTGTGTATTTTCAAAATACAAAATACTGTATTTGTATTTAAATACATTTTCCCACACAGTATTTTGTATTTGTATTTAAATAATTTTTTCCATACAGTATTTTGTATTTTTATTTTAAATACATTTTGATGTATTTGTGCCCATCTCTGAGTGAATCTTATTTAGTGTACGGTTTCGTTTTTTCTCTGTATCCATTTACAAAGTTTTCAAATGTAGCCTATTATGTTTTGAAATCTGTTACGATTCTAAATGTTGTGTAGTCTATTCCAAAAGACGCCGTTACCACAGAAACACGAATTGTGAGGGAGGAGGAGAACACTACCTTCTGCAGTGATCGCTCACTCAGACATAACTGATCCGGTCTCTGCTCAGAATTCTTTAGGCTACTTAAGATCTTTGGAAAATGCCTAAAGAGAAAATGTATTGGAACAATACTTCCGGAAGCTGAATCGCTGAGAAAGGGGGCCGTCTTTATCACACTCACAACTAAAGATATTCGCATTCGTTGTCTTCTGACACTCGCTCCTCCTGGATGTTGTGGATAGTGAATGTACGTGCTCCGGGTGGTTTCACAATGTCGTCTTCTTGGTCGTCCCCACCCAATTTCCAGTTAACACTGCCTTTCAGAGATTCCTGGAGCTCCAGTCCCACTCGCAGGGTCTGTAGGTGATGCTGCTCTTGTGCGCTGCACGGCGGAAGAGGCACCGGATATGTGCTGTGGAAGCGTCTCAGGTCGACTCGAAACGCCCCTTTCTCCAGTGTCATGCACGGCTCAAAACGGGCTCCCCATTCGATCTCCGTCTCGATGTAGGAGGTCTTCGCTTGGCACATCATTCCTGTCAAAACAAAGATGTCAAACGATCTGAGAAAGCATCATGTATTGTTATAGTGACAAGCTAACTTTAACCTTGACCACAAGATGGCGCTACGGTGTAACAATTAGTTTCAATCGGTGTGTAATTCTATAATGTATGAGAATCTCACGAAAACATGTTCACGTTATTTTATTGTGTGTGTGTGTGTGTGTGTGTGTGTGTATACATATATATTTATTTATTTATTATCAAGGTTTTTGCCATTGTAATATTACTCACATGATAATTTAGCACATATCCCTCCAAATTTTCATTCATTCATTTTCTCAAGGGTGATTCTCTTTTTCATTGCTGTAGTTAGTGTTGTTGAATAAAACGAAAAATAAGAAATTCGGTAGGCTAACTGAAATAAATCTGAAATAAAATATAAATATTAGATGACATATTAGATTAAAATGTTTACTACTATTTATAGTACAACAAATACATAGCCTACTCGTTTACAACTACCCAAATATGAATGAATGATTGAAGCTTTTATATAGCACTTCATTGTGTATTGCTGTACACCCAAAGCACTTTACAATCAGAAGTTCTTGATAGGATTTTGTAAGATTCACTCATGCAGCAAATTGTTTTTTTGCAATTTAATTCAGTTTATTTATTGTTTGTTTGTTTGTTTGTATAGGCGCTTTACTTGGTTTCCCCACTTCTCAACAGCCCAAACTTCGTAAAAGTTCAATAAATAAAAATTAATAAAAGTGTGTGTTCATGCGATCATTGCTCTTCAAATGCCATATTGGCTTGTGATGGCAAGACATTTGGGTCACTAGGTCAACAGATGAAGTGAGTAAAGAGGGCTATGATTGTGAACACACCTGTTGCTTCCACAATTCCCTCCAAGATGACAATAACCTCAAACTGTTGCTTCCGCAGCTGCTCTGGCCCAAGCTCCCAGAAAGGACTGCTAGAATCGATGGTGTGTTGAATGACCTGTGGCTCCACCAGGAACAGACGGTCAGAGCCGCTCTCATAGCCCAAGTCGATCTCAGACTGCTCCAGCGGGAGAAATTCCCCCTCCGACGTCTGCCGAGACTTGATGAGTTTAGCACGTACTTTGGCATCCACCATGTGGCTGTCACGCAGATCACCGAGACGGAACATAAGGCAAAGACGGTCATCACGGTTAGCCACAACACAAGTCCGGCTAAAAAGAAGCGTTTCTGCACGCTTCTTGGGACGTGAAATTTTGACGAACATGCAGCCCACCATAAGGGCGTCAATCATGGATCCCACAATGCACTGTGCCATGACCAAAAAAACACCTTCGTAGCAGCGTGGCGACACCGTGCGAGCACCATAACCAATAGTCCTCTGAGTTTCTACCGAGAAGAGCAACGCTGACACAAATCCATCTATATTGGTGTAGCACACATCAGCATCACCAGGAACTTCTAGATCTCCTCGCAAGAATACATTTAGCGTATAAAGCCCTGCGAAAATAAACCAGGTGACTGTGTAGCACATCATAAACACGAAAAGAAACCATCTATACTGAAGGTCCACAAAAGAAGTGAAGATGTCAGCCAGGAATCGTTCTCTCTCAGCCATATGTGCCAAGTCTACCCTACACTTTCCATCTTTGGAGACGTAACGGCATTGTTCGCGAAGCTCTGGTGGGCAAGTAGGAGTCTGTGCGTTCTCGCTCTCTATTAGCTTGTTGCGTGCTTTAACATTGCACTCTACGTCCCGTACAGGTGTGCAGAGAGCACTGCGGGATGGGGTGCTGCACTGAGGGCTTGTGCATGGACTTGTCATGTTGGGAACGCTAAGAGCATGGCGGCAACATGGACGAACATTCGGCTCACGTAAAGAGCAACGCCTCATCAGATCCAGCTCAGCCTCGGTAGGGGCGCAGATACTGGGTCTCTGGCCGCGCATGTAACCACGCTGAGAGCTGTAGGGCAAATCTGTGGTGCTCTTGTGGCGCCGAATGGACACGCTTGGTTTGGAGGTCTGGTTTGGCATAATGTCTGGCAAAGGAAGGGAGTTTCCAGCCGTTGAATCAGATTGGTTATCGCTTTGAGGGAGAATCTGGAAAAGAACACGTAGAAAGATGATGACATAAATGTCAATATTTTTTCAATTTTTTAGCAAAACCATACAAGGGAAATGTCACTGTAGCAACTTTTTTTAAGTTGTTTAAGAGGACTCAAGTTTCAGGCAAGCCTTAGAAACCTTGTTATTTTGTTTGAATGACACTTGTAATATTACAATTGACAATTGCTGTTTTTTTCACAGAATTGCGAGAGATAAACTCATAATTGCAAGATGTTTACTCACACTGCAATATATAAACCCACAATTCTGAGAAGAAAAGATAGAATTGTATGATATGAACTGAAAATTACAAGAAAAAAGTCAGAATTGTGAGAAGTCACAATTACCTTTTTTATTTTTTATTCTGTGGCTAAATCTGAAGTATACTTAATGATAACTATATTAGCAACACCGACATTCTGCTCATTATAAGCATAGACTGCAGTTTTGTTGTCCTCTGGTTTAAATGCTCGTGATCTTTACATTTCTGAGGATAGTGATTGGCTGTGAATGTTTTTATCATTTATCAACTGTAAAAAAAACGATAACGATACTGTTCCTCTTTCACAGAAGACAAGTCATACTGGTTTGGAAAGAGATGAGGGTAAATGATGACAGAATTGCTTCTGAAGAATTAGTAAAAATGATGACAACAAATAAAAGCGATGTTTCGATATGAGGGTGTGTTGATAAAATCTACCCACTGTAGGAATATACATCTGATGGCGCACTCCATCTCCAGGTTTACACAACACAACACAGCTAGATTTGGGCTTTAGATTTGCGGCTGGTTTGGTCCTGGCATCGTCTTGTGTTGGCCCTGAGGTGCCTCTGCCTTCTTCAACAGGTGCACTTCTGACCGCACTCAGCATGATTGAGAAGATGGCACTACTTTACACTAGTCAGGTGAAGCTGGATCCAAAACCTGCCAGAGAGAAGATATTGCCATGTTTTTTTGTAGTATTAAATAATGAAAACACTTGTACAACATTACCATTTAAGTGTAATTTGAAGCACTTCAATGTACAAAATGTGTTTGTTTGTTTTAATTAACAAGTGACCGTTTATGAACTGGAGGTGAACAAAGGAAGGACAGGCTTAAATAAAGCAGTCAGACAGCCTGCTCTAAGCTTCTTCATCTGCTGGCTCAGCAGGATTGAGTCTTACATTAAACTTTACTCTGATGACAAAGGCATTACAAAGGTTTAACTCGTGATTGCTTGCTTAGTTCAATGGTTTATCAGCATATTTATCCAATGATGCATTATTCTGAAGTAAAACTAAAGGTGTCTTTAAACAGCCAAGTTAAAGCTGCTCTGCGCCTGCTTAAAATTCAGTGTAAAGGCACAATGCCACATTAAAGCCAGACTAAATTATGCCTGCTTCAGCCCCTATTATCAAAGTATACAATTGTAATTGCCATGTAAATGCATTTTTTTAACAAAGCATTGTTTACACTGAATTTTGAGCAACCTTAACTTGTCTGTGTAAAGATGATTCTTAATTAATCAATCAAATATATTTGTTTTGTTCCTTGGTATCAAATAAATAAATAAGAGAGAGCAAAGAAAATAAAATCAAGTCAAGACTTTATGGGACTACTAGATATTTTGACCAATTGAAATAGAGTGTTTTTATGTATAACTTTTACTTGTTCCTCAAAAACATTAAGAAATAAGAAGTTAGTCTTACCTATGTAGTTTGATTCCAGCAAGAGCACTGGGCAGCTGGTGTCACGAGCAAGTACTGAGAACATCCTGAATGTGTCGACTGTGGACATCAAAGTTAATCATAATCAGCTTGTAATTATCCAGGTGTCTCGACAGACTACAGCAGAAAGGACAGATCAGTAATGTCATATCGCCCTTGGCATCGATTAGCCCTGTCAGATTACACCGTTTTGAGGTAAAGAAGACTGAAAAATGAGAGGAAAAGATCAAATCAAAAGCATGAACTTCATGTTAATTTGTTTATATATATATATATATATAATTGATGTCTCATTTTAGTCGTTATTGTCATTCATTCTCTGGGAAAGGTGCTTCTCAGAGTAACCACTGTCTCACAAATGTTTAATTATGACCATGTCGTCATTGCTTTAAATTCACAACCCACCCAACTCCTTCGTCATCCTTCTTCAATTCAGCTGGTTGATTCTCTCAGTCTCTCAGACGTTTTTCACTGCTGGCACGTAAAGAAGAATCCGCCTCAATGACTTCAGATAGGTGTATAGAAGGGAAATTCTGGAATCGTCTTCTGCACAAATGTGAGCCATGCGAGACTAAATATAAAATCATACAAGGTAAGTTTTAAATTCTGTGTTCGCTAAATCACCTCTTAGTCCATTATGTAGCCTAGTAACTTGAATGCAAAGGCTGTAGGGCGAATTCAAGTAAATTGGGACACTTTTGCTATTGAAATGACTAGAAAAGTGTCTCGATTATCCTGAATTAGCCTAACTCTAAAGGTCATTTCCGTGTCGCAATGTCATTTCACCCAAAAAAAATAATAAATGTTTTCGCTCTCTAGCAGAAATAGCCTACCGGCAATAGTCAACTCACTTTAAAACAAAACATACAGATTTTATATTTGGATTTACAAATGTATAATAAAGTGATACATCTATGTTAGACATCGACAAAACTGTTCGCAACTGTTGGCGTCCTCAAGTGAACGTCGTTTGAAAAATGCACGTTTACTCATCATTATTCTGTTCTGAGGGCAGGTCACGAATTTATTGAAAACTGCGGGTGGTCCGACGAGCAACAGCAGATCGAGTCACCCTACAGACCATGCAGAGATGGGACATTTAATGATGGATCTCAAGTCAGATGCCAGAACTGTCGCTCTTGCTCACCGCCACAGGTTATTGCGTCGGGGTGCAAAGACACTTCGGATACCATCTGCTGTAAACAAGGGTACGTTTAACTTTACATTTTATTTATTTATATACTACGATTCATTTTTAAAGAGTAATCTGGATGAATACATTGCTAATGTAAGCTCTGAAAATCGAAAGCCAGTGTTCTAACAAATAATGCTATCAGATTGCTGCCCTGTATTTTTAATAGCCTACTGTTAGGGTACACGTTAATAAAGCCTCACACCACATTAATATCATACTGGAAGCAAAATCTGATAGACCATTTTTCGCTGTCCGTGTTTATTCAATTTGATAAGACGAAAAAAATATATAATTTTTATACGACGAAAAAAAAGTGAGCTTTAAATCTTGATTGTCTCTTTTATTCCGATGTATGGATATTATTGGAAATGTTACTTTATATTTTTTCTTTTGCAGAAAGCAGTTTTTTAATGGAAAATGTATCCCTCAACCATCGCAGACCACAAGGATAACCGTAATAACGATTGTTCTAACTTGGAGTCAGCTCTCTTTTTTCTCATCTGAGACAGAGATATTAGCTTAAACTTTCCAAAAATGCATTTTAGTGCTAAAGAAAGCTTGATATACTATCTTAACAGTGCAATCTCTTTTTTTTAGACTGCGAGCACGACTGTCTACATAACTAGCTCTGTTGCCAGCTCAAGCCCCTCTCCGAGCCCTCAAAACTTCCCAGACCCCTCTCCAAGCCCTCAAAGCTCTATTCTAAGCCCTCAAAGCTTTACGCCAAAGCCCTCTCCAAGCCCTCAAAGCTCTATTCCAAGCCCTCAAAGCTTTACGCCAAAGCCCTCTCCAAGTTCAACGGAACTGTCTCGTTCACATTTCATAGGTATTGTTTTGAATTTCATTATTCTTAATCTTTATCTCTACATTGTGCGTTTTTGAAAAAGTATCTTATGCTGTAACAAAAGTACAGTTAAAACAATATTGTGAAAACATAACTACAATTTAAATCTAGTTTTGGATATATTTTGAAATGTAATTTATTTTCCATGATGGCAATGCCGCATGATCCTTCATAAATCATTCGTATATGCTGATTTGCGAAACATTTCATATTGCAATCAATGGTGAAAACTGATTAATTCCTTTGTGGAAATCCTGATACATTTTTAGGATATTCTTTAAAGGAACAGAATTTATAAAAAAAAAAAAAAATTGTAACAATGGAAAAAACTTTACGGTTACTTTTGATCAGTTTAATGCATGCCTGATTAATTGAAGCATAAATCTTACTGACCCCAAACTTTTGAATGTTATTGTACATATTTACAGTATATCACCAACCAAGTATGTTAAAATTTAGCCTACTCAGTTTGTACATTTTATTCACACTCAGAGTAAGAGAGAGACAGAATATGTTGGCTTTGATGCTGATCAAAAGCAGATGTGATGGCTTGTTTTCTTGTGCTTTTTCTTGATCTTTTAGGGATCTATGTATGTTTTGGGATTTTATCAACTCTCGCTCTGGTGTGTCTCTTCCTGTTCATCAGGAGGAGGACTAAACCTTTCAACGAAGGTCCGTCAAACAAAAAAAAAAACTAAATGAGGCAGGAAATAAGAAGGAAATCCTGCAGGTTATGACCGAGTGAGGCTGATCTAACATTTTAAAATGAGCTCTTTAAAGACCTTCATCTCATTGCTAAATGACATGAAGAAAGGGTTGATTCGTAGTTTAACATGATGACACAAATAGTCTTTCATAAACAGACTGTTCTATGTAAACACTGTGACTTTCTCAAAACATTGCTGTTTGTTTGAGCATGACAACACACTGACTCAAATGACTGTTGTTTTTTTTGACTAATGCAAGACTGAGTTCTGGACACTCATAATTTCTGCAACCCTATTTGTCAATGCTAGTGAATCCGAAGTGACAAACTTTACATTTATTTTGTAGTATTACACAATTCCTATTGCTACATAAGAGTTTTGAGTGCTATGAATCTCACAAGATTAACAAAACAATGTGAATTTCTCTTGTTTTTTTTCCCAGAATTAAAAAAATGCTGTAATGGAGCAAGTCATGAAAGCCTGTCCAAAAAGGGCATTGCCAGATATGAACAGGCCATCTCATACAACATAATCAACGATGGTAATAACGATCACGTGACTGGATTGTCGCATCTGTTTGGTGGGTATACGAAAAACAGTTCCACATAACCCTACATAACTCCTTTGCAGTAATTTTGCAAGTGAAAAACTGGTGATTTTCTATAAATAAATTTCACAGCCCCTGAGGTCCAGAATGCACCTCTGAAAACGGTGCTGAACAACTTGGATGTTCTTGAGGAGCTCGTGTTGGTATTAGACCCAGACATTTCTGGCGCCAAGAACACTCGTCACCTTGCTGCCCAATGCTCCTTTTCCTTTGCCTGGATAAATTATGCCTATTCCATGAAGGACCACAAAAGCCCCCTTGTTGCCGTTTTGGAGGGTGTCGTCACCAAGAACCCAGACTGGACTGTCGGCCACCTCGCTGAGCTGCTAACCGCTATCGGCCGTAACGATGCAGTGGAGATTTTGGCGAAGCTTCCTGCAGGTGTATAAGAATAATCCATGTGATATTTTAAGAACACAAACCAGTAATTTACTTCTTATACTGTATTGTAGAACACAATCTCATAAGAATTTGTGAATTTGTACGATCTGCTTACGCCTCACTGAGGGTTAATTCTTAGTATTTGTTCAAAAAATAATTCATCGTAGTGCACAATTATACAAAATCGCAAATTTGGAAATAGTTTTCTCATGAGATTGTGTTTTTTTCCCTATATAGGAGTTCAGTATTCAGTGAGTTGTTGAAGCACGCAATGCTTGAATAATGTACTCAGATTGACCATCTAGGATGAAAACAACACACTTCATACAGTTAACAATGGATAACAGATGTCTCCAGTCCATATGGAAGCATTTAGAATCAAAGACAAGCCACTTTTTGTGGTTTCCCCTAACTGTTCCACCACCTCCGTTTCATCCTAGTTCATTCTTACATGTAACATATTTAGTTTTATATAGTATATGAAATATAACACTAATATTTCACAATTTGGATTTTTGTTAAATTACTAGAATTCATGAAAGTGCCTTTTTCTTCTAATGTTTTTATAAGTATCATAAATCTTAGAAATACAGAATTATTGCAATCCAATATTCAAATTTTCAATTTCTTGACAGGATTTGGCCTCCAACCATTTCTGAAAGCAGTGTATCATTAGTTATTAGTAGCGCACAATTGATTCTTTTGTATAGTCAGCACAAAGATCACAATAAATCTTGAACTTTGTTCAAACATTGTACATCTTTATTAAGCAAAAACATTATAAATAAAAAAAGTGCATAGAAAAATTAAACAGGTTTAGAAATATGTATACAACTATTTACAAACTTAGGGGTAATTTGTACAAGGTAGCAAAGACACGTGTTTTTTCATTTGAAGTCTTTTTCCACACAATGTTGTTGTTTTTTTAAAATAACCTACACAGGAACAGACAGATTTTCTTTTCCCAAGAAGCTCTGGGAGACGCATTATCACCGGAGGTCCTGACTAGTGGACTATCCTTCATTGCACACGAGCCAACTCTGCATGACAGAACAGACCAAGCAAATCTACTTTTGCATTAGTATTACTTGATGTTGTCTGAACAGCTTGAGGTAGAATCCTTGCAAGTCTGGGGTGGTTTGATTAAAATCTGCTAAATTTCAGGTTCTGGATAGAGATTCTCCCTCCACACAAACACAGAGTAAGGAAAAAGCAGGAGACGACAACGTGATTTAGTGGGAGGAAACTTCTCCTTTGAGAAAGTCAAATAAAATCAGACAACTAAGACATTTAAAACAAACAGCTGGCTCAAAACATCACCTTGTATAAAGGCCACGTTGCAAGAACTCATCCTCAATGTTCAAGTTAAAGAAAAATGGGGTAAACGGTTTAAAAGAACGGGGGAAAAAAACCCTGAAGAATACTCTGATAAGACCTTGGTCACATACAAAATGCACAGACCTATGGGTAAAAACTCCCATAAAGACAAACAGAAATAAATAGAACGCTCTTACAGTCTGAACGATCTTAGATGAACGATGGCATCAGCTTGTTGATTTTTTTCCTGCATGAAGAAGAGAACCAACTCCCAAATCTTTCAAGGAAAATTAAGGTGCCAAGTGCCACCGTCTACTGAAAAACTGTTTCAATAACTCTTCTATAAATATATATAGATCTTGTATACATCGCCTTCACAGGTCCTACGTCTCTAGGACACTTTAAGCAGTTTCTAACTCCCTAGATATATGTAGAGCTCCAATTGTATGTGCAATTGTGGCAAAAAATGATTTATTGCAGGAACAATCCAGAACGTCATCACACCTTGACGTAATGAGGATGCATTTAGTCATGATTAGCTTAAGTAGTGTCCTCTACTACACGACGAATAGAAACTCAAATATCCAATCTCCAGGCATGATTTTGTTTCGACACAAGGCTCTCAAGAGGTATAAAAGCACAAACATGCTAAAACGCTGCCATTTGAGTACTCGGAATGGGGTTTCAAAACACCACTGACATTTATGGCCACATTGTTGGAAAGCGTGTCTGGGTTGCTTTGCTATTTAAGTACCGGTTGCAGCAACTACAGCTCACATCGGTTCTCTAACGCGACATGAAACAGTATTGTTTTTATCCCCTTTAGGACTCATGTTAGGCTTAGCACCATGGAGGTCATCAAGTTTAAAAAACGCTTATACACTTACACCACAGAACAAGCCCGCAAAACAGAATGAAGAGTTAGACCTGCCTGTAAATGCAACGAAAATAAATTAATTGTTAAAAATAAAGCCTTTGAGAAGATTAAAAGGGTTTTCAAGCGAAAAAACTGTCAGAGATGAGAGTGAAACGCAGTCTGTTACTGACCGCCATGAGCAAGGAGTGGATCCATGGGTCATACTGAGGGGTTTACAGTGTTGTCCTGAGCAGTGTGAGTCTTTCTCAGCTAAACACCAAAGTGTGATCTAAACTAAAATCGATAGATACAGATCTGAATACGTTCACATCATTTAATTAGTAATATGCATGTTTTTACAGAGTATCCTCGCTGCCGCTATGCTTTCACACACTATGTGGTCCGTACTATAAAATGCTTCTCAAGCACAGGCGATTCTGTTCATATTGTGAAAATCCAGCACTTTAAGGTCAGCACAAGGGAGGTTGTTTGGAATTTTAAGGTCATTTATGGGAACAGAACACTCCGAACTCTTGGCAGCGCATTCCAGGTTTTGGAAAGCATAAAAACCTGCGGGGATAATTTAAAAGTAGTCACAATTTTGCTGCAAAATATACAACGACTCTGCCTACAGTTCAATATTCGTGCCGCTTTTCTTCCTCGTATTTTGCTGCTTATGAACTGGTTTAAAACTGCTGCTTTGAAACCGAGACTCATTTCAAAACCTCTAATATTCCGATAAAGCTTTAAATGAAGCACAGAGGAGGCAGCCTGGTGGGAAATGTTCTTGAAAAGGCCTTGGCCATGTTACCACACATCACTCATGTGCCCAATCCCATCTGCTCAACTGGATTGAATGTTGACTCATTGGCAGGAATCCAGGTTAAAGGCTACAAACAGCAATGGTGGTCCTTGTATGTGCCAGTTGAAGGACTTTGAAATTGAAGTGGTGACTGTGTTAAGCTTTGAAACCTTCAGCTTGGACCCCCCTTAACCCGTCAAGCCTCAATCTACAGCTTTTACCCGTCTAACTCCACTGTCGTGCAACTTCTCCAAGCTCCTTTTCAGTTTAAGAAGCGCCGACAGCGCTTAGCGCCACAGTTGCAGCCGAGCTTGTTGCTGGCATCTTCTATAGGGAACTTGTAGTCATATGTCAGCTCTTCTCCGCGGTAGATCTTCCGCAAGGCAAAAATAACTATGTGCTTCTGGCCTTCTACATTGATGACTCGAGAGTAGCAGTTTGGCTCACAGGAGTGGTTGATGAACCGCGCCGCGTTACCATGCATCGTGGCGTCTACCACGTCAAAGTCATCGATGCGGAACATATAGCATCCAATGCCCTGGAAGAAAGAGCAGTAGAAAGAAGTGGTATAAGAGTGATATTCAAGCTCTGACCCAAATCTAGCGTGTATATATATATATATATATATATATATATATATATTAATATATTGAGAGAGAGCAGAGAGAGAAGTATTTTTGCTGTTCAGAGAGAGATACACCATTTGAGAGAGATTTTGATTAGGATTTAATATTACAGATGCAAGATGTCCAAAGTGCCTGATCATTGTGGCAAGGCACAGATCTTTTTAAATCCTTATAATCCTTAAATGTTTCTTCTTAAACTGAGCTAATTGCTTGTGGCTGAGCTTTTACAACCATTTCTCGTTTATTTCTTCAGTGCAAGACACATGAAAGCCTGCTATGAAGGACTCCAAGATGGTGACAAATCATTAGAAAATTCTAATCAGGCAACAAATACAGTCTGAAGCATAATCATGCAGCTGCAACAGGACGACTGGTTGCAATCGACAAGTTATCACAACAATAGGACCTCAGACAAGGTTTACCTTCCAACAAGAGACAAGTTCTACAACAACTCCGTGACAATGTGATTAAACCCAATCATCTCTGATAAAAATGATTTACCATCCAACCTGATGGACACTGATCTTTCCCAGACTCATGGATTAAATCACTTCTGATCTGAATACTTAGGACCATGTGATATTTCAGCTTTGCAAAAATGTCAACAATTCTGAACAATCTGATTTTAGCAAATGGCTGCAATATAACAAAGAGTGAAAAATGTAAGGAATACAATGTATATATACTGCAAGGATACCAAATGTTACACTGTATTTTTTAGTCTTACAAATGATTTCTGCTGTAACTTTCATTTATCAAACAATGCATCACAGTTATCTAATATTTTAACATTGAGTTTCTTGAGCACCAAATCAGTATATCAGAATGATTTCTTGATCATGTGACACTGAAGCCTGGAGTAATGATGCTGAAAATTCAGCTTTGCATCACAGGAACAAAGTATATTTTAAAATATACTGAAATTGGAACAATTATTTTAAACTGTTTTCACTGGGCAGCAGCATTAGAGACTTTTTTGCACTCTGGTAATAAAAGTAAAATGTTTCTAGGCAAAATATGAGTTCTTATTTTTCTTTTAATGCCGGGGATGGTGTCTTAGTATTAAATTATATTATTATTTAAACTAAATAAATAGTAAATAATACTAAATACATCAAGGAAAATGGGTAAAAACAGAGGGCCATGACTACCCAAAATGCATTCCTGTTGTTAAACCTGGTGGTAATTGGTTGAGAGATCACAAACACACAAATGTGCTTTTCAAAAAAAGCATATTTCCACTCACCTTGCCATCATAATATTTCTCACGTTTGTCTGTAAGTACAGAACGAATGACAATGCCTGAATACTCAATGACCATCTCTCCCGCCTCGATGTTTCGCTTGCAGAAAAGGCCTCTTCCATGAATCGCAGATCTACAACAAGAATGAATTACAGGAATGAACGCGACCTGTTTTCAATGAAAACAACTGCTCGTGAGAACAAACAGAGCGTAAGAGAACAAACTGGCAAGGGGTTGCAGAATGGATTCCAAGGATTATATCTTGTCTGGCAAAAACACATTCACAGACACCTTATGTGAACTTCAGACTTCAAACACTCTGTGTCTAAGACATTGTAGGGCTAAAAAGAAAGATAAATATTCTTAGCAGATCTTAGGGGATGCTTCTCTAAAAAAAGAACAGAATCGTTATATATTCCGGGGCTTGTTTTATTTTTTGGAGAACACTTGGAAACAATAGGTGCACATTTCTTTTAATGGGACTGGTGACTTCATCTCATCTTATTATATAGTCTCATAACGGAATTTTGACTTCAGCAAAATATAAAGTCATACCCATCTTTTTTTACTGATGCTCAAATGTGGGAGCTAAAGACAGAACTGAAACGGACTCAGTTCCTTATTTAGAGGTTAAAAACAGTCAACCTACCTGTAGACACCAACTGCTTCCTTGGATGTCTTCTCTAGATGTCTAAAGCGCATCGCCATCGGAAGCTCCAAACTTGTTGCGCGCCTGTAAAATACAATTGAGGTTATTAATCATGTAAACCAAACCACAGATGACTAATCATCAAAAACGGCAAAACTGAGGAAATTATTCAAGAAAGAGGAAATATGAACAGCGAAAGATTAAAAAAGCGGAAAGGAATATGAAGAGCACGCTGTCATGACAAAAAAACAAACAAACTTAAAATGTCACAGTATCAGTTTTTTTTTTTTTGCAAAAATATTACCTTGAGTATTTCTCATAATAACTCCTATTAAAATATTTTAAAAACAATTATAAAAATAAAATTAAAAACAAATAAATTTAAAACGAAAAACACTTTATGCACATAGCGTTTTAATAATGAAACAATACTGAGATTTCACTGTGAAACTCCATCATGTTTTCCTCAGAACTCTTATGTGCGTCATATGAGAGAAACACTTATATCAATTCAAACTCTTATTTGACCTGGTGGATTTGAGAAGAACCTCATCCTCTTCCTCATCATACAGGTCAGTGTCAGGAAGCTGTCTGTGCTGTGACGCCAGGAAGTTGAACATATCAAAGGTAGACTTCCTGTGAAACAGATACAAGAGTAGGTGTGAACTATACTCAGAAAAGTCGGGGGTTTTTAGGCACGCAAACTTGCATCACAAAACTTGTGCTCCTAGATAACATCTCTTCTTGATCTCCTAGACAAGTATACATTTGAAGCCCCTTCCCCATGACTGCAAGGTAACCAAGATACACAGTGCAAAACATTTTCTTCACTTTAAAACACCTACTTTCTTGTAGCTAGGTATTAGTCATTTGGCCTCTTTCTATAAAAGCAAATCATATAGGGACATTCCCCTAACAGTGACCTGCTATTAACTTCCTTATTTAAGAACACAATGTTCCCAATAACTGGTTCAAGGTTGTGAACAAGGACTGTCAATCAATTATAAAACACAACTTAATTAATTACACAGTAAGGCCATAAATGAATCATACGAATATATCTATTTCATATATATATTTATTATAATTAATATTTAGAAGTAGTATACATATAAGAGAAAGTACATACATTTATTTGTATCACTGTGTTACCATCACTTATTTCTTATTTTGATTAATTGAGAAACACAAATGAACTGACCTCAGGTAGACTTCAGAGCGGGCACAGCCACTTGGGTTAACGGGCAGATCTTCCTCCTGACTGGCCTGCTTGTGGAAGCGGAAGGTGTGGCGCTGGCAGCGATTGGCCCCCTGGAGCTGTTCCACCAGGTAGACTACAGCATCATGCAGCATTCCCATCACACGCGCCCCGCTCATCTCAGAAAAAGTGAGCTGCCTCAGTCCAGCAACAGCACGGGCCTCCTGGACTCCCTCGATAACAGCGGTCCAAGCAACTGTGAATGTGAAGAATGAATGTGATCATTTTTTGGTTCATAAATACATTTAAAATGTAAAAACACTACAATTTACATGCGCACATAACATATTTAGGTCTTTGGCCTGCCAATAGCAAGAGAATAAAGAAAATGCCCATGTATTTTTCATAATTTCAAAAAAATACAAAATTTATAAATAAAACTGATTAAATAGAATAACTAAAAACAAATTATATATATATATATATATATATATATATGTGACCCTGGACCACAAAACCAGTCATAAGTGTAAATTTTTCGAAATTGAGATGTATACATCATCTGAAAGCAGAATAAATAAGCTTTCCATTGATGTATGGTTTTTGTTAGGACAGGACAATATTTGGCTGAGATACAACTATTCGAAAATCTGGAATCTGAGGGTGCAAAAAAAAATCTAAATACTGAGAAAATTGCCTTTAAAGTTGTCCAAATTAAGTTCTTAGCAATGCATATTACTAATCAAAAATTAAGTTTTAATATATTTACGGTAGAAAATTTACAAAATATCTTCATGGAACATGATCTTTACTTAATATCATAATGATTTTGCATAAAAGAAAAATATAATTTTGACCCATACAATGTATATTTGTCTATTGCTACAAATATACCCCAGCGACTTGAGACTGGTTTTGTGGTCCAGGGTCACACATACATAAATACATAATATACATATATACATATATACTGAAAGTAGATCATACTTTTACACTCATCATATATTTTCCAACCACAGTCTCCTACCCTCAATACTGTCTGCTTCTACACTGAAGCCGTCATCACTAGCAATCTCAAAGCGTAGGTGGGGCTGGTCTCGACTGGGAGGACTATGCTCTTCCCCATCTGATGGAGGCATCTCATCATCTGAACAGGACAGCATCCCTAAAACGAAAGAGTCTTATTGTTTAATCCATTGAAAAACCTTAAAGTGAGCAAAATAAAATAAAAAAATAATACCTGAGTATTTGTTCCAGTCAGACAGTGCATTACGGTTAGCAGGATCCCAGGTTCCTGGCTTGTTGCTGTCTCCACCACGAGGCAACGAAAGACGATCCCAAGGTCCAGGCCTAAAATTAAATAAATTACAGGCCACACACGGTATCAGTGGTTTAGTCACGCCATTGCATGCTTGCATGACATATTCTTTCCATTACAACACTATAACGTCAACACTTACTCGAATGACATACTTAAGTGGAAAAGGTGGAACAACCTACCCACACAAAAATACTGTGGTTTTTGTTATTATTAATATGAGAAGCATTCAGATATATTCTATCTTTGACATGTTAAACAGATATTTGGCATGATCTACTGCATGTATGCATTTAATTTACTGTTTGACAAGCAAAAAATACAGGTAGGTCCCACTCAAGTTTGACAAAATTATTTTTTCAAAACTGAAATACAATATTACAAATATTTTAGCAGTATAGGACTCAAAATGCTGCCAGTAATACAAAGTTTACACTGCACGATTTTAGCCCTGATTTTCACTCGCCAACAGGTTTTGTGAAATCGCCGACAAATGCC
Organism: Schizothorax lantsangensis; assembly: GCA_027422415.1. Lineage (NCBI taxonomy): Eukaryota > Metazoa > Chordata > Actinopteri > Cypriniformes > Cyprinidae > Schizothorax > Schizothorax lantsangensis. The sequence continues at coordinate 6,694,961 of CM049857.1, read as the reverse complement.
CGAAATCGGAGGCAAATCGGTGCTCGTTCACATGAGTGACAGTCCCGCAGTGTTAATCATCAATAACTTGATAATCTCGAAGAAGGAGACATTTATGTACAGGGTTTCTGCAGATATGAACAAGTTCAAGACTTTTTAAGACATTTTTAATACCACTTTATATGAAATTTAAGACCTAAACCTGTAATGGAAATACACATTATTACACACATATATATATATATATATATTCATATATTTTTTTTCCTCATATATATACAGAAAAACACAGAATATTTTTGCATATGTATATCACATGTCCTATGTATTCAGACCCTGTGTGTCATATATTTAACTCAGTGTGTCCATTTCTTCTGATATTTAATGTATCTAATATAAAACTTGAGAAAACAAAATATAATCGCTGTCATAAATTATAGAGACAGAATTTAAGGCACAGATTACAAAAAAATTTCTGCTGCATGATATACTTAAATGGAAGACGTGAACCAGAACCCTTTTCATATCAGCAGAAAAAGAAGAACCCAAAGATATTCCATATAAAAAATATCCCCACAAACGTACTGCATCACCAAGCTTTTTGGTGGTGTAAACAATTTATTCTGAAGCAATATTTTCAGCAGTGTTCTATCAGCTTTTACATACTTAAATCTGCATATTTTTACAACAACTTACTGTTCTTGAATGGCCCAGCCAAAGCCCTTTACAAAGACCTTTTTCAACCTTTTTAAATTTATGCATCTTTCCCAAAAAGACTCTTTATTAAATCAAAAGGGTGTCAAATTAGCAAAGGGTTACAAGGACCATTAATTAGTTTTTCTTTTTTATAAATTCAATATTCTGTGTTTTTCTGTCAATATGGGGTGCTGTGTGTACTATAGGAAAAAAAATGCTTAAATGTTACAAGTCAATATAACAAAGATAAAATAATTTACTTTCTGTACTGCAAAATTACTACTGCAATAAATAATGTTATGAGATTAATGTTTTAAATACATTTTTGGATATACAAATAAATAATGTTGGGGGAAAAAATGCATACTTTTAAACATACTAAACCACCAGTAGGTGGAGGTAAGTCACTTAAGTGAGTCATTGTGTCATTCAACCGATTCGTTCAAAACGCTGAATCATTTAGTAGCAAAACACGCAGAGTGTTGCTTGGAGAATATTTAATCCTTCTGCTGTGATCTTTGTTTGGAACTATTTTTGTTGTAGAAATAGAGCAAAAACAGTAAATATTGCGTCTAAAATGCAAGTAACAACTTGTTTATTGAACTAAAATCAATGTGACATTTGCAATCGTGAAAATATTCAGCAAAATAGCTCCCTTGTCAAGGTGTTACTTAACTATATCGTTATGAATAAACTAAACATTTTGAATTTTTACCTCAGTGCGTTTCTTCTGAGTTTCTGTGTGCTGTTACGCTCATTTGTTTTGAAGTCTCTCACAAAGAGACAGACAGCACGAGTCTGAACACCATGACCTTGATAAGTTACCAGAAATACATTATCAATGGCTGTTTACACTGAATGTATTAAAATCAGAAGAATCATTCTCGCGTTTCGATGCATTCGCTTGTTATTTTTTTGTCACTTAAATTTTAGTCAGGCTATTTGTCCGGTCGGGTAAGTAAAAAAAAAAACAACAACAAAAAAACATTTTAAACCAGCTAGAAGGCTGGTCAGCTAGCTGTAGCTCAACCTATATTATTATTATTATAATTATTGAGAACATTACATAAACAAAGAAGGTAGTTCAACCTGTATTCCTCTACTGCAATTCTAGCTGTCTGATGACGCAGTAACTTCTGCAGGCGGGAAGAAAAAAAATCTTCGGTCTGTTCAACGATTGTAAACAGTCATTAGGTCCTTCAGACTGAAAAAGATATTTAGCGGTAATGTGGCCAAAAATATTTAAGACCTATTGAATCTGAATTTAAGACATTTTAAGGACCCGCGGACACCCTGTATGTATTATTGCTTAATTTCAAAATTGTTTAAAAGGCAAAAATTATACTGATACTTAAATGTCTTTAGTGAAATCACCCAAGAATTCCACCTTTTCCATTTAAAGGCTCACCTTGCACTCTCAGAGTCACTACTTCGCTCTTCATTCAGCTTGTCCAAGTCTAGAATTCCCTTGACGGTTGGGGTTTTAATGCGAACTCCATACCTGCAATGGAAAAAGGAACAGTTAAATGAATAATCATTGCAGAGTTTGAAAGCAAAGAAAAACATCCAGAAATTTGAGTCAGCTCTTACTGGTTCCATTTACCTTGCTGATACCAAGTTTGACTTGCGTGGTTCTTCCAATCCACTAGGGCGGTCCAGGTCTAAAAAGTCAGATTTTGATTTCTTGGTGGCGATACGATCAGATAAAGAGGACACTCTCTTCATTCGAACCTGTTTTGGTCGAGGTGCTGCTTCTGGTGTTGCTGGTGGGGAAGCCTTTATCTCTGATTCAACAAGGAGTCCATCCGGTAAAACTACTGAACTTGTTGTCTGAGTTCGCCCAACAACGGTACTGTTACGCGGTGATGAGGGAATTAGGGAAACAGTCTTGTTGGGATCATAATATCCAGCCATAGCTTGGTTGATGATAGCTTGGGCACTTTCTGCTTGATTTGATGTATCTGAGGAGGTTGTTATTTGACTCGTAGATTGTTTGCTAGAGGGGTCATGTGTGCTTGCAGACTTTGTCCTTCTAGGTGTGGAAGACTCCTTATTCCGTGTTTTTTTCACTCTATCTCCAGAAGCTTTGGCATTTCTACGTGGCTTCTTAACATCTGCTGGTAGTGAAGCTGCTCCGTTAGTACTAGTGGTAAGTAGCTGGGTAATGGTGTTGGAGGTCTGTACCAATGGAGTTACAATTTGGGAGACTTGGGTAGGAATGGTGGCACCTGCAACTGGGTGCAAGTTCCCAGCTGCTGCAAGTGTTGCGGACAAAGCATTGCTTTGCAAGAGGCTGGCGATTTGAGTAACACAGTTATATGAAGGGGAATTTAGAGTCGGCAGCTGGAAGGTGTTGCTTTCAGGGTTTTTGACAAATATTTGACCAAGACGATTAACAAGTAAAACATGTGGTGTAGGATCCACATTGGGTCCACCAACCTCCTTTACAGTAAGAATAGCATGACCTGGCAATGCTTGGGTAACCAACTGTTGTTGAGGTTCAATTGCTGATCTGGGGGTTGAAAAATTGATGGAAATTGTTCGACCTGGAGCAGTTTCTCTTTGCATAGGTGTGGTGTTGTACCCATTTATGACACCTGGAGCAGAGGCTGGCTGAATGGCAGAAGGCATTGCTTGGCACTGAGCTGATGGTTGAGAAGTTACAGAGGAGGAGATCATGCCAACAGTTGTAGAGCCGATGGGTTGCAGGTGAGTGGGATGCAATGGGACAGACATTGTACCCGAAACTGGCCCATAAGTCCCAAGAGGTACTCCAGTGGCTGATGGCACAGACAGCATTGACTCTGGTTTCTGTGGTAAATTTGTGGGAACACATGGCATTGCCCCTCCAGGAACTGAAGGGGCGGGATGCCTTGGTTCAGCAGGTGGGTGCAATTTGGTTCTGAAGCTCTCCATGGGTGGCAAGACTGTCTTACCCTCAGGAGTTTGGACAGGGTACAAGGAGACATTTGCAGATGGTGCCTGATTTGGGAATGTTGCAAAAGAAACTTGTGCAGAGGAATCAGAAGATGATGCAGATTTGGGTAACACCGTGGAAGGAACAGGATTTTGTTGCAGTGGACTCTGAATTCCATTAACTTCCATTAAGTCAGGAGAATCTTCTTGCAAGTGGTTGTTTTGGTAAACTGTAGAGCCATCCATTGATGACACAAAGTGGCCACTACTAGGATCCAAGTACAATTCTTTGGAGTCTTGTGGGTCATTTGGAGAATCCTGGACTGGGACCAACTCTGTGAAATGTGCATTGGGTGAAAGAGGATCACATCTCTCAAGAATTAAGGGTGTCTCTGGTTCAACAATTAAATGAGGGGTTTGGTAATCATTACCATATGTAGAAAATGCAGTGTTTGAAAGCTTTGGATGAATGAAATTATTCAAAGGGTCTTGATTTGATTGCAATGATTGGGTTACACCAAAACAATCTTGATCAGCAACAGTCTCAGAGTTGGACACGGGTTCTAACCGAATTGAAGAAATATCAGAAACAGGACTTGGAAATGCCAAACACAGACCATTGCTAGCTGTCTGTTCATGAGGCACAGCGTTGAACGGTTTGTGTGGCTTTTGGGCTTGATTTGACAGTTTCACACCCTGGTTTTCATTATTAGCCACACTTGTATCACTCTCTGTCCCATCATCCACACCATCAAGTTGTGAAATCTGCCTTAAAGATGGAGATGTAGATGTCTGAGAGGCATCCCTTTGAGCCTTGCAAGTAACCACTGTGCGAGTGAAGTTGAAGTAGTTTTCCATGTCCTCGTCAGAAGAACTATTACCCCAGTCTTCCCTACAAGGATCAACAGTACAAGACATTTTGGACTTCTCTTCATCTGGCTCCCAGAAGTCTTCCTGGTTGTCTTCACCTTCAACTACAATTTGCGCACTGCAGTTCATAGCTACGCCTTCATTCAGCTCAGTTTCTTCAATTTCAAGCTCAGTTCTCAGCTCAGGTGCCACAGTCAGGTCTGCCTCTAAGTGGAAGGATGTGTAAGCGAAATCCCTGTCACTGCCTAGATGATTACCTTTTTGTGTACCCAAAGGGTCTCCTAATGGCAAGGCACCATTTTCTCCTGGATGCTCCTGTGGTGATGCTATAAAATTGTGTGGAAGTTCAACGGAGTCTATCTGATTAAAATCAAAAGGCCTTGGTCTTGTGGAGAGGTGGGTGGGAGAAGTGAGAGATCGGTTGGTGCAAGGGGTGCTGCCAATGCCACCTTGCCTTGTGGACTGTGAAAACAGTCCTGAGGTAGAATGGGGCGTCAATATTCCAGAACCCCGGACAGAGGAAGCACTTCGACCGACAGGACGAGCTGATGAAGAGGTCAGCAGGTTTTCAGTAGCACCAAGGGGGAAACCTGGGGAGGTAGGCTGGGAGGTTTTAGAGTGGTGGGAACCACCTGCTCTAGATGCAATTGGGCCTGCAGAGGATCCAAGAGTAGGGGAGGCCATGTGACTGCGGGTACTGCTATTCTGGGTGTGTGGGCTATGCCGTCGTGGCCTTCGAGTGTCTTCCAAATCACTAATAGTCAGTATGTGGTGAGGTTTGGATGGGGCAGCTCCTGGGTAAACAAAAAAAAAAACAATCAATGATTAAAATGCTTCATATGAACTTTGTAAAGACCATACATGCAACCTCACTGAATTGATATCAACTACCTGGAGAAGGCAGTGGTCTGGATAGTCCTCCGGCAGGTCTTCTGTTCTGAGGGTATGAAGGGATTTTGGGGCGGGCACCAAGGTCCGGTTTGGCAAACACAGATACCGAGGTGGAAATTGTTTCAGTGGAAGGATTTGTTGAAGACAAATCCACTCCCAGGGCTTCAGTTTCTAATGAAAATATATATAGGAATTAATAACATTCAAAAACGCCATAAGTACAAGCCATGTACAAACCATCACTTTGCAAGTAGTAATATTACATAGTACTCACCTGACTGGGGGCATGGGCTATGGGCAATAGTGCAATTTTCTCCCTGATCGGGCGACTCTTCCACTGGTTTTTCCTGAACAGGGGGCCGGACCTCCCTAACACGAAATGTGTATTTGCATCGACGAAGGGGGTTTACAGTACTCCAATACCAGCGAGAGCATCTAAACAGCAGAAGAAACAAAAACGGTATTGGTGTGCAAGCGAGTGGCAATACTACACGTCTAGCATGTCCATTTCATCAGGAGCAATCTCCTAAAAATAAATAAAATAAATAAATTAAAGCTACTTACTCATAACCCACAGGGAAAAGTTTTCCATGACAGGCAGATAATTCACTCAGCTTTCCCAGCTTTTTTACTAGCAAAGAACCTAACCGGTGAAAAATTATGTTTAAAACATTGTGCAATTATTGTACAAACATTTTTATACAACAAAACATAACATTTACATTTATGTGCATTAAACTGTGCTATTTATTTATCATTCAACAATAAAAAACCAACCTATCATTAAACTGATTGACTCCGGCTCCAATCCAGTCAAAAACTTTCTGCGAAGACTTATCCCTTCAAAATCCACATAAACCCTCCGAAGTACTTCAAACCCTTGACCAGTGATGATCTGGTAAATTACAGAAAAAGTTCTCTCTCAAACCAGTCATATAAAGCCAACATTAAGTCTCTATTTGGCATATTTTTTCAGTAACTATATCAAACCACAACTAAATAAGCAGCAATGACTAATTTAAATGCTATTTAAACTGAAAGCTCACTTTTCCACTTATAAGGTCACGATGCTTGTAACAGAAGACTCTTTTATCATCCTGGAAGACACAGTTGCGAAAGCGGGCGCACATGAAGTGGTAGTTGCTCTGGCACGAAGTAAGACAGCAACCTACCGTTGCCCCAGTTCGGTTACACCGTTCACAGCGCTACGGAAGGTAAGTCAGAACATTAGCAAAGCCAAACATTATATTATTTTTACCTGATGCAAGTAAACTGTTCATGTTTAAATACTAAATTATGAAATTTCAAACTATTTGAATATACATTAACAAACTATTAAGCATCATGTTGTTACTGTTATTAACTCAAGGCAGTATAAAGTGCCACCAATGGCTCAGTTGAACCAGAATTATATGAGATTAATGACATACCATCAGACGGCCTCGTGCAACAGCACTGTGAACATGCAGAAGTGAGCCATTATCCTCCTCAAACACCTCTGCAGACCACATGGTGCAGTTTACATGAGCCCATTCATTTTGCCCTAGATAGAGCAACCTCCCTGCATCCTGGGAAGAGAAATGTATAATACAAAGGACTGTAATTTCAGTTTTGGTGACACTAATAATATCTTTCTCATATCAGAGTAAAACTTGTATGCTGTAATTTAATGAAAAGGCATCTGAAAATTATAACTTTTTAAGCACCCTTATAAAAAATGACTGCAAAGTACTAGTATAAAGATATTATCAGATAGTAATTCGATAGTATTGATAGTTATAATGATTACTACATTCATACATATATATATATACAGTGTTTACATGGTCCTGCAAAAAAATAAGGTAACATTCCCATGGTATACATCTTAAAAACATGGTATTACCATGACACCATTCCTAAAATCCATGTTAATGCCTTGTAGTAAAAAGCTATATTAAAAGGTACAATACACTGGTGAATTTACAGTATTAAAAGTACTTACACTGGCCTTTGCATCACCGTATTTTTGGCACAGAGCACACTGTCTCTCATCATCTTTTGACCAACCTGTGTCCAAGTCAGATTTAGCTGGTCGAACCTTCTTCCCTGGAAGATAGAATCAAAATGTCAAGTTAGGATGATTTGCACTGCTTTCCTTATGATTAAAAAAAAAAAAAAAGGTTACTAATGTCATTCTATACTTGCGTGTTTATTTACCTTTCAGATTCATTCGTAATGCCCTCATGTCCATAAAGTGTCCTTTAAGGTTATGGGCTAAAGGTGTGGACAGATCCTCTTCTTCTCCCATTTTAACATCCATGTGTCTTCCAGTTATCTGTGGGGCGCCGTCCAAAGCCTTACTACAGCCATCTCTCTCACGCCATTGCGCATAAACATGTTCATAATTTGGCGGCATCACAGCATGTGAAAGCAATCCACTGCAGGAATGGAAGCATGTGTCATTACCAAAAGATACAACAATATTTCTGCTCATATGTCAATGTTAATTTCAACTGGAAAGAATTTAATGGTGCTTACGCTGGCAGATGTTTAGAGCGTGGATCCCATATTTTAGGGTCCTGACTGTTAAACCAACCATAAATTTCCTCTAAGAGCTAAAAAAAAAAAGATTGAAAACAAATTTTAGCCACAAAAACAGGTATCATAAGAGCATTCCTAAGACTATTAGGGCTCTATGATTTCCGTGATGCCTGAAAACACAGACAGAATCTCGGAATCCACTCATAAAAATGGAATTTACTGTATAATGCGGAATGAATTGTAAAATTTTGGATGAATAAATCAAAAGTAGGTCAGTACACTTAAATCAAAACGTGATATGGAATAGTGTCTGTGAATATTAAGCTGCAAATATACCATTTAAATACCAATATACTCAATATACGAGTACATGAACATGATCTCTAGAACTGCTCTGAGAGTCACTTCATGAGCATTTTACCATTTCTTTTGAGAAAAAAACTATCGTCATATCATATAAACAGAGAAACTTAAAGGTCTTCATAGTAACCTGCCAAAATAAAAGTTAACTTAAAGAAACTGTGAAAATATATTAATGTATTGATAGCATTACTACTATCTAATAATGATTATTATTAAATATATATTTTTTAATTATTCAATTACAGTATTTTATTATTTTTAAGGAATATTTACCAGAATTTATTTAGCAGAAAAATGTAAATACACAAAGTATTTCTGAAAAAAAGAAATAAATAAAATAATTAATTATTTAATTATTTTTTTACGAAATCTTTTAAATGGAGATGCTTTTAATTACATTTTAATAAAAACATTAAAATGGAATCCAGAAAAAAATAATGGAAAACACAGTATTTGGTAAAAAAAAAAAAAAAAACTCAAATAATAAAAAAACATTATCATATATATATATATATATATATATAGGATAATGGTCTCATGTGCTAAGTAATTTAATAGATTGACGCACCAAAACATAATATTAAGTGTTGGAAGAGCGCGGTGCAAATAGCTTTGTTAATTGTTTTATAAATTGGTGTCAAATTCCATAATTTCAATTAATTAGACATGCTTTAAGCTTTTTGATTAATACAAATGTAATTTAACTATTAAAACAGTCTAGAAAAATTAAAAGAGAAAAAAACAGAATTTGTGAAAAAATAAATCAGACTTCATAGGCTCCCTAGACAGTATTTGGAAAAGCATGCTAACATACTACTTTGTTTTGTCTCATTATGTGATTGTACTGCCAAAAATGTACACATACTTCTGCTTTCAAGATGATAAAACTAACAGTCAAATAGCAAAGTTGAACGTCATATCCTGACTAAAAAATTCCAGACTTGTATTTTTAAGCAGCGCATCATTTGTATAGTTTTCACAGAATGACCTAAGCTACTCTGACTGGTTGGGTAAACGTACAACAATAAAAAACACAAGAATCTGACCTTCAGGTAATACGAGCGGGCGAAGGCAGTGGGTCTTTGGTCCTCCGGTAGAATTTCCTCATCTTCCAAGTGATTGCGAATTACTTTCACCACATCCTCGTGAAAGGATTTCTGCTTGACAAAGCCACAAACGAAATCAAAATTTCTAGTTTTGTTTTTCTGTTCATTCTGTAGCCAAAACAACAGTTTAAAAATTATTACGGTAATTCCAGAATTACGTTTGAGATTGGCTAGCTAAGACAAGTGCCAACAGAGATGCTAGTGATTAGTGTGCAAGAGAATATGCATTTATTTTAGTTGTCTCGAAAACACAAATAACATCCAACAGTAATTACTCATAGTTATGCATAAAGCCCTAGTTTATGAGCTTTATGGGATGCCAAACACTCTAAAAGCCACGGAATGTGGACCAAATAAAAAAACACTCATTGAACCACGGAATGTGGACCAATTAGTAAGGTCCTTTTCAACTGTACAATCCCATTCGAGTATAACTGGACTTCTTAAAACTGTTTTTGTGTCTCAGAAAGCAAAGTGCTTAAAGACTGTTCCCTTATGTTGAGCTCAGATCTAAGACAAGCATAGACACTGAGTCTGTGTACAGACACTGACCAAGGATGTGTACAGGCCTTCTTCAAACTTCTTTCCAATAGCACGGAAGTCACAGACAGCCAAATCTTCAACCACAGTGTTCGGGGAACCCATTGTAGTGCACTACAAAAGAAGACAAATCTCAGAAAAATGTAACCAAGCAATGTTCCTTTTTATATGTATCCTGTTCATTTCCTGTAAATGCCAATTTTGAATATGAATGTTTAAACAGCTGTTCTCATTGGTTAAGCAATGTTTAAACAGAAAACAACAATTTACAAACATTTCCTGGTGACTGGGCTTTGTAGGGCAGGACTGGTAAGATAAAGTACAAGAGCAAGAACCGCAGAGATCCAGCACATTCTGACTAATGATTTTTCCCAGTCAATTTGAATGACTGGAAAAGGATTGTTAAAAAAAAAAATGACCTAAGATTGAATCATGACCTTTCTTTAACTTTTCAGACTATCACGTCAACTAAATGCTGATTAGCTATTAATTCTGTTTACAATTATAAAGCACATTTTAATGACTGCATTTTTTAGGATATTAATAAGAAGCATGGAAACCAAAGTATTAATTTAGCTGAACAATAATTAGGAAAGGTTCATGCTAGTCACAATGAACATTCTAAAACCCCCTCATGTATTTTGAAAATGTTTACAAATGTGACAAAGATCACGTCAACTAAATGCTGACTATTAATTCCAGTGACTTTTTTAGGATCATGGAAACCCTGAACAAGGAAAGGTTCATGCTAGTCACAATGAACATTCTAAAAATGTATTTTGAAAATGTTTATGTAAAACTAAATCATTCTAATTGCTTTTTGAACAATCAACAGCAACAGACTGCTGCAGCTTTAAAACTACAGCATACTAGGTTTAAGAGAGGTTTTAAAGGGGTCATATGACGTTGCTAAAAAGAACATTATTTGGTGTATTTGGTGTAATGCAATGTGTTTACGAGGTTCAAAAAACACATTATTTTCCACATACTGTACATTATTGTTGCTCCTCTATGCTCCGCCTTTCTGAAACGCGTCGATTTTTACAAAGCTCATCGTTCTGAGAAGCGAGGTGTGCTCTGATTGGCCAGCTATCCAGTGCATTGTGATTGGCCGAATACCTCAAGCGTGTGACGGAAATGGTACGCCCCTTACCATGTTGTGATGCCGTGTCCCGGCATGACGAGACTAAATCAATAAAACCCATTATAAACGAGGCATTTGTTGCATTCAGTGAGGACACAATTACTGATTATAATGACTCATACAGTCTTTTTACGCGTTGCGCAGCGTAAACATAACACCATGTCTGCATTTGTGATCGTAGAAACGCCAAACAAGCACTACTCTACACTGCTCAAAACTCACGTTTGAATAGTCAGTAGCAAATTCTTTAAATATTGAAACGTACTTACAGGCTGTGAGTCAGAAGCACCAGACTGTCCTTGCGACGTTGGAACTGCCCCACTTTATAGTGTTCACAGCCATACATAGTGTTCACATTGTAGGCTACTCTCTCCCAGGATCAGGAAACAGTCCTCCGTAAAATGCGCTGCACACACTCTAATATTTGGGTTGAACTGTTCTGGAACAGTGTTGTAAATACAACTTAACCAGTGATTTCTAGTTGTGTACTCTTTTGGAAGCCCAAACAAAGTACTTTCTCTTTCACAACGAAACACAGCGTCTCCACGACATGGCGCCGGCGGCAGCAACAACACTACAGCGAGAATAAAAGTTCCTCCTCCTTTTGTTGCGTATACGTTTGGGCGGTGTTATGCAAATCTTCCCACACCGTGACCGTAGACATGTGGGGGCGTGTTTGAATGAGCCGTTTTAGGGGGGCGTGGACGAGTCTTAACTTTTAGAAAGAATATCTCTTTGGTTTTGAGACTTTAATCTTTGCAACTTTACAGATCTTATCTATACACAATCAGCTTGTAACACTCCAAAGACAAAGGAAAACATGAAATCGCATCATATGACCCCTTTAAAGTCAAAAGTCAGACCGTAATGGTTTCTCATGGGGAAGCTATTTTCAACAATTAAAGGTTAATCTGTGATTTTATTGCAAATGCTGGATTTTCTAAAGCATGTGAAGTTCACAGCCCAGACTCTTGACGACTGATGATGATGATCTTAAAAATGTTTATGTGAAACTACAGCATAAAGGAATAGTTCACGTCTATTCTGTCATTAATTACTCACCCTCATGTTGTTCCAAACCTGTAAGACCTTCGTTCATCTTTGGAACACAAATTAAGATATTTCTAATGCATTCCGAGAGCTCTCTGACTCTCCCATAGACAGCAAGGATCTTCACACGATCAAGGTTAGAAACATAGCAAGGAGATAGTTAAAATAATCCATGTGACATCAGTGGATCAACCGTAATGTTATAAAGCTACAAGAATACTTTTTGTGCGCAAAGAAAACAAAAATAACGACTTTATTCAACAATTCGTCTCCTCCGCGTCACCCTATAGCGCCATTTTGGAGAGTATCACATAGTTGTAACATTACGGTTGAACCACTGATGTCACATGGATTATTTTAACTACCTCCTTGCTACGTTTCTGAGCCTTGACCGTGCATCAAAAATATCTTAAATTGTGAACGAAGGTCTTACGGGTTTGGAACGACATGAGAGTGAGTAATTAATGACAGAATTTTAATTTTTGGGTGAACTATCCCTTTAACTGCTTTCTGAACAAGCAATGGGCTGCTGCAACTTCAAAAGTACAGCAAACTAGGTTTAAGAGAGATCAGATGCCCACCTTCTTGCAGGTGACCAGGTGCTTAGTGAAGGTGGAGCTCAGCAGGCAAGACAGCACCCTATCTAAGCCAGTCTTCAGCTCCTGGTCAAGCAGTTCCCTCCAACCTGCTCCATTCATGTCCTCTCCATCAGACTGCTCTTGTAAGCACGGCTGACAGGAGTACACCACGCTCTCAGGCAGACTCGACAAGATTTCATACAAGTCATCTGGGAGAAAACACAAATTTAAGGAGTCAGCTGCAGACACGAGCGGTAGATTTCCTACTGTTGATTCAGCCTGTAACGGTTAAAAAATTCACATTATTTCTCAATTACTTCTGCATTATATTGACAAAGAGTCATCTTTCACAAGGAGAATGCTCACTTAAACAAACAACATGGGGATGACATTCTGGGTTGGGACAATCATGCAACTGTCTGAATCTCCATTACATATAGCATGAAAATATTTGCAATCAGTGAGAAAGTTCCAGTGTAAATGTCTTGTATGTATTGGGAAATAAGAGGCTTGCACATTGTTATACCCGTGAACACAGTAGTTTAATAAATGCTAAAACGGTGGAAGTAAATATATATATTTTTTTAATTCATGCTTTCTCTGTGGATACAAAGGAATGGTTTCATATTACAGGCACAAAAAACAAAAATATTTACAAAACCAATGGTATATGCAGCTTTCTTTTTTGGGAATTTGTTTCAAAGTGTCATTGAAATGAAAGCCAAAAAGAGAGCATGATATATGTAAATGTCATGTTAAAATGTATTATTGTATTTGATGGATAAAATAAGATAAAATTACATAAATAAATAAAATCATCTGGCCATAACATTCTGTCACTCACCTGTCAGACCTTCACATTTAGCATGGACCCAGTGGTTACATGTGGAGCACTGCATCATCTGGCTATCATAATCATTATCTTCATAACACTTGAAGCACATGGTGCAGTAGTTACCTACACACATACACACAAAGTTGTTAACTGACTGTGCAGGCATGTTTGGCTGACATGGTGTTTTCATTGAAAGGCTATTAATTGAAAGGTCAGTGTGGCAGGAAAATAAAATGACCGCTGTAATTAAAAGTTGTAAAGTTTCATGTGATCGTGGCAACTGAGAGTATCTAAAGCATTTCATTTGCTGTTTCAACCTAAACCCACTTACAACTTACACTCTGGAACATGTCATTCATTTTTAAAGCATTGTGTGATAAAATCAGGTTATAAATGTATATCATATGTATATATCTGCTACACAAACACACACATTACAGAACATTATAACATATTGTACTAGCATATGCACAAAACGAAAATATTAGTTATGCATGGAATGAAAAACTTCATCCCTGTTGAAACAGCTGCAGAGCATAGGCAAATGCCAACTAAAGTCATTTTCTTACGCCAAAAAGAATTAAAAGAGGAAAAAAAAACATCAACCAAAAAAAAAAAAAAAAAAAACTATTTCTGAACAGCACATTATTAATTGGGTTTTCATTGATGGTCCTTGAGCTTGAGCTAATCTGACTGGATGGGTACTCTTATGTAACATCCTCTTTATCTAACATTGATGAAGAACGCTGGGAATGCATTTTTATTAACATGATTTATTATAGGCCTGTCAGATAGTCAGACCCTCTAATGCTCACCTTGATCAAACAGCCTAGTGCAGTCAGGACACAGCCCCTTGTCATGATTCCACTCGGTGTCCCAGCTCTTTCCTGGGGTCACACCACAACTCTTGCACCGGATGCATGTCATACAGACCTGAAAAATGTGGCTTAACTAAAGTTACAATACAAACACAAATGTGCCATTTTGCAGCTTTAATGTTATGTTTTTGCCTGATCCTAACAGATGTTTCCCCCCCTTTTTTATTTGCTTTGACATTTTCTAACATATCGTGGTAGCTGAGACAGCAAAGCATACTGAAACGTCTTTGTAAGTCTTGCACGTTGAGGAAAGTACCAGTGGTCAACTTACCCAAGGCTTCTTACGTTTGTTGGGTTTGGGGTAGTTGGGACCCAGACAGGCAGGATGATAACAATTTTGACACTTTTCACACTCCAACAGCGGCTGCACAGAGATAAAGCACAAAAAAATTGACCAGTGCCAAAGCTGTAAAAGAACATCTGTTTCCTTTAAATAATAACAAATACCTTAAACCTGCAGTGATGACAAGAAAAAATCTACACACTGCCGTTCAAAAGTGTAAAGTCAGTAATGTGTCTTTGCTGAATAAAAGTATTTATTTATTTTGGGAAAAGGTCTTGAACTTTCTATTTGACAAACAAAAAGTACCACAGTTTCCACAAAAACATTAAGCAGCACAACTGTTTTCAACTGCTTCTGAAAATTCAGTTTTGGCATCACAGTAATAAATTACATTTTAAAAGATATTCATAAGAAAACTGTAATAGCGTTTTACAATATTATAGATTTTATTGTATTTTTGAATGCAGCCTTAGTGAGCATAGTGACAAACTTTTGAATGTAGTGTTTGTTCATAGTGCTCTTAACCTACAAACATACTTTCTTATGTGCTTCTGCGTAATAAATTACAAAATATATTCATAAGATGTAATTTTTAGATTTTATTGGAATGCAGCCTTAGTGAGCATAACAGATATATATAGTTTTTTAATTTAACAAACTTTTGAATGGTAGTTTATGTCACAAAATGTTCATAATTGTGCTCTACACTCCTGAAGAACTTCAGACAATCTCAGCTTCTTATTGTTAGGTTAATACATTTAGATTAGGGTTAGGCGTCAAAATCATGTTTTGAAGCGTCACAAACTACCTTGGATTCTTTATTCTTGCGTCCACAAATTCGGCAGAACTTGCAGCGACGGCAGCACCAGTTCTCCTTGTTCTCCTCCAGAGGGCGCTCTGAAGGGTCCAAGCAGAAGCGATGGAAAGGCTCACAGCAGACTTGACAGTACAGCATCTGCACAACATAAGGTTGTCATGATGAAAAAAAAAATTCCAGGTTTCTATTTGACAAACAATACCAGTGAAACTTCCCCATTATTATAACCAATTCCGAAAAACCTGACATTTATTTTCATTTACATTTTTTTGGCCTAACATGTTTTTAAGGCAATGCTGTAACGACGAGCAGTCAGGAAGTACCTCATGTTGGCCTTTACTGGCACACAGCAGGCAGACATACTGAGGCACGAGGGGTACAGAAGTGAGGATGCTCAGACCTCCTGTCGCCCACACGCTCTGGACACTACAGTCCTCCTGTGGAGGGAGACAGAGACGAGTAAGGAACACTTTACCTCAAGATAAAGGAGCACAAATAACTCTGTTTGAATAAAAATAACAGATGTGAAAGCTACGTAAGATAGACAATAAACACAAATAAAAATCTAAACATTGACACCAATGAGCTTCTTTGTCTGCAAACATTTTATTTTAAGAGAAATACACAATTTCTCAAAAGTCTGAGCACACAGAACAAATTGGATTCAAAATCAAATTTAATCCTGGAATGTAAACGTGTAGTGATTTTTTTTTTTAAATAAATACATTGCATATTCAAGATTAATATGCATTATATGTAGATAGCTAGTGAAATGTAAGTAAATTTGTGCATGTTAACTCCTGTGTACAGAGGAGTGTTTTTTTGATGATGAACTTTATTTTATTTTTTTTAGAAATTAATACTTTTATTCAGCAAGGATGCATTAAATTGATTTAAAGTGACAGTAAAGACATTTATAATGCTACAAAAGATTTAGATTTCAAATAAATGCTGTGCTTTTCCATTCATCAAAGAATACTGAAGAAACTTATCAAGACTTTCACAAAATATTGAGTAGCACAACTATTTTCAACACTAATTATAATAAGAAATGTTTCTTAAGCAGCAAATCTGCACATTAGAATGATTTCTGAAGGATCATGTGACACTGAAGACTGGAGTAATGGCTGCTAAAAATTCAGCTTTGCATCACAAGAATAAATTACTTTTTAAAACGTATTAAAATAGAAAACAATGATGTTAAATTATAATATTTCACACTATTTTACTCTATTATTGATTAAATAAATGCAATCTTGGCAAGCATAAAAGACTTCTTTCAAAAAACATTAAAAATATCTTAATGCATCAAGAGTATTTTACTGGGTAACCCTGATCATTCATAACAGAATCAGGTGCTGCCATCATGTGGCAAACCACTGCAGTGCTGAACATCAGTGTAGATTACATATAAAATCCCAGCCAGTCCCTCAACATGAAGACATCTTTGGAGAGCCACTTGGCTTTCATGCTCAGTTTTGTAGAACAATATGGACATTTACCTTAAAATCAACACAGATCTTGTGTGTGGGTTCTGCAGGCTCTTGTTCTCTCTCTGCAAAACCATTGGCGAGGGCTGCAAGGACGCTGGGCGGTGTCTGTTCCTGAGGGCTCTGCAAACAAAGAAACAATAGAAGTTGCTTTCGCTGCTTCGATGACATTTTGGCTGAATGAGGACAGTTTTGAGAGAGTCAACAGATATCAACAATCATAATACCTTCTCAACTTTCCGTTTGATGGGTGGAACCTTGTGGAAGCTAGGTCTGCGATGCCGCACTCCCTCGTCAAAGGCATCGCCGACGAAGTCGTCAAATGACAGAAAATCTGTGGTGCATTTAATACAGACAGAATTGAGACTTTGAAAGGAATGATTCATGTAAATTACTTGTGAAACAAACAGGATTTCTGGTTTAAAAAAAAAACAGCACCAGTTTTGAATAAAACCAGTTCTATGTTTCCAATCACTGTGGTATGGTAGCTTGTTTCTGCCATAAAATAAAAAAATTATATTACAAAAAGTAATTTTGACTTTTTAATCTCACAATTCTGACTTTTCTCCTTGCAATTCTGATTGCAAAATATTAACTCATAATTGTGAGATATAAACTATAAAAGTTTAGAAGTGCAAGATGAAAAAAGAGCTGTAACAAGGAATAACTGCTGTCAAGGAATAAAAAAATAATAATACTTTTTTTTTTTTAAAGGGGTCATATGATGCGATTTCTTGTTTTCCTTTTCTTTAGTGTGTTATGTAGCTGTTTGTTCATGTATACGATCTGCTACAAAGTTACAAAGCTCAAAGTCTCCCACAAAAGGATTTATTCTATCTAAAAGAGAAGGCTGATCCAGACCGGGCTAAAATGGCTCATTCAAACACGAAATATTTGCGTAATGCCGCCCCAAATGTGCACGCAAAGAAAGAAGGCGTGGTTTCAGTAACCGCAGTAGTGTTGATGCAGCCATGTCAGAGAGACGCTGTGTGTTTCTATGCGAAAGCAAAAGCACATTATTTGGCCTTCCTAAAGTAGATGCAATTAGGAATCATTGTTAAGATTTGTTTACAACAGAACAGCACAACCAAATGTTCGAATTTGTGCAACGCATTTTATGGACGACCGCTTTGTGAACCTATGAGAGTACAAGGCTGGCTGTGTACAAAGGCTATTTCTAAAAAAAAAAAGGGTCAATTCCGACTTTGCTATGACAATCTGTCTATGTTTGGTTATTAGTATTTGCCATTGACTGTTCAAATGCGGAGTTATGCACAGTGTAGAGTAACGCGTTGTGTGTGTGTGATTGTGTGAGAGAGAGAGAGCGAGAGACAGGGTCACATCACAGTGAAGTCAGCTGTCTTAAGTGGAGTCAGCTGTCAGCTGGCTTGTGTTCTGCAAATACATACGAGCATCATCACTGTGTCTGTCACACGACTTTGTTCCCCTTTCAGACTTGAACTGATGGTAAAACTAAGAACATTATTTACTGTCTTTATATTTACTTTGAAATCTGAAGCTCACGATTATGGTAAGGGGCATTACATTTCCGACGCATGCTTGTGGTGTTCGGCCAATCATAATGCATTGTGTCAGCTGGCCAATCAGAAGACTGCGCTTGTTGGAAGGAGGGGCTTTGTAGAAAACGACGCGTTTGAGAGAGGCGGGGCATAGAGGAACTACAATAATGTACAGTATTTGAAAAATAAATGTGTTTTTTGAACATTAAAGCATGTCAACATATTCTGTTACACCAAACACACAAAATAATGATCTTTTAAAAAAGCATCATATGATCCCTTTAATTTTTTCTCACAATTCTGACATTTTTCTTGCAATTGCAAATTTATAACTCATAACTAACTTATATATCATTATTCAAAGAAAAAAATGAGAAATATGAAATATAAGCTCAAAATTAGGGCTGGGTATCGATTCAGATGTCCCGATTCGATTCGATTCCGATTTGCAAGCTCTCAATTCGATTCGATTCTCGATTTTTTGACTACATTCAGTGAAAATAGTTTCAACCTGTTAACATTCACCAGGACGCCAGCGCACTGAACGCTCTTTGTTTGCACGTCATTGTTTACGAATAGATTAAATGAAACGGGACAAAATTAATCTTGACAAACTATATATCATTTTGAAGGTCTAAGCCTCAAGCATCGACGACAGATCGCTGTTTTTTGATGGAAAGCTTATAAGGAATGTATTTGCTAAATTTGTGTAAGTAGTACACATCAAAACATGTATAATAAAATGCAGTACATAACAGATTCATCCTGATAATGAGACACAAACGCGTCCACTGCTGTAAATCCCAGTTTAGTTAGAGAGGTAAGGGTCCACGGAACAACATCCCATAAAGCACTTTTAGTCCAACGAAACAATAACGTTGTAATATGGATGGTTATTCCTTTGTTTACGTCTCATTTCTTCAGGGAGAGTTATTGTTTGTGTCCGTTATGGAATAAATTATGCCCAAAAACAGCGTCTTGGTGGTAAAAAACCAACATGGTTTTGTAGCATACAGTGTCACAAACAGAATGAGAACATCCCAAAAAAAAAGTGAAAGATACGCGGAAGATTGTTTATTTGAATTCTGGCGTGCTCTCGTGACGCACGCTGTGACGCACCTGTCATCTGATGGGGGCGTAACTTAGCGATCGGCTTTTTGCACAAATACTCTTTTTTTTTTTTTTTTACAGCATTTTTCATATATGTGTGTGTGTGTTTCTGTTTTGTGGGGAATGTGGCTGTATCTGCAAGATTACCATCTGTATGAACGCACATCAGCGTGTGATTACAGACTGTCAATGTGAATGCGGTCATATGATCGACCATTATTGACTAAATGGCCCATCTGTATGATTATCATCTGTATGGACGCACATCAGCGTGTGATTACTGACTGTATGACCATGTGTGGCAATATCAGTGTATGTCTGGCAATCAGAGTATGTACTTGAGTATGTACTACATACAAAGCTATTTTTTTCTCTTTCTTTCTTTTTATTACTCAAATTATTCTTATTGTATTTTTCTAGTGCTCAAATAAATCACTTATATTATGTCTAAGATTCGGTCTATTATTTTATAATTGAAAAACTATGCAGTGGTATGTATAATGACTAAAATAGTTTGTAGAACTCTTCAATACATTTGGTAAATATTTTTCCTCAAACAGGGGGGGGGGGATCCCCTGAGAAAAATCTCAGAAAAATGGTTGCAGGAATCTAATTTTTCATGGTATCTTCTTCAGATTTGAAATATATACTCATGAGACGTGACTTTCAACCCATTACTTTTCTGGATTGCTCCAGGACTAATTTCATGTATTTTTATATGAAATAAAAAAAAAATCAGTGTGGTACAATTTTTTTCAAGGCACTTCAGTGTCTATAACTTTTTATATTTAGGTTAGGTTGGTCATTTTCAGCTGTGGGTCCCAAATGGGGGGTGCTGGCTAACAGGTTAAAACAAATGCTTTTGATATTTCTAAAAAAAAAAAAAATACTGTAAACATCAGTTTACAAATGGTGAATTAATAAAAAGAAATTAAGAGCCACAGGCCTGTATTTTAAACCTATTCTCTTTTTTGTATAGGGTCCTTTTTTAAAACAATAATAGATTACTTCTTCTGTAGATGAAGCTGGATCACGAATGATTCGCATGAACATAGACGCATTTAGACAGATCGGGATCGGTGCATTCACTTCAAAACGAAAGTAACGTTAATCCTCTGCGTCTTCAGCGGCTCAGATGTCGGGAGTTAATGACGACTGCTATGTTCATTATTACATCCAACAACAAAACACCTCATTCGCTTAATCTGAGACATCTTGTCTTCCCCTGCACCGGAGTCGACACAATGGCGGACAGCTCTCACAGGGCGGGTCTAAGGTAAGACGGTCTTGTCAATCAACTATCGTGGGAGCGGTCTGTGCAGAACTACGTCATTCTGACAGGAATCTCAGAACAGCCTGATTTGAGAAAGGGCATTTTAAAATAGGGATTATAAAGAAACACTGGGTGGATTTTTATCATTATAGGATGGATGTGTACACACACTTCCAACACACATTTATGTTCAAAAAACTTGTAAAGTGAATTTTGCATCCGATGACCCCTTTAAACCAAACTTTTATTTTGATGGGTTGCCAAGAAGAACTTGCAGCTGCTGTACAGTAGTTTTCTCAAATTAAATGGTAAAATGCTAATGACACTCAGAGCAGTTGGAGATGATATTTGTGTGTTCATATCGTCATGTAGTGAGACGGCAGAAGCTGTAAACACCACAAGCGTCGTCCGCACTTTAGTATTTGTGTAGTAAACAAAACAGTGCGTCAGACCATGCACCATTCATTCATTGTGGAAATCATGGCGCCTTATGCGTGATATCAAATGCTTCCTCAGATTTGTAGTATTACTAC
Source organism: Schizothorax lantsangensis (assembly GCA_027422415.1). Classification (NCBI taxonomy): domain Eukaryota; kingdom Metazoa; phylum Chordata; class Actinopteri; order Cypriniformes; family Cyprinidae; genus Schizothorax; species Schizothorax lantsangensis. The sequence continues at coordinate 6,673,566 of CM049857.1, read as the reverse complement.
AGCATTTCACCTAAGCATTGCATATCACGCATATTGCTTTGTTCTTGGTTCTTGCCATCGGTATCTCCGCCATAAGCACTGAATGAATGACAGGCTTTCTGTAACTTGTAACATTGCGCAAGGTAAATATGAGGTTGACATCTAGATTAATGATAAGATTCACATTAATCAGATCTTGTTTTAAATGTTTGCTGAAATAAATACCGGAAAAGATCAATTCGCGGCTTTTGAGAATCGATATCGAATCGACGTTATTTAAAAATAATGATTAATCGAAAAATATATATTTTTTGCCCAGCCCGCCCCTACTCAAAATCACGAGAAAAAGGCTGAATTGCAAGATATAAACTCGTAATTCTGAGAAAAAGATTAGAATTGCGTGATAGAAAAGTCAGATTTGTTACAAGCTTGTTTCCACCAAAGAATAAAACAAAAAAGTAATAAAAATGAATTTCATAATTCTGACTTTTTTCTCAACTTTAGAATTTCGAATTTATATCTTATAATAAAGACAAAAAGTCTGAATTGTGACAGATAAACTCAGAATTGCATAATTCCTGGTTACTACAGCTTCATAATGCTATCCGAGTTGCGATAGGGTGTTCTTCTGCACACACAGGTGGAACCTTGCAGTCAACAGTAATCTCAACAAATCCAGTAGAAAACTTCTGCTGACAACAGCTGCCCATGGCCTGACCAGAGAGGATATGCTGGAACGACATTCGCCTGTTCCATCACAGATGTAACAACTCAGATTTCATTACACACGAACGAGCACTTATGTGACGAGAAGAGTGCCATCTACTCTGAGACCGTGAAAAGAGTGGGTGAACAAAGATGGCAGATGCAGAGAAGACAAAAGAGTGCTGCATTTCTAAAACATGTTCTTACCTTTTGAGACAGTCAGTGAGACCTGACATGATCAAGACAGACAAGAAGAGAAGACAGAAAGCGATGGCAGAAGAGTTTAAATTTGAAAAGTGCTGTTTTAAAAATATTTGAATTTGAAAAGCCTGTTGCACTTCTGCCATTGAATTTAATTTTTTATAAAAACTGGCTGCAATTTTTAATATGATCAAAAAACCAACTTTATTATTTTTGACTAAGCCAAACTATTTAATCTAGATATGTTGCCTTTGTAATATTTTTCTATTCCCCACCTTAGAAATAACTTTTTGCTGCCATGTATTTGTTTAAATAATTCCAAAATTATTTTGTCATAAAACAAAGCAGTGAAGCCCAAAGCGGCCAGTTTCCTCAAGCGGAGCCAGGGCCATCAGAGACCTCTCCTCCCCAAAAAAATCTGAAATGGTATTTGCAAAAAACAGAGGAAAGAAGAACACCTTTGTCAATGACGTTCATGAAGCACTGTAAAACGCGCGCGGAAGCGTTACTTGACGCGCGACTGTGGAAAAAGTCGCATGCGTTCACAAATAAGCCTATTTCATATTGCCAAGTATGAAAAGCATTTTAGTTTAATAATCTGAGGTTCTCTCCAGAGATGTTCGCCTCGCCAATGTCTGTATTAGTAGAGTATAAATAACACTGAACATCTTCAAGTGAGTGGCGGGGCAAACCGAGAGTAGCACTCTCTTCACTGCTGATTTTTTCTTTTTGAATGCTTCCTTCGCTGGCAATATTTTTTCTCCCTTAAAAATATTGTTCATTTAATGATGCATTTTTTCACAGTGAAAATGGCTGCTGACTCTCAGGGAATAGAGGCTAACTTTGAACTTGACTTCTGCCAGTAATTGTTTAAATGCGTAACATGTGAGTACATAGATCTGCTCATGTCTGAAAAAATATATGAAAAACTAAATTTGACACTGAAGTTGCAGTTATATTTGTGTGCTAAAAAGGCACAAGTTCCTGTAATTACACATTTTTTTAATGTAAACGAAAAGCATGTCATCATCAATGTGCTGTATCAAAATCTCACCTAGCTTTTACTCAGAATGGTCCCAATAATGTGCTTAAAGTCAAGTCAAATTCAGTTAGTGCATGACGTGACCATGAAAAATTTCTGCTTTTCTATTTTGCTAAAAATGTTCTATGTTTCCATCCAATTATTCATTGTGGAAATCATGGTGCCTTCCTCATTTCCTCAGATTTGTAGTATTACTATAGCAATATACGCATATTGCTTTGTTCTTGGTTCTTGGCATATCACACTTAATGACAGGCTTTCTGTAACTTGTAACATTGCGCAAGGTAACGTTGTATATGTTGCTTTCAGCAATGATGCTGAATTGCCGCTAATTTAAAAATGAAAGTAAAACACGGGGCTTTTATAAGCTCAGATCTTGTTTTAAATGTTTGCTGAAAAAGGAACCGGAAGGAAATAGGAAAACGCGGCTCAAACGAACGATAAAACGTTATTTAAAAATAATGCTTGACGCCGAATTGCTGATGAATTTTAAAACAGTGTTCTACTCAAGTCACAGGTGAAAAAGGCTGCTTGCAGATATAAAACCGAAGGAAGAAAAAGAGGAAAGAGGATCCCCCCCCCCCAGGTAATACAATTATCGGTAAAACAAAAAAGTTGTGAATTTCATAATTCTGATTTTTTTCTCCCAACCCTAGAATTGCTCAAATTGCAATTTTTTTTTATAATAAAGACAAAAAGTCTGAATTGTGACATGGCCTAACCTGAGTTGCGAAGGCCAGGAGTTCTTCTGCGGGCTGGGGAGGTGGAATTTGATCCTCCTATTCTCTGTGGAAAGTAAGCTTCATCTATGGCCTAACCTGAGTCCGAAGGCCAGGAGTCTTCTGCGGGCTGGGGAGGTAGGAACGTTTGGTTTAACCTCCTATCCAGTCAAAGGAGTCGTTTCCGCACAGATCCAACAGTCACTCAGAGAGGAACGTGGTTTAAACATTCGCGTGGCTGTTTCCGCACAGATTCCATCACCGCCCTCACTCAGAGAGGCTGGAAACATTCGCCCGATTCCATCACCGCCCTCACCTTCCTCATTACTCGAGTGACCCGCACTTATTGACGAGCGTCGCTTTTTCATGTGCCCTGAAAATGGTGAAAAAGTTTATGGCAGATGCACAGAGAATAAACAGTGCTGCATTCGCTCTAAAACATGTTCTTACCTTTTTGAAGCTTGCCACTTAGCCTCAAGGCCTTCCTTTCCTCAACCTGATCACATCTCTTGTATCTTTTAAAAAAGAAAGAAAGAAAGCGACGATTTAAATTGAACAGGACCGCACTGAACTGTTTGAAAAATATGAGGGCCTTGAATCTGACAAAAGCAAGAAAACTGTTGCACAACATTGAATTTAACTTTTCAAGGACAGATATAAAAAAATAATATGAAAAAAACATGTACTTTATTGACATAAATGGGTAACAAACTACTAGATATGTTGCCTTAGTAACTAAATACCTTAGAAATAAATGTGTTTAAATACCAAAATTACTAAAACTGAAATAAGTTTAATCTAAAAAGAAATATTAAAAAACAAAAAAACACTAAATTTCAAAAGCACAAAAAAGCTAACTAAAATTAAAACAAATAAGCTATTTCAAAGTATTAATAGTTTATAAATAGTTAATAGTTATTAGTAGTTTATAAATAACACTGGTTGAGCAAAGTAGCTAATTTTTCCTTATGAACTGTTATATTTTATAAATAATTAATTATTTAAAAAAATAAAAATTAAAGATTACCACTTTAATGTAAAATGTGAAGTGAGAAAAAGGTGGTTACTCCCAGTAACTACAGGACTAAACTATAAACCGAGTATTAAGCAGTCATAGCAGTAAAATACCAGCATACAAAAAAAACTAGCATACTTACACGCAGCACTGCCGTTTTGTGTTTGGGCCGCCAAACTTGGGTTTGTCCAAGCAGTTTATGCACCTGCCACAGTCCTCCTCATGCAGACAACCTTTACACTCCCCACACCGCCGGGACCGGTTCCCAAACAAATGAGCTCTACCGCGGCGAAACTTGGGTGTCCTGTGTTCTTGTAACACAGGGCTTTCTGAGTCAGAATGAGACTCGACTCCTGCAAAAGTGACAGAAAACTTCAAAACACAGGCTTTATACCTAATTAACTAAAGGTATCAGACACTATCAACACATTGGCTTTAGGGTCTATCATCAGATCCTTTCTTAGGTTTATTGGTAATCTTTGCAGTTTGAGGAGTAAGTGCTGGTTACCTTTTTCTGCAGGTGAAGGGGATATATCTGATCTCTCATGTAGGGGTAGTGCACTGAGTCGAGGGATGTCGTCGGGGACCATGGCACGAGGCTGACCCAAAACCACAGCTGCAGCTCTACATACATGCTTAATGCGAGGCCCTCCTCTGACAGGTTCCTTATGGAGGGAATTGTAAAGTTAAGGATTAAAACAAAGGCACCGAACAAATTCTCTTCTGTTATCATACTGCTTTGACTGGCACAAGTCACCTAATGACCTAGTCAAATCTTATACAATACAGAACATATAGAGAAAAATAAATCAGTTTATTCAGTGGGATTCTTATTTGATCCCATTAGGATTACTGTCGAATTCTGTGTTCTTGTTTTATATTACAAAAAAAAAAAAACATACTGCCGGCTCTGGAGAAGCTTCAGTCTTGTTGGGACAGGCATTTTCAAGCCGCTCTTTCGGTTTTCGTCTCTGTCTCTTTGTTGCAGTGATTCTACCCTCTGGCAAGAGCTACCAAAAACAAAGAGTGAAAACAGATTCAAATAATATTAATAGCACTTCAATTATAATTATGTCCAACAAGCATCTAATGACCAGGTAAGAATTTCTTGAAGCAAATGCTACTGCTCAAAAGTTGTCAAGTTTATTTATATAAAGGTGTCTATGATGTAGGGCTGAAACGATTCCTCGAGTAACTCGATTACAAAAAATCATCGAGGCAAATTATGTGCCTCAAAGAATCGTTTAGTCCATTTTACTAGGGATGCACTGAATTTTCAGCCGCCGAAAATATATGCCGCGCCACCCAGCAGTGTTCAGGTTTCACTCTCATCACTGCGCCGCGTGACGCTCCGTTCAATATTCCGCTCTATCAATGTGCATTCTGCTCATTTACCGTTCATGCTCACCGGAAAAGCAGAGTTCGCTCAAATAACACACCGACAGGAAGTTTCTATGTAGTATACTTGTTCCTGCTTGCAGTAGCGTTACTGTGCTGTGGCATGCTGTAGTACAGCTGTACTGGGCAACGCTGTAACATCTCCTTCACTGATCTGCTCCCGCTCTGCTCACATGTGCTGATAATAATAGCTTTGCCAGGGTTTTTATGTTTTTACTTGATGTTTCTTTACACACAATCATCATTTCTAGTCATTTTCCACTGATTTACGCTATCTAATGAGCATTAACTCATATTACGCGATCATATCTCTGTATGAATGAATGGCGCGCGTTTTCCTTTACCACACACACACTGAAGCGCGCGTGACGCTCACGGTGATTTCAGCGTCTGCCGTCTCAATGAGGACATAAACACATGAACAACATCTCCAGAACTGCTCTGAGAGTCACTTCATGAGCGTTTCATTTGAGTAAAACTAGCATCATATCATATACACACAGAAATGTAAAGGTATTCACGGCAACCCGTCAAAATAAAAGTCCGGTTTAATTTGAAGACATTGCAGCAGAAATATATTACTATTGTTCAGCAGAATGTACACAGTACATACTACTACTACTAAAATTATGAAAACTTTATTTGTTAAGGAATGATCACACAACATTTCTTCCATGTTTTAACTTTAATATTAAATCCCCTTTGTTTGCCAAAAAGTTTAATTTTCAATAATTTAAAGATAAATTAAATTAATGTTTTATGCCTTCATTTGATAACCAGATACACAACACAGGAAAAAGAAAACATTTCATAAGGCTATTTTAAGAATAAATACCAATAAAACATTAGGTGACAGAAAATAAAACATAACTTTATAATTGTCATTTTCTTTAATCATAGCTATAATTATTATAACACCTAAAATATGTTGTGTGTAAAAAGTGTTTGTTTTAGTCAGTTGAAGGTGGGTACATTGTGTGCACATGATCAGGATGGTACCACCTCCACCACATTTTGAGAAAAGAAAACCCTGTTTGCAGGACTATACATTATTTGGATAATTAGTCAAAAACAACAACAACAACAGTTATGTCTGATTCTGTTGCATAGAACTGAAAAATAATACATTGATATTTAATATTAATATATTTTCTGTCCAATTTTCTTTCAATAAAAGTGTGGTTATTTTATTGGCTTGTGTTTTTTAATTTTTGTGTCATTAAAATTTAGTTAAATTAAAAAGTCTTACAAAACACACACACACCAGTATGCAGAGAGACATTTAAAAGGGTTTATTCTCCAAATAACTTTAATTTCATGTTGCTGAAAAATGTGTTAATAAATGTCATGTGTATGGACTCCACATTTTTGTTCCACGTTAGCTTCCTGTCCACTAATTTTTGCCTCTTACAAAAGCCACAAAGCCTTCTAAGAAGACAGTAAAGGCTTGTGTCATGCCTGAGCTGTAGTTAGGCTGAAACTTGAAAGTTAAGTTGCACAATGTTTAGGTTTTATTATATATTTTTTTATCACTATTATTTTGATTTATGTCTTAGTTTTAGGTTGTACTATGTTTACCTTTTTTAAAGTAATTTGAGAATTTTATATTTTTATACATTTGTATTTGCATTTTGAATGTATTATGGCAATTAAATGCACTAAATGGGTTTAGTTTTCACAGTTATTAATATATGCAATTTCAGCAATAAAAAATTTAATTTTTCTAAAAAGGAAACAAATCACTTGTTCATTTTAAGAGACCTGTCTTATTTTCTCTTGCATATTTAGTATTGCTCTTTAATAAAGAAAAAGTTGTTCTTATCCGATTACTCGATTAATCGATGGAATTTTCGGTAGAATACTCGATTACTAAAATATTCGATAGCTACAGCCCTACTATGATGTCTGTAAGAAGTGCTCACCAAGGCTGCATTTATTTGATTAAGTGTACAGTAAAAAAAATTGGTAAAATATTACTGCAATTTGAATTACGTGTTTTCTATTTTAATATATTTCGAAATGTAATCATTTATGTGATGGCAAAGCTGAGGTTTCAGCAACATTACTCCAGTCTTCAGTGTCACATGATCCTTAAGAAATCATTCTAACATGCTGATTGGCTGCTCAGGAAACATTTGTAACAGTTCTGATGTTTAACATATCTTTAAAAATCCTGATACATTATTTCTGGATTCTTTGATGAACAGCATTTATTTGAAATTGAAACATTCATAAATGACTTTAGTGTCACTTTTGATCAATTTAATGCATTCTTGCTCAATAAAAGTAGGCTAATAATGCAAAGGACACCTATGTCCACTTTACCCAATGGACCCATAGTATTTGGTTTGAACAGTTCGTTTGAATAGAAAGGCACGCATTCAGTTTCATGGACTCACCCCAGATGATTTCAGCTGTTTCTGCTGGTCTATTTTGATGAGCTGAACCTTGGCTTTCTTGAGCAGGTTGAACATGCGCTTGTTGGCTCCTGAAAGGCGAAGGCGCTGGTTGGCTGTTTTCTCCTCAATGTCAATGGCAGTTTTCTGAGTGTCCTCAGAAACCGGTGCTTCTGATTCTTTGAGATGCATCTCATCAAAATCTGAGAAAGAAAAGAAGCATCGCTGAACTTTAAGACCAACAGACTGTCAATGAGGTAAGAAGTACTTGACAAACCTTGAAATCAAAGAGAAATGGCATTTGCAATAAAATACAGTTGAAGAAAACATTCAACCAGCATTAGATTAACAGGACAATTTTAGAAAACAATTCAGAAGATCTTTTTTTTTCCTTTTCTTTTTAGGAACATGGATTTCGAAAATCAACTTTGAGTTTAAGGCAGTTAATATTCATTTGTAATTAAATGTTTAGATAAATAAAATTTTAACCTACCTTTGCATTTATTGGGAAGTGAGATGTCTGTATGAATGGAGAACTCATCTGGCAGGTCATCCTCTTGGATGTCTTTTGCCTGGTGTTGCGCCAGCAACTTGGCACTCAGAGCTCGTACACAGATGGAGACTTTGCGAACAACCCCAGGGGTGTTGAGATCCTCAATCTTGAGTTTTGCTTTTTCTTTCTTCATGTCTCTGAGAGACTTTATTAGACTGGCCCCTTCTTCCAACTCCTTCTCTGTCTTGGCAGGGGATGATACAACTTTACCCATTTTGTCCTTTGTGGTCTTTTTACGCCTAGCGAGACTCTGTTTGAGTTTAAACTTTTTGTATAACCTAAATTTTGATGATTGCGCTTTGAATTTTGTGGATTTCTTCTTCTTTTGGATGGGATCAAGAAACGAGTCCACTGTAAAATCTTTGGCAGATAGCAAGGTCTCCAATTCCTTGTCAAGATCTTCATCGAAGGTATACACGTCGTCACTGGCAGGCTCCAGCACTCCCCATTTGAAACTGGGATCTCTGAGTAGCGATCGTCTTTTCCCAGGCTGCTTCTCCTCACTGAAGATCTCAGCGTCATCTGGTGATTTAGGTTTTGATTCCCAAGTGGAAGACAAATCAAGATCAGCTTCACTCAAAACAGTATCTTCATCCTGAGACTGAAGGGACCCAGGTTCACCTTTTTCACAAGAATCACGTTTGATTCTTGATTTTGGTTGTAGACCAAGCTTCTTTTGGGAGTTCTTGCGAGGAAGGTCTGACATACCAAGATCATCCATGAACCTCTTTGGCGTTTTGATAACCCGAGAGGATCGGGCACTCACGACTGGCATTATGAAATGTCTGATGGTTTTCATGAATTTTGTTTTGCTGTATTGGCTGTCTTGTTCTCCATCCGTTTTCACAATCATAGAATCCTTTTCTGCCTGATCGGAAAGTTGATCTCCGTTGGTGTTCTGCAGTTGCTTTGATAAGAGCCTGGCCTTTTTCCGTCTACCCTCTAATGACTGAAGACTCGAAATTCGTTTCCTCTTGTACTTTGTTGAGAATATACCAACTAGTTTAGGCTCCTCTACTTCAGAGCCCGTCATCTGTGGATGATCTTCACTAACCTCAACCAACTCCTTCTTTAGCAATTTTGAATTTTTAATCCGCCGTCCAATCAGAGACTTTCGTCTTCGTTTGACCTGTTTTATTCGTCTGCGTGAAGGACGGGGTACCTGTGGCTGATCCTTTATGGAAGGCTCTAATACTAGAACCTCTTCAGTTTCGATTGATGGTGTCTCAAGTTTTATCTCCAGCTGGGGTTCTGTCTCAAGAAATGGTTTGATTGGAGGCGATTCAACAGTTTGTTCAATGACCTGAGTTTCAGCTGCTTCAGGTATTGGTTCTGTAGTTGGTGGAACGGACCTTTTACCTTTTTTATGCACAACTTTACTAGAATGCCTTTTTGGTTTGGATTCTACAGGTGGTGGCACTGCTGTTGGTGATACTAGTGATTCCTCCACCTGAGATTCAGTTTCAGTTGCAATTTCAGAAGCGGGGTTTTCTTGAGATGCATTCAATTTACACTTTCGCCTGTAAATTGTCCAGTGTTTATGTTTTGCACGCTTCTTCCGAGCAGTGTTTTGACGTAGTCTTTTCCTTACTTTAGGGGCTGGAGTGGTAGCAGTAATTTCCAACACATTCTTACTCTTCTCTGAATGCTGATGGTCTTCGACTTTTTTGGGTTCTTTTATTTCAGGTGAAGTTGTGACTTGCTGAATTAAAAAGGACTGCTTTAGACTGTTGTTTTTACCTGGTGAGGACACAACTTTGATTTGAAGTGGTGGAATGATATCCTTACTGATCAGATCTTCTGGGTCCGTCTGAGTGGCCTCTTCTGGATGTGCTTCTGTTGCAATTTCTGACATTTCAAGAACCTCCTTGTTTTCCTTTTCTGGGGTCTCCTCAACCTTCTCAATGGCCACAGGGTTCTCTGGGCTTTCGGGGATTCTGGCACTGGCAGTGTTCTCTACGTTTTGTGACTCCTGTGAAGAACTAGTTTCCAAAATGTTGGAAGGAGCGGATGTGGATTCTGCTTCTGTAGAAACATCTACTTCCTCATCATATTTAGCAGGAAGTTCTGCCTCTGTGCTGGGGCTTTCGTCTGCTTTGCTTGGACTCTCTTGGACTTGAGAATCTTGTCTTTTACTTTCTTGGGTTTTTCTGAGATTCTCTTGAACTTGGGAATCTTTGCTTTTGCTTTTCACCAGTGTGAGAGTCCACACAAACTTGCAGCGTTTCTTGCGAGACCTGGCTTTGGGGTTTCGTATCCTGGTTAGTCTCAGCCCTGGAATTCCGACAAAATCATTGTCGAAAGCGAGCTTTTGAGGATCATCAGATGAAGGGCCAAGATCTTTTGCTGATGGTGAATGAGGCTCCTTTTTCCTTTCGGATTCTTTGCGATTTTTCTTCTTTTTCTTTTTATCTTTTTTCTTCTTTGAAGGTGGCCTGGATTCATCAATTGTGGAGACCTCCAACTGCGACTCTGCTAAACTTTGGTCAACAGATTCCTGTGGAACATTTGAGGACCTTCTACATTGTCTCCTAATCACAAGCTTATTCCCCTCTGATGCTTCTTGTGCTGACTTTTCATCAGGTTTTGGCTCTATACTTTCACTGGGCAGTGGATTTTGAGACCTTCGAGTTGATTTCCTCAGCTTTAGTTTTTGGTCACTGGCCTCTTTTTCAGGATTTGTTTGACATTCTGATTTCTTGTCAGCAGATCTTCCTCGCCTTCTAGTAACAACCTTGTCCTTTGCCTCACCAGCACTGCATTCACTGGCTGGTACATTTGTCTTTAATTTCACATGAGCACTTGAGATTTGGGCACATTGACTCTCGGTAACTTCAGATTTGATTTCCTTCTGTTTTTTACCAGATTTACGGTGCACTGATGGAACTGTAACCACTTTCTTTTTAGCCACCAATTTGATGGTGATTCTTGGAGTTGACTGGGTCTCCTGTTTTGTCCACCCTCTTTTTCTCCTGGTGCGCTTCTCCAAACCTCCATCAGCATCACCACCACCATCATCTACAGATGTGTCCTTTGGAGACTCTTGACTGTGAATCTGCTGAACAGAACCTGAATCATTTTGAGAATCTTGTGAACCTGTGCTTTCTATTAAAGGGGACACTGGAAGAGACCGCCTTTGACGTATCCTCTTTGACGACTTTGCTGAAACACGATTACCTGAAACAGAACGAGTTCAATTACAATTAAATTATATTCATTCCAATGTGGTTAAATATAATCAAGTGATTCAAACATTTACACCACAGACTACAGTGACTATCAAGCAGAGACTGAAATAATAAGTAGGCTATCTTTTAAACTAACTATGCCAACACTCTTTATTTTGGAGTGCTTGAAGTGATGCCCTGTTGTACAAGATTGTGATATTTTTTAAATTGTATGGAATGAATTTAAGATAAAAAGCCATACAAACAATGAAACAACAGACTTTTAAAGATTCTCAGGACAATTTGCATCTGAAGACACACTTACGTTTACATGCACTTCGTCCAGCGCGAACCGGGGCACTGCTATTTTCATCTTGAACATCAAAGCCTTTGAATTCAGCTCCCTGAAAGTGAAAAACAGAAGCAAGCTTTACCACATTTAATTTTAAGTGTAACATGTTTCAAGTGCACATTTGATTTGTTTGTTGCCTTCATACTTGATAAAGTATAACAGTTCATATCACTACATGCTGTAACATAGTACACATTACATAAACCACAGTTCAAAAGTTCTGAAGTCAGTAAAAAAAAATAATTCTCAATACTTTTAATGTTTTTATTCAGCAAGGACACGATAAATTGATCAAAAGTGACAGTAAAGACATATCCATTTCAAATAAACACTGTTCTTATAAACTTTAATTTCTTTAAGAATCCTTTTCAACACTGATAATAATAATAATAAGAAATGTTCCATGTGCAGCAAATAGGTATATTAGAATGATTTCTGAAGGATCATATGACACTAAAGACTGGAGAAAGGATGCTGAAAATTCAGCTTTGCACCACAGAAATTAAATATATTACAATAGTAACAGTTATTTTCAAATTGAATAATATTTTACAATATTACTGCATTTGCTGTATTTTTTATCAAATAAATATAGTAATATTTATAATAAATTTTATTTATAAAACTCCATCACACTCAAAGCGCTGCAATACATAAGACTGAAATTGCCTCAATAAACAGTTTGGTGACCAAAGAGACTTTTCTCAAAAACATTAAAACAAGCTCATAGACTCCACACTTTTGAGTTTTACATAAACTGTCAACATAAAAGGAAAATGTCAGTTAAAAAAAGGAAAATTCAAATGAATAAATTTGCATATTTTTAAAAAATGTCGCTGAACCTTTAATAACAGGCAGCACACGTTTTAAGAGACCACTGTACATTTATAAATAGGTTATCATTCATAAAAGTTTTGTGACATTTTTCTGCATAATGGGCTGCAGGGTAGGTGAACGTCTTGTTCAAGATTCATCTTGTTAATAACATGCTGAATATACTAAAGAACACTACAACAAAGTAATGCCATTTCTGTATTGACAAGGATTTTGGATGTAGGCTAAATTAGGCCTTACAGGTGGTAAAACACTGAATTGTAGAAAACATAACACTGTTCATGCTCAAAGACAAAGAAAGAACTGAACTGAAACAACTCATCTATTCGGTTGTGTGAAACAACGCAACTGGAACAACTCTGCTGTTAACCACCCAAGTGAACCTGAAATAACGGATTCATTATTTAGCATTATGAAAAAGCCCTCAGGTAAAGTACAGTTCACTAATACATTATCTGGTATTTTAACAATGTTTTAAAACATTCAAAAATTATATAATTTTTATAAGTTTAACACAAATCAAACACTGGTCGATATAACGTCCTATACACAATATTAAAACAGACAGCATGTTGGTAATGCTTGACCCTGTAAACTTATTAACAAATTGAGTTTACAGAAGTTGTTAACCGAAACTGTAAACTTCACAGAATCTAATACACAGACGATGGCCCCATATCTATTTTTATATGAGGTAAGCGTCAGAGCATGTCTTCAAGCCTTCAAAGTCCACAAAACTTTGACCTTGAGCATTCATTTTTTATTTATTTTTTTCATTTTCAGTTGGACGTTTCTGCTCAGAGAACACAACACAAAGTAACCATAGCACATTTCCATGCCAATGATACATGAGGCATAGGAGAAACAAGTGCAACAGCATGAAAGCAAAGACATATAGAGTTCCCACGCCTTTTGACCAATGAATTCACATGACTTTTTTAGTTGTTTGAGATCTCTGATTAGAGAATTTTAATAATTGTTTTATACAGAACACTCATGAAGCTAATGAAATATTTTAAAACCAAACGAAACTCTAAAACCACACATTTCCATGACTTTGAATGTTGTGGAAATCTCAAAAACCCTAGTATTTCCAGGCAATGCTGTACATAACACTGACCAGCATAGACACCAATCTATATCAAATATGTCAGCACAATTTAATCAATAAACTAAAACAGTTACCACACTATCTACAACCACAACTGCTTCACACTTACTTCTAACATTTTGAAAAACCTCGCACTAAAATCTCACCATTTAATTGACTAAATATATGTTGATATTATATAGTAGCTAACTATGCCTTTATAAATGTAACAGGTTTGACAACTTCAACGTTCTTTAGTAGTTTTGTGCTCAAGGTCATGATGCTACAAAAAAGATGCCAATATTGCTATACGGTTTTCCATTATCAGTTGTTTAACCATATTAACAGGGCTGACCCTTTAAGATCATCGCCTACAGACAAACCTACCAAAATATACATGATAAAGTTGTCATTGTGAATATTTATAGAACCTCAAAGCAGTTAATGATGGTTATGAAGGTAACTAGACTGATCAATAACCTGAAAAGTATTTTAATAAAATACTACGCTTACTAAAATCTAAATATATAGAGAGACAGACAAAATAAAACACGCTGGCTTTTATTTCCACATGTTTTTGCAATAAAAATATGCATTTACACCATTTGTTGCTAACACAGGCTAATATGCATCACTATGAAAAAAAAGATGATGCATATTAAATAAAAAATAAAATAAATTCACTGGATTTAGGCTGACATGTTAGGATAAAACCTAAGTAACACATAGTAAAAGTTAGTGTCAGCTTTGCATTGATAAAGTCACTGTGTACATATACATAAGCATTGTCTCAAGCCTATTCTCTCTAAGCATCAAACTAATATCATTGTTCTTCACTGTAGGTGATCCAGCACTGAATGCTCTAATCTGTCACAAGAATCAAGTCCAGCAAACTGGGTGTTGCAACTGGTGCATGCATAGAAATAAAAACAATATGCATGTCCAAAAAGAATCAGATAACGCATACAGTGGCGTTTATATGCAACTTATAACTGTATGAATTAAACAAAACAAAAATCAAACTGCATGATCTCTGACCCTCATTCTGCGGTAAGCTACAATGCTACAGTAATTAAACCACCCCCCTCCCCCTCCGTGTTTTAATGTAACGCTATACGGCAAACACTGCGCTCGCGCTAACGTTACTTGTATTCTTACTCCTTCCTACGAAACACAGTCACGTAAAACAAGCGCACTCTGGTGCATTTGAATACTGCCGTGAAAAACGACACTTCGTCCCATGCACTCACCTCTTCGCTCCCACTCGAGCTGTATCCAGCCTCTGCCATGCTCTTGTAGCTCGCCTCGAGCCCGAGAAGGCGCAAGTGAGACTGGTCCTCGTTCAGCGCAAACACCAGGCAGGTGGGCCTCGGGCCTCCGTTGGAGCAGATCTCGTCTAGATCTGTCCCAGAGCGGCCGAGCTGCCATCGCTTCTCCGAACGCAAACGGCTCCGCGACGACCAAGGCCGACCGGGGAAGCGACCCCGCGCCGCGCCCACGCCGCCTGCGCCCACAACGGCAGCCGCGGTTGCTGATCCGCATCCCGCTGCCGCCATCATTGCATCAACAACAACACCGATAGACAGAAACTCAGGCTGCGAGAAGAGGGAAAGCGCTGAATGGGAGGGGGGTGGACGCCCGGTGCACTATGGGACGTGTAGGCTGAGAATGAAGTGTGCTTCCACAACTCACAACTTCTGGACAAAGCTGTCAAGACAAAGATTGAATAAACATGACATCTTCTTTTTTTTTTTTGATTATATTTTTATTATTATTATTATTATTTACAATTGTATATAATGTAAAAAAAAACAAAGTTTAATTTGTGTCATGCATGAACACTTTTAAAAAAAATTTATTAATTTACTTATTTAAACAATATTTATACTTATTTATACAATATATATATATATATTATTTATAATTTAGAATTGTTTAAATCAAATAAAACTGGAAAAGTGAAAAATATATTTATGGTTCAGGTCAGCAGTAAGGCGCTATGATTAGTGTTGCATAATAATGCCATTATAATTCATTTTATTAATTTGCTTGCTTAGACATTTCAGTGATTTAAACAATATGAAAAATAAATCTGAGCATTCATAGTTGCATCTCCGTATTATATCAGAATATTTTCCCTTAATGTACATTTATTCTTTTAAATTTAATAAAATATTTATTTTAATGGATTTTGAGTATTTTCATGACCATTTAGATGCTCATGCACGTGAATTACTGTAAGGCAAAAATAAATTCTATACCATTTAACTTTTAATACTATGTATTAAATATGAAATTATTATTATTATTAATACCTATTTATTTATATGATGGCAGTATTTGCCTATTGACTTTAATTTATGCCGATTTAAAAATGATTGAATTGTAGTATTTTTACAGCAAAAATGTAAAAAATACTGCGAACATAAAGACAATTAAAATCAAACATCTGCAAAGATAATTAGTGGTGAATTGTAATGAAGATAATTAGTGGTGGAGTTGTAATTAAATTATGCTTTTAAGCATCATTTATTTATTTTTGTTTGTTTGTTTAAAGTAAAAATGTGCTTTTGTGACATTCACGCATTACGCTATTAGACCAAAGGGTTTACAACCTCTGATGAATGCCAGTCACACGTTCTTCACGCCTGTCCCTGAAAACTCCATTACCCATCATGCACCACCAAGGAGTGACGTCACTTCACAGTTTTCATCAGGAAGCGGAACCATAAAAGTTGTTTCCCCCTCGCCTTTGTTGTGTTAAACCCTCCGTTTTCTCGCTTGAGCTCGTCTTTTAAGGTATCCACCCTCCTTTATTAAAACAAACGGTCCGTGTAAGGTTTTACAACAGCCGGTCTGCCGTAAGCAACCAGTTATTGTTCGCTCGCAGTCCAGTAACGCTGTTTTGACTGAGGTGTAGATTAGAATGATTTTCATCTTAATCATTTACACTGTTCTCCAAGATGTGTTATATTTTTTCTGCCTAGATGATTTGATTATGTGACAAAGCTGTGATGGCGGTTTTAATGCATGATGTTGTGCAGCAATCCCAATTTCCTTGTAGCAATCATGTATTATGGCAGTACTGTTTTGTGTAGGCAGATGGCAGCAATGTTGCAGCATATTGATCAGTTCAGTTGGATACCTGTGGATGGATTTATCAAGTGTTTTCTTTATAGGAAACATGAACCTCGAACGGATTCCGAATGAGGATAAGCTTAGCCTCTGTAGAAGATACTACTTGGGTATGTTGTGACAGTGGGGTATCATGACAGGATGTGATGTGTTTTCTGTACTTGTGTTGTTGTTTTCATTGTGCTGATTTGTTCCTCAGGTGGCTTCGCTTTTCTCCCCTTCCTCTGGTTGGTGAACGTTCTGTGGTTTTTCAGAGAAGCGTTTTTAAAACCAACTTACACAGAGCAACCCCACATAAAATCATGTGAGTATGTGACAGAATACATGTGATGACTCAGTGTTTCACACGACTTGTGTTCTACCACATTGTTGTGGGTGATATTCCTCCTTGCAACTCTCCCCACAATCTGGTTTAAAATGTGAAAAGTATCTGCCTACACAAACTGAATTCCATTTCAGTGTCAGTGTACGCCGATATTCAGATAATAAAGTCTGGAGGGAACTTCATTGCTGTTTACCGTGCAGAAATGTTTGGAGTATATTTACATAGCAGCTCCAAACAGGCCGATAGATGGTGTTCCTTCGCTGGAATTCTTGAGCTGGGTTTGTGTAAACTAAAGTGTGTTTATATGCAAGGCTCATGATACTTTTAAGGGCAAGAAGCACTTTATGGAGTTACTTGTGTTTATCAGTCAGCTGTATTAAATACAATGCTATATTTAAGTTGTAAGGTTGTCTTATTGTGGATATTGCTCTGCATTATGGTGAGCATTGTTGCTTTTTCAGAACTGCTACTACATAATTACATACTTGTAAAATGTAATTTAATTTTATGGATCACATATTATAATAAAGTGAGAATATGGATCTCACACTTGGAGGAAAAAAAGTGCCTCAATTTTATTCACAGACCAAAACTGAAAGAAAAAAAATCCAATTTGGTGCAGTTGCTGATATTTATATGGCCAAAAAGTAAGATGAAATTCTCATAGCTTGTAAATGCGATCTTTATAACAATATTGCAGACTACGTGCATAAAATGAAAAAAAAAAAGTCAGTTGTCGTTCTATACCTACCATTATGTCTTTGTAAGTTGATATTTAAATGTTTAATTTTATGATCAGAGCTCTGTAGTTTTTATTGATTTTACTAAGAAATAATTAATGGATAACAATGTAAACTGTAAACTTAAAATATAGTATAAACTATCAATCAGACGAGAGTAGGTATGTAGTAGGCTGTGTAAAACAGGTTTTTCAGCTTTTAAGTTTTGATCATGCTCATAACTTAGAAATTTGCATATCAAATATGATGCAGTAGACTTCATAGGTTTAACAGAGTTCACTGTGCTGTCCGTGAAATGACTGATGTATATTAGTTACAGGCTGTGATGTCTAGGATGTAACGTATCCTGTTTCTTCTGGCCTCCACAGATGTAAAGAAGTCGGCTCTGGGGCTCATAGTGTGGGTGGCCGTGCTGACGACGTGGATCACCATATTCCAGCATTTCAGAGCGCAGTGGGGTGAGGTGGGAGATTACCTCTCCTTCACCATTCCCCTCGGCACAGCCTGATCACATCTGCTGCATTTCAATATCTCTTTTTTTATTCTCGCTATTTTTCTCCTCCCATCAACAAGATGCTCCTTGGCTAATTTTACCACTGTCGTTGTGTAGAAGATAAACTGGATCTGTCTGGGAGTTGTGGTATTTTGTGAACTGATGAAATCGTTTGTTGATTGAGTGAGATATGGACACGGATGCACCATGCTAAAGCGCAAGAGTTCATTTCCAGCACTACTACTACTACTTATTTCCTGTTCCTTCTTTCTTTAGTTTTAGCTGAGATGTTTATGTTATATTTGAGATCACACATTCATATTGTTAACTCTGACCTCTGTTAATGCATTGAAAAGAATGTATGACAAAAATGATCTCCGGACCAGGCCGGTCCAATCAAAATAAAGTCTTTGAATTATATTTTGGCTGTTGATATGACATGTAATATTATTGTTCTCAAAGAAAAAGACCATTAATTTTTTTCTGCTATATATTAATCATTTGGATGGACAGTAAAAAACCACATTTTGTCCATAAATGTAAAATTGTGTTTTGCACAATTTGAAATAAAATCGGAAAATGTTCTGCAGTGTCATTGCCTTTATCATGAACTGTGAAAAACAGAAACACATGGAAATTAACTATTTAAATAAATACAATTATTTTAATTAATATATTTATATAAAAAAAGTTTCTAATATTTTTAGTTCAGTGGCGTGATAAAAAAAGGAAGATGTTTGTCATTAAAAGGCAAATATGTAGAAATGAACTATTTAAATATAAGTATCATATATAATATCAAATAAAAAAGTACAAAGAGAAGCTTTTTCAAGTTAACGGAGACTTTTACCTCTTAAATATTTTTTTCATGTTTATTTAGTCCAGTGGTGTGATAGAAAATGGAGATTTTGCGCATTTTAACTGTTAAAAATATATATTTTAATGTTTATTTATGATTTTTTTAATGTTTATCATCATGTTTATTTATTTGAATAATAGAAAAGTGAGATTTTTGGCATTGACAAGCAAAAATATGTTTTTACTCAATGTACTTATTTGTGTAGATGCAACATATAGGAATATAACTGGAAGGAAAAAAATGTCAAAATTTTACCTTGTTTATGTCCTGGGGTGTGACATGATAACTCCATCTAAAATAATGTAAACAGTATTTTTGTAATTGTATTATAATTATTGTGCATGCAGCTTTCAGTACCCCATTAATTCAGAAACTACATGAATATTTGAACTTAAAAAAATGTACATCACACTAAGAAATCTGTGCAGAAAAGAAAAAACCTAAAATAGACATTTTCCTTTATACAGATGTATATTTTCTAAACTAAGAGTGTAATCCATGTCCATTTGTCATCCAACCATTTGCCATTTTTAGAGCTTGTTGTGAATGGAAAACAAAAGCATCGAAAAGTCAACAGGGTTCTAGAAAAATCCACATGATTGACGAGTTCCCTTGTTCTGTTGCTTACTAATCAACAGCTTGCAATCATTTGAAACCTGCTGCATACCAGACTCTGTAATATCGACGCATGAAGCCTCTGTCTCATGTGTAAACCCTTACAGGCGCCTATTATGAAATTCGATCCAACTTTTGAGCGCACACTAAGCTCCTCGTGGATCTTCATGGGTGCTGTTTTTAGTCGCCTATAGCCAGTACACGGACAGAAAGTTCTGCTTCTGTTACCAGCGGATGGCAACAGCAGAAGGACATGATATCCTCAGCGCCAATGACTTGCAGTTCTGCCAATACATTGGTCATGTTTTAAATCCAGAGGCCAGAGGATACCTGTATTTTCTGAGCTGTAAGCTATAGTAGATGTCTTTAGACATGAGTTGTGAATTATTCTGTTGTTGAAGGTCAGCAGTAGGACAATGTGTTTGGTGTGATATAAAAACGTCATTATGATTCCCATCATTCCATTTCCCTGATTTAAAACCTTCGAACAGACATGTCAAAATGTGTAGATTTTGCCACCTTCTTACTGGAAGACATGTCATATACTGTCTCAGGCCCAAATCTATTTCCATCATTAGCTCAGGACTTTTTTAATTAGATGTGTTTATGGTCTTGGTTTCATATTATGCAATAGCATTAAACATGTTACTTGATAAACAGACCAAAAGCGATATGGCATCATGCATTTCTTAATGCCTGCCAACCACATTTCTCATTAACACTGAGATAGAAAATGCCAATGACTGGCAGCGGGTGTGCCTGCTCAATATTGCAAAATACTACAATTTCAGACTCTGAAACAGGCATGAGCCTCATGTTATAATTAATAAAGGTAATATTAAATACACTATAACTGCGTGTTTAATTTCAATACAAAACCCTTCCATGTAGCTGCAGGTGCATATGTGAAAAAATTACTTCTCTGGCAACAAGCAGCAGACAATAAACCAAAGATGAACCAGTTTTCACAAGGGATAGGCCTATATGCCAGGAACTATGCAATTTTGAGTCAAAACCTCACACAAAATGTTTTTTATCTACAGCAGTGATTTTGTTATTTGATTTTCTACATCTTTTAAAGAAAGTTCTGTCAAGAATTTGTCACCGCGTGACCAAATTGTCTTTGCGCCATAATCAGACAAATGTAATTTAAAAAAATATATAAAATAAAATCTATTTTTTAGTGATATATTTGCAAAATAAAAGGTCCAATAAAGTGAACAATATGACAATCAATATGTATCTTTTATTGCTGTACCATCTGATACAGAAACTTGTAGAGGAACACGAGTGAGCAGGTTCCTGAGGTTCCCGCCGTGCTGCTATGGTTACTCCTCAAGCAAATTCATATACAGTATATACATACAGTATATATATATATATGTGTGTGTGTTGTCAAATGATTAATCGTGATTAATCGCATCCAAAATAAAAGTTTTTGTTTTATATTTTACAATACACACACATGCATGTATATATTTAGGAAAAATATGTTTTGTTTATATATTAAATATATTTTTATATAATATGAATGATATGCATGTAAATATATACATGTAAATATTTTCAAAATATATACTGTATTTATATATAGCCTACTGTACATAAATATACACAGCACACACATATATTATATAAACAAACTTTTATTTTGGATGCGATTAATCGTTTGACAGCACTCACAAACACATACACACACACACACACACACACTGACACACATATATATTGTAATAAGGCAAAAGAAAAAGAATAGGCTACGTAATTTGCTTTCAATGTCCGCACGTGCTGTGTCATGTGGATAAATATGACTAGAGCTGTTTGCACTTTTCAATGTATTTATAGCCGGACACATTCCATATTACACATAACGACTTTTTGACATTGAATAGTAGCACATTCGGTTTCTGAATGTCATTTGCTTAATATAAAACAGCGGTGACAGGGATAGGGACCATTTGAATGAGGACCATCGTGTTCCCCGATGAATTATTACATCATGGGAATAAAAGGAGGGGTTAAATCCCACTCCTGTCACTGATTCCATTACAACAAATGCAGCTTTAATAACACTTCTGGCATCGTGCTCCATGATTAACTATCTCAGAGCTCTGACAGCATCATCAATCCACTTATTTATGGCATTTGTTTAGAAGATCTCATGTAAAGGGGCGGTGTTTTCCTCAAGCTATTTAAACCTCCTACTAACCTGGAGAGCAACACTTTACCTGCTTTCTGTTGCGTAACAGGACAGACTTCAACATAACCAACTAGTCTAACACTCAGCATTTTCTGAAGCAGTATTAAGTCTATTTGTTGGTTATTTTTTTCACATTCATCCCAGAAGAATGGACTTCGACTTGCCTCCTTCTCTTCCGGTGAGCGGTATCCCATGGGGAAGGGTTCTCCCACCGTTATTCCCCCGGTGGAACGGGAAAATAGGACCTTATTCATGGACCCCGACCGAGCTTCTAATCCCGGTTTCTGAGCACACCGGAGCAGCACAGGTGAGTAATACGAGTTATTATAAAACATCTCTGTGGTAACGTGTCACTGTATAAAACACTATAGCCTATACAAGTTAGTCTACTAAATATATTAATTATAAATAAAAAAATAACATTATTATTATTATTTTATGAAATTTAATTAAGAAAAGTCTATCTTAGTTCTCATAATATTTCAACTTTTACAGTGAATTTTTCTAAATAATAAATTTTCAAACAAAAGCAGCCTATATGAAATGTATATGTTGCTCTTCCTGAACTCCCATTTAAAGTAATAATACATTAACTATTTAAATAATCAAATTATAATTACATGATATAAAGAATTATATAGTAGCAAGTGCACAAGGACTAGTGGTAAATGAACATATAAAGCTAAAATAATCTATAAAATCTATATTTAATTAATAAAATAATTTTTTATCTAGAAAAAAAATATAGGCCTACTATAAAATAAATAAATAATTCAATCTTTATTTTTCTCTGTAGCAGAGTTCTGTCAATGACTTCAATTCTCTTTCTCTACAGGTGACCTGTGATCAGAAGGGATTCACTGTGCAGGTTGATGTGAAACACTTCAGTCCCGAGGAGCTGCTGGTAAAAGTGGTTGGAGATTATGTTGTGGTCGAGGGAAAACATGAACAAAAAAAGGTAAGATACCCAGTGGCTTTTTTTCTTTTCTAACTCTGACTCCTGTATTAACATGCTTTAGGATTATCAGATGTTAAACCTGCTATAAAACACTTTGTACTGGACATCTGAGACCTGACGTTTAAGAGCATGATATACGTGTTTGTTCAATCCTAGGATGGTTCAGGACTGGTGACTCGTCAGTTTAACCGGCGATACCGGATCCCGAACGGAGTGGACGTCATGGCACTGGAATCAGCCATGTCACCGGAAGGCATGCTAGTAATCTCAGCACCTCTGACACAAGGAGACAATTCCAGAATGTTAAATCACACCGGACCATGATGTACACACACAGTTTCCCACACACTCATGTTTGGATTTGTTTTGCTCTTCTTCACTGTTTTAGTTCTTAACGTGTTAATGCAAGGCACTTAAAGCTCCCATCTTCTGGGTTTCTCACCTAATGCAATAGTAAAGACCAAAACAGACTCTCTTCCTCTCACTCCCTCTTGTGGTGGTGCACTGCTCAACTCAAATGCCAATTCCAAACCTACTTGATTTCAAGCCAACAAGAAGATCGTATCACATTTTCTTCACACTTGCTGTCGGTTTAGCACACAGACGGTAAGAGCGACAAATTTGTCCTCAAGTTAACAGGGTCTCTCCACATCCAAAACACAAACCCACAGTAATACTGAATTTAGCATGGGAACATTCAGAGATGACTTGCTTGTTCACAAAATTGCACAGACTGTTCAGTTAATCTTGATAGGCTATGTTGAGATTGTACATATTTTTTTTTAAATAATTATGTAAGTGTTAATTTAGTTCTAATATTTGTGTGATGTACAGTTTGAATATCAATAAATATAATGTACCGCTCTTGTTTATTTGCAAAGGTCTTTATTTAGAAATACATCCATACATGTTTGAATCCACAACATAAAACAGAATAAATAAATAGTAGCAAAAATGAACATGATAACGTGAAACATATTGCATCATTGATATATTAAACAGGTGCGTCAGAGCTGCTGGAGCATCTTATCAACCTCACTGGAAAATAAAAAAATGAAACACTGATCAAGCAAAACGTCTAACTTTTTGTTAAAAATTTGTGTGAAATATATATGTGGTTAACAGATAAACTATAGATATTCTCACCAGAGTTGTTCCTTCACCCATTTCCTCTGCTGTCTGAGGACTTGCAACAAAGGATCGTCTTCAAACTCCTGCCCATCTGAGTCTGTACGTGATGTAAAATATCATTTTTTAATGCAACATTGCATTAAATTGACCAGAAGAGACAGTAAAGATTTTTACAGTTACATTTGTTATTACAAATAAATGTTGTTCTTTTGAACATTCTATTCATCAAAAATCAGGAATTCAGAATTCAACTTTGATATCACAGAAACAAATTATATTTGACATTTTATTCAAATAGAAAAGTTATTATTAAAATTGTAATAATATTTCACTATAAAAATAAATGCAGCCTTGGTAAGCATAAGAGACTAATTGTAAAAACATTAAAAAATGCCAAACCAAACCCAAACTTTTTAACAGTAGTCTATTTTTAAAAGGTTGTTTTATAATAATAATAATAATCATATTTAGAATAAAATAAACAATCTGATTTTTTTTAATATATATATACCAATGTACACTATATACAATTTGTATAAGTTCCATCTACATTAATGGTAAACATACATTCTGTTGTTCTAAGCACACTCTGAAGGGTCAATCTATTTATAACAGGTTCAGTCTAAAACACTCCACCCTTGCGTGACCTGTTAAACACACGTCGTCATACAGTTTTACGGCTAGTTTAAAGGGAATGCATGAGGTCTTCCTACCTTCTGCATCCTGCATGAGTTGACCTATGACCTGCTGTACACTGGAACAAGAGGCAACGGGGGACTGTGGGGGTGGAGGTGGTGTATATACTGGGGAATCTGAAGAACTTGGAGTCTTGCACTGGCTTGGAGAGTCTGTCCCAGCAAAAAGCACCTCAGAGACAACCTGTCAATGTCAAGGACGGTGTTTACTTTCTTCTGTTTTGATTCACAAGTAAAAAATAAATAATGGATTGTAAGATATTTTAATGTTTTTTTATATAAGTCTTAAAGCTGCATTTATTTGCTCAATATATTCAAAACAGCAATAGCGTGAAATGTTACATTTTAAAATTCCAGTTTTTATTTGAATATATTTTAAAATATAATTTATTCCTGTGATGCAAAGCTGAACACTCTTCAGTGTCACATGATCCTTCAGAAATTATTCTAATATGCAAAATTGCTGCTCAAGAAACATGTCTTATTATTATCAATGTTGAAAACAATGTTGAACAGCTTCAGACACTTATAGTGCATCATAAAACAAACTCACAAACCTGTCCCAGAGCATTATGTATAGGTGAAGGTGGTGGTGCTCGATTTCCAGACTGTCCTCCTCGTGCCGAACTTTGACCCTCTTCCTGCCACCTGCTTTTTCCACTCGGCTCCTCCGGTTTGCGACTGACCCCTTCATGACCCCTAGCATGCCTGACCCTCAGTGCACTGCTGCCTCGCTCACCACCGTGTCTACACGAACATGAAGAAAAGAATGTGCAAATGTTTAATATTAAACATTAATATAACAATTACTTGTCATTAAACATCTGTCATGTTTTGCCTGGTTTGGTCACAGTCTGATTTGGACAATTATGCAGAGCATAAATTACCTTTCAGATTTTTTCTTTCGACTTGAAGGTGCAATCTTCTTCTCATGTCTCTCATTTTCAGTCTTTTCTTTGACTGTTGTGTCTCTCTTATGGTAATGGGCCGGCCACCGCTCCTCTGTGCTATCAGAAGTCTGCGGAGATGGAGAAGAGGACGTCTGCGTTCTGCATTGATCTGCTGTGGTCATTGGGATGCTGACTTGTGTTCTGATCGGCTTGTGATGTTGTGGTTGGGCAGAAGGGGTTTCCAGACTCTTTGTGACAGCTTTCCTGGAGGACAGTCTCGGCTGGGGAAGGCGTTTGGGTTGGATATCGGGGTCTGGTTGCTCATCGGGCTGGAGTCTGGAGACGCTGGGGCTTGAACCTGGGAGAGCAGACTCAGGGACTGGAGGATCGAGGCTAGCGAGGGTGACCGGTGTGAAAGAGAGGTTTGCTCTCTGATGAGACGTGCTGTTTAAAGTGCTACAGTGTGTCTTCTGAAAGGAAACAATGAAGAAGAATGTATTGATTAGAAATGTTAGCATACAATTTTCTTTGCATAAAGTAAATGTGAAAATCTAAAACTGGTGAGTCACAAGTTCTAATTGTGTCCCGTTCAGGAGAAATAAAACTATATTAAATGTAAAATACACAATACACAACTAACTTTATAAGAATGCATTTATGACAGTAATATAAATAATCAACATTTAAAACAATTTCCATGTTTTAATGTTGATGTCATGCCAGAGCATTCAATTAAATATTATTATGGCACAAATTCATCTGATGGATATAATAATAATAAAAAAAAACGCTTAAAATATTTTCAGTATGAATGACATATTATATCAAGCACAATATTTTCAAAATATATTCATAATTAAAAATGCCACCTATAGAATATATTGTATTATAGTTTAAACGTTTGGAGCCAGTAAGGTTAGAAATTAATACTTTTATTTAGCAAGGACACATAAAACTGATCAAAACTTGCAAAAGATTTATATTTAAAATAAATCTTTTCAACTTTTAATTAATAATCCTTACAATGTACCACAGTTTCTGCAAAATATTAAACATCGCAACTGTTTTTACCACTGTTAATAATAATAAATGATTCTTGAGCAGCAAATCAGCATATCACAATGATTTCTGATCATGTGACACTGAAGACTGGAGTTAATGATGTTGAAAATTCAGCTTTGCGTCACAGGAATAAATTATATTTTATTAAAATAGTTATTTTAGATTACAATAGTATTTCATAATATTGCTGTTTTTACAGAATTTTTGATCAAATACATGCAGCCTTGATAAGCTTAAATTCTTTCAAAAACATTTAAAAAATCTTAGCGATCACAAACTTTTGAAAATTATATTATATAATATTATATATTCTGAAACATTTAACTGTTGGGCACAAATTAATCAAAAAGAAATGTCCTGATATGCACTGTGGTGTTGGTTCACCTGGTTTGGTGATAGAGGTATATGGAGAACAGAATTGTGGGAAGGGGCCTCCTGACTCCATTGTCTGGCCTGTTCCATCTTCCTCCTTAGTCGCCACTGAAACAGGATGTCATCTTCACGGCGGACACCTGACCTCTCTGAACCAACCGCAGGAGGAGGAAAAGACATTCCCCCGCACAGACTGGGCTCTACAATCACTTAAAGAGACAGAAACAAACAAAACAAATGCTCTTATGCACGTTTATTGCACTAATATAAATACCTAGCACACCAAAATGACATTTATATCTGTTTCTGTTTGTTTTTAGTTAACTGAGAGTGTTTACACAACCATTTCTGCTTTTCACTGCATTTGTGGTTAGAGGTGTGGGTGTATTCTAATCTGATAAGAGTGTGTTTTTGAAATCGGAAACACAAACATGTTCAGGAAGAGATAAATTGTGTGTGTGTGTGTGTGGCAGGTTACAAGATGATGCACACTAAATGTGCACATTCATTTCTGTGTTACAGCTGTTACTTACTGTTGGTTGAGTGCATTAAGGTGGACACGAGTGGTCTTCGGACCGGCTCATCAGTGCTTACGGGGGAGGAGAAATCAGAGCATCCCAGACCCTCAGAGCTGATAGGAACACTGCTGTGCGAATGCTCACTGAAAACACATACAAATCATCTAAACTGTTCAATAAAAGTACTAAATCTTGTTTGATTGTGAAACTCCCATATAGACTTTCACACTTGAACATTCAGTCCTGACATTCAGACAGGAAGCTGACTATGTTGGTGGTCATTTATCATCATTGTGAAATGACCCCCCCCCCCCCCCCCCCCCCCCCCGCCTTGAGTGAGTGTGAGTTTACAGTATGTCTCACCTCCTCTGCAGTAAACGGCTGGCTCGCTCCTGTAGCTGCAGTATCTCTGGTTCTTCTTGAGCACAGTGGGATGCTTCAGATAATGTCTAGAAAGGAAATGTGTGGTGGACATCCATGAGATTATCAACAACAATAATACTGTCACTAGCAATAACAGTCACTGTATACATGCAGCGCTTTATGACCGGGCACTGACGTTTAAGGACAGACTGAGATATTTTCCATCAGGCACATTAAATCATCCTGATGAGAGAACCACGAGTGGCATCCTGCAATTCAAAACAGGGAATCTGGGCCAAGATTGATCCATTTATAAAGTAACATAAATGTTTGGGGTCAAAGTAATATGTTTTTATGTTTTTGAAAGAAGTTGCTTATGCCCACCAATGCTGCTTTTATTCAATAAAAAAAAAAACTGTGAAAACAGCAATATTGTGAAATATTGTTAGTTTAAAATAACAGCTTTAGGATATTTTATAATGTAATTTATTCCTGTGATGCAAAGCTGAGTTTTCAGTAGCTATTACTTCAGTGTCACGTGATCCTTCAGAGATTATTCTATGATGTTGATTTGGTGCAAAAGAAAAAAACCTCACTGACCTCAAACTTTTAGAAAGGTAGTGTGTATATACACTTCTGCTCTAAATAAAGAACCTCATGGAGGAAGATTTTCCAAAAACTACCACTAGACGGTGACAGTCATCCACGATGCTACATTACAGCATCTGGCAACATGTGAAAATACTGTATAATGTCTTCTTTTTTTTATTTCATGAACAAAATTCAGCTGCATCTACAACACATAAAAGCCCTACAGCGATATAACAAACTGTACAATATTTGTCATCCTCTTTAACATATGGTCAAAATGCCTTCAGCTCTTCTAAGCAAATCAGTTGTTCAATGTTTTTATGCAAAACTCACCAGCATACTAAGGTCAAGCATGTGTCTAGCTGGAGACAGCATGGTTTCCTCATGCAGTGGCTTTGAGATTGGGCTCTGGGTGCTGGAGGCGCCATCATTCATGAGGTCAAGTGGTGCTACAAACAGGATAAGCATAAGTAAGACTAAGTACAAAGGAAGAGTGCGATTTGTTCATTGAAATAATTTACATTACCAACCCACCGAAAACGTATTCTTAATAACAGATGTATTCTTTAAAGCACACCTCTGATATATTTCTCTGATGGGTGTGTTGGTGTTGAACTGGATGGCGGGGATGTGGACATCCACCAAAACGGCTGGTCATCTTCTGCATCAGTTGCCTGAAGGCGTCTTTCTTCTCGACTCTGTGGCTTTCCGAAACGGAAGCGTTCAATGTACCTTGAAGGATTTAATTGCAAAAGGATGTCATAAAATTAACAAGCAACAACATACCCTTTCAAGGTAAACATAACGCTTGCATTAAACATCCCGGATATGCTCGTCTGAGAATAATGTGTCACGTCACCATTTACTTCCTTTAAAAAGAAAGGAAGATATTTTAAATGAATGGTTCACTGCTTAGCAAATGAGTGAAATTACTCTATTTTAGACAACAAGGTCCACTTCCAGATGTAAAAATATTTTTACAACAGACCTACCATGACCAAGATATTTAATGTATTTTAATGTACTTATTTTAAATACATTAAAATAGTAATATTATTAGAATTTAAAATAATTGTTTTCTATTTGAAATTTTAATATGTAATTTATTCCTGTAATGTGAAGCTGAATTTATAGCATCATTACTCCAGTCTTCAGTGTCACATGATCCTTCAGAAATCATTCTAATATGTTGATTTGCTGCTTACGAGACATTTCATATTTTTAATCAATGCTGCAAACAGAAAGTTCAAAAGAACAGCATTTGTTTCAAATATAAACATCTTGTAACATTATAAATGTCCTTTCCATCACTTTTAGTCAATTGAACGCATCCTTGCTAAATAAAAGTAATAACTTCCTTTAAAAACCTCACTAACCTGAAACGTTTAAACAGTAATTTATTAGGGATGTGCGGGTCTAGTCGACTAGTCGGATACAAAACTTCCGTTTAAACGACAGTCAAATTAGTCGTAGCGCACATCCCTATAATTTATATCTCTAAATATAGTTGGATATCATACCATTGTTGCTTCAAGGGACAAGTTGTCCCTTTCTGAAACATTCTGTTGGTTTGTATCAAAAGTGATATTGCCATTAGAGCACCATGATTTCCCTTACTTTGCAAGAACTGAGGGTTCCTTTGCCTCAATTATTGTTGGTGCAACCATGTTTCTCATGGCTTGCATCTGAGCTTCAGAGCAGGCAGAAGTGTTAATGTTGTCTGTAGAGCAACTCAGGTCAGTAGAAGGCCAAGACTCGGAGTAGCTCAGCAGGCATTCAGTAGAAGGAGGACAGAGCAGGATACTACGTGATCTTTCATGGAAGACCTGGTCCTCCGTCCTCAAAGGTGATGCCCGAGTAGGAGGATCTGAAGGACTGGGTGGCTCAGTAAACAGGACAGGACTCAAGGCCTGCAATGTGCAATCCAAAAAACAACATCACCATGAGTTTTTGCAAGTTAAAACTTTGTTTGTCTCATCTCAGCACTTGCAGTTGCAAGTTATCATTGCATTGAGATACCAATCATTTGTTAATGCATTTGTTAATGTCCGATAAGAACTAGACTAGAAACTAGTTTAATACTTATTAAATACTATAATTTTAATAGGGGTACAATTTATCCAATGCAAACCAGGAAAGATTCACAAAATACACAGGCACATAAAACAAAGTGAATGCAAAGTCAGTTCTCTCACCAGTCTTTTTTGTTGCTTTGGGATTTTTCTGGATCTAGATGGACTGTAGTGGCTCCTGGACAAAGGGGGATCCGGAGGAAATGGATTCTGTCTTGTGAAAACAGCTGCGCTGCTAAGAAAAGTGATAAAGTGTAAACAAAATGTAAACAAGTTTAATCTGACAGGATTTGACATCCAACCCACCTTGATCTCATAGCGTTCGTGCAAACCTGTTCTGCTTAATAAAAACAAAGAACGCAAGTGGAGTTTCTTCATACTGTAGGATCCATGAATGTCTAAATAAAGACACAACAGTTTAACGAAACTACATTACGTCTGAATGACAGTGTTTCTGTGTTGCATGAGTGTATCTTAACCGTCGCGTGATTACGTTACTATGGGATTAAACGGTCTTTTAGCTCACTATTTAACAAGCTATACGCTATTTAAACTCTCAAAAACAAACTAGATCCGATTATAACCATAAACTCATTGCAAATATGTTGTATAGTTTGATGTTTCTCAAAAAATGATTTCCGCTTACTTTTCGAATTGTGTGACTGTGTTGTATCCTGGGATATGTAGTCCGAGAACTGTTTGTTTACATTGTTGTCGAAGACAGTTGCCCAGCCAATAGGGTTTCGTATTTTGTGATCGACAGCCATTTGAACCAATAAGAGCGCTGCGCTCTCTTTTGCTGCAGCCAATGACAAGCCAGGAATCTCATTGCGCGCGGAAGAGGAATGTCGGATTGTGACAGAAGCGGCTCGTCGTCAGTCTCTCAACTAAGGAATGGAAGGTGAATAGTGTGTTGTTTTGTATTTATGAAGTGTTTTTACGTTCCCAAATGATGTTATTTAAAGTATTATGGTATGGTTAAGGGATTCGGCGAAGAGTTTAAATACCGTTAATCAGAAATTTAAGTGGTTTTCTAGCTAGCTAACGTCAGCTGTTTAACGTATATCATTGTACGTTAACGTTAGCTGATTAGCAAAATAATAATGTCATTGTTTTTACATGTTTTTCATACTCCCCGTGCTTTCTATTTTGCAAACGTTTGTACTGATTTACCGAATATATATGTAGTATTCAAACCCCTTCATTTTTTTCACGATTTGTTAAGTTGCAGCCTTATGTTAAACTGCTTTAAATTACTTTTTTCCACATCCATCTACGTTACACTGCAAACATCATAATGGTAAAGCAAATAACAGGTTTTTAATATTTTTGCAAATTTATTAAAGATAAAAAACTTTAATGATTCCATTGCATAAGTATTCATACCCTTTTCTGGGACAGTTGAAATTTAGCTCAGGAGCATTCATTTTTGCTTGAAAATGTTACCACACTTTGAGTGAAGCTAACCTGTGGCAAATTTAATTGAATTGGTATGATTTGGAGAGGCACACATGTCTTAATAAAAGGTCTAACAGCTGAAGATGCATATTAGAGCAAAGTCCAAGCCCTGAGGTAAAAAAAAAAAAACTGCATGTGTAGCTCAGAGACAGGATTGCATCAAACCACACATCTGGGGAAGAGTTCAGAAAAAAATTCTGCTGTATTGAAGGTTCATAGAACCATGTAGCCCCCTTTATCCACAATGGGAGACATTTGGAACAACCAGGACTCTTCCTAGAGCTGGCCTCCTGGCCAAAATTGATGGAAATCAAACTGAGCAATTGATGGAAAAGGGCTTTAGTTAGAGTGGAGACCATGACCAAGAAGCCGATGGTCACGCTAGTTGAGCTCCATGATCATATGTGGAGATAGGAGAAACCTACAGAAGGACAAACATCGCTGCAACACTCCACCAATTTGTGCTTTATGCTGGTGTGTCCAGACTCAGTCCTCTCCTCAGTGAAGACACATGAAACACACTTGGAATTTGCAAAAAAAAAAAAAAGCACCTAAAGGAGCCTGAGACTGTGAGAAATAAGATTCTCTGGTCTGGTGAACCTCAATTCCAAGCATCATGTTTGAAGGAAACCAGCTCTGCTCATCACCTGCAGAGTACCATCCCAAAAGTAAAGTGTGCTGGTAGCATCCTCATGCTGTGAGGTTGTTTTTCAGCGGCAGGGACTGAGGGACATATCAGAGTAGAAGAAAAGCTCAATGCACCAAAATATATAGATAGCCTTAATGAAAACCCAGTCCAGAGCATTCAGAATCTCAGACTGGGCAGAAGGTTCACCGGCCAGCAGGACAATGACCCTAACACAGCAAGAGTGGCTTATAGACAACTCTGTGAATGTCCTCGAGTGGCCCAGCCGGAGCCTGTGCTTGAACCCAATCAAATATAACAATCAAAAATATGTGTCTGCCCCCATCCAACCTGACAGAGCTTGAGAGGTGAGGTGAAGAATGGCGAAGCTTGTCGCATCATACACAAAAATACTTGAGGCTGTAAAGGTGCTTCAGCTAGTACGGGTTTGAATACTTATGCAATGTATTTATTTCATTTTTTTTTATTCATACATAAAAAATGTATAAATGTACAAAGTTGTGACAGTTTTTGCTTTTCATTATGGTGAATGGAGTGTAGATTGATGTGGAAAAAAAAGTAATTTAAAGCAGTTTAACATAAGGCTGCAATATAACAAAACTTACTTTTTGAATACTTTTGCAAGGCACTGCACTGTATATAAACACACACACACACTAGTAATGGTAGTGTGTATGTATATAGTAGTAATTAGAATTGTAAATGCAGTGGGTGTATACACACACACACCCATATATAATATGCCCTTATAAAGACAAAAAAAGTAAATTAACTTAATTTTACATTAATTCCGTGTAACCTGTTTCTTTTATATTAGTCATATAGTAATTAACACATCACTAAATCCTCATCTGAATAAAATTACAGGAAACAAAACAGGAGGTACAATGCTTCACTGTAAAATCAAGACTGAGAAAACAGGTGAGGTTGCAAACAAGCTTCTTTTTACATTTCTATTTTTGTATGTGGCGTGTTTTGTGTGGTTCATTTTTTTTTTTTTGCAGATGCTGGGGCTCGAAACCGCCTTGATGCAGTATTGCAAGGTCTGGTTGAGAGGAGTGACAGTGAGAGGTTAGTGCATTAATGTGCCTTGAGCTTTAAAAGCTTCAGACTATAACAGCGAAGCTACAAATTGACCTCATGCAGTTAAAGCTCATTAGTGATGGGTCCACTTTAGAAGAGTGTCTCAATGTAATATCTTACTGTAAAAATGTGTCTGTCACTAAAAGTGAAAGTGCTGCAAGATGTAAAATAACAGTCTGTCAGAACCAAATTAATGTATGATATACGGTGTTAGTGATACAGCTATTCACTTCAACATATTGTCACGAAATGTAACCTTTATTATCGCACAGCTGACTTTACTCGCATACATACTGTACACTCGTTTTTATATTGTCACAAAATGTTAATTATCACCCAGCTCTACTCTTCCAAATGTGACTATAAGACATGGAGATATTATAAAAATTAACATCATGATTTTTTGTAATGCTGTTTCGAAACAGTGTGTATTGTGAAAAGCACTATAGAAGTAAAACTGAATTGACTTTACAGTTTCAATATAAAACTTGTCATATCTATTTTAATAAAACTATAGTTTTAACATTTTCTATCTGAGCCAATATATTTTAACTTAGCAAAGAATCTCCTATCAATAACATATTTTACTCCCGTTCTGTATCCTGAGAAAACTTATCAGGAATGTCACGTCCGCCACCTGCATCCCTAAAGTATTTGGAATCTGGTGTTTTATGGATTTTCCACAGAATTGGAGAACCAAATATCTAGGACAACAGGAAGTTATTAGGAAATCTGAACAACTGGATTCTCTGAAAATAAAGACCATTTATGGCATCCCAGAGATTTGGTTTCCACTGAGCTCAGAAAAATATTTAGTATTGATTAATAGTTATCTTGTTAGAATCCATTTAGATTTCAGCTGTCTGAATAATTGCCAACCTGATGGTCTGAGGTTGTGTACTGCTATAATTATGTTTGTGGAAATACTCTCGTTTCTCATGTTTCCTTTTTTTTAAAGGGAAATCAAATCAGTGATCATCAACAGTAATGCTTTAATTTGTTTCCTGGAAACCTTTCAAAGTATCCAGAATTGTAACAATTCAGGGAAGGAATACTGGCAGTACATAACTTTTATAAAGTAGAGAGTAGTTGTTTGGGGAAAATTGGCATTTGTATAATTCTTTGTGCTCTTTCTTCCTTTTCCTGCAGAGAGCAGAATGAAGAGGATTCTGGGAAAATGGTGGCAGACTCTTTGAGCAAGTATGCACATACAGTACATTGTTTTTGTTTGACTGATATAAACATTTTCTTCTCTTGACCAAAAAAGTGTTTAAGATGTAAAATGGTAATGCACATGGAATGTTTTATTCCTTTCTTTTATACAGGGATTTGTCGCCTTCTTCTGCAGGGAAAAGGCAAGCAGAATTTTCTCTGACCTTTACTTTAAAAGGAATAGTTTACCCACAGATAAACAGTTGCTGAAAATTTACTCACCCTCAGGCCACCCAAGATGTAGACTTGTTTGTTTCTTCATCAGAACAAATTTGGAGAAATTTTGGAGAAATTTAATTACGTCACTTGCTCACCAATGGATCCAATGGAGTGAGTGGGTGCCATCAGAGTGGTAGTCCAAACAGCTGATAAAAGCACCACAAGTAATAGACACGACTCCAACCCATTAATTAATGTCTTGTGACATGAAATGCTGTGTTTTTGTAAGAAAAAAATTCATCAAGACATTTTTTAACTTCAAATGTCCTCTACCCATAATATTGTTTTCTCCAGAGAAACGTCTGAATCAGGTGGGAACTTTGCACAGATCAACACTAAACAAATATGCTGGTGGATTTTGATGGATTATCTTTTATTTATAATGGATTAATCAATATTAATGGTGGATTTGTTCATTATAAATGCACAGTTTTTCACTTCACGTGACATTAACTGCTGGACTGGAGTCGTGTGGATTATTGTGATTATTGTGATGTGT
Organism: Schizothorax lantsangensis; assembly: GCA_027422415.1. Classification (NCBI taxonomy): domain Eukaryota; kingdom Metazoa; phylum Chordata; class Actinopteri; order Cypriniformes; family Cyprinidae; genus Schizothorax; species Schizothorax lantsangensis. The sequence continues at coordinate 6,637,979 of CM049857.1, read as the reverse complement.
TCTGACGGCACCCATTTACTGCAGAGCATCCATTGGTGAGCAAGTGATGTAATGCTAAATTTCTCCAAATCTGAAAAACCATTGCAAATATATCATAAATATTCAATGTCAACTAGCCTTACTACCCAGCTGTGTGTACACTTCTTAAGGTTCTTCAACATTCGAAGCGTGCTTTGTAAATATTTACAATAGTAATATTAACAGAACAGCCAATATTCATTCCTAAATGGTTTGGTAGAGTTTGCTTTAAGAGACCCCTTTTGCCTTTCACAGACCATCTTCACGATTCCCACAACACAGAAGGAAGAAGCGTAAAGAGATGGATGATAGTCTGGCGGAAACCAACCAGCACAAACAAAGTAAGACCAATGAAGGAGCAAATAGTGATGGTGTGTAGGTTGAAATAAGGTAAATTTGAAATTAATGACATTAAGTGCAGAATTTGAACTCTCCCAATGTATATAAGCAATTTTGTATATTAAAGATAAGTAAAATGTTTTATAATTTCTGAGAAACACCATTGGGTTTTCATATCAGTCAACATGTGTGGTGGTTGAGGGAGTTTTATTTCAAGCCAAGGTTTAGAGAAGTAAATGGGGGAGGGGGGGTTGTCTTGATCTCGTAAGACCCATTTCCTGTTTTCTTACATGCTCCACATCTTGTCTTCTCCATCAGATGCTTATATTATCAAGTTATTTGACCGCAGTGTGGACTTGGCTCAGTTCAGCACCACCACACCACTCTATCCCATTTGTCGGGCGTGGATGAGAAACAACCCATCTATGCGAGAGAGAACAGCGCCCAGCCCCCCTCACAGCTCTGGGGAGGACGAGGTCACACCCAGCAATCGCTTTGCAATAATATGAAATACTCATTCCCTTCAGATCATTGAACTGCTCAGAATAACAGTTGTTTTGCAGTCTATATAACTGCACTTGGAAATCGAATGTTGATTTTCCAAGATGGACGAGTTCCAGGTTAAATACAAGTTAAAGTCTCTCTTATATTGCCATTTGCCACAAATTATGACAAAAAAACAACAAACAAACAAAAAAAAACATGCTTCCAGTAATGTACTTAAAGTTGGAACTCCGTAGGGCCACTGTTCTATTTGTGCACTACAATTTTGTTTGTTTAAAATATTTACAGTTATCTAAAAAATATTGAGGAAGTGGGACTGTTTTTGTTGGTGGATGAACATCTGGTTATATAATTCTGGCACTCCTTGTAACCCCACAGAGTTCCCACAGTCCTAGAAATACCAGGGAATTTCAAATGTTTGTTTTTGGAATAGTCATTTAATAATTAAAAAAAATAATTACATAATAATACTAATACTAATAATGATCTATAAAATATTTTTTAATGAATTCTCATTGGATCAAATGACTTGAAAATGAAAAGTCAATGTGGGACCCCTGATGTAAACAGATAGTTATGTCAAGAACCCTTTACATATTTGTTTATTTTAATGTTTATTCCAATACTTGTTGCACTATAGACCAAGTTATTAAAGTTAACTAAAACAAAAAAACATAGTAAACCATAGTAAAACCATAAAACATTTTTTATTAACAAACTCTTTTCTAAAAAGCTTTTATAAAACTTTTTTAAATGTATAAACGCTCATTTAAGGTGTGGCTGGCTCACCTCATTTTCTCTAGTCATAGTTTGACCTTGAATCAAAAGAAGAATAAAAACTCGTGTCTTGGCACTGTAGTATAAAATATTATATAACTCTCCAGTAACTTTAATAGTAAAGCTGTTATCAGTTGTTGCTGTTAATAATGCTGCTACATCCGGCTACATTTTCCTATCTGAATTCAGTTACCCAGTGGAGAGATAAATTCATCTCATTCCTTTGAATTTGCCTTGAAGGCTCCTTTCACCACTGAGAAATGTCCTTGGCTTCTCTTGTTTAAAAAATAAATAAATATATAATGAGTATTTTATGCCAAAACAAGCTTTACAATTGGGGGAAACCGCTCTTTGATTCTTATTCTTTCAGATGACTGACATGCTGAATGGCAAAGGACAGAACGTGAACAGGCTTCCTCCACCTGTTTCCTGTCCAGTAGGTTCAGCTGGTGAACCTGTTAATCTCAGAATTCCACCTGTAGAGAAATCTACAGAGAGCCAGGTGAGCCGTGCCAACTGCTGTGCCACACAGTCTACAGGAAGCACTAATCTTTCTTTAAAGATCTGCATTTAAGCAAACTGCTAAATGACAGAAGATAAAGTTTCTGTTGAACACTTCTGCTTAACTCTTTACCAATCGTTGTTAGGAATGGATAGGTAAACCTGTTTGCATACAAATTATGTGCTTCATGTGGATGTATCCAATTAGTTCTTGCAAGTTCTTTTTGTTTTTCAGTCCGTAGATGCTGCAGCAGGCACCTCACCTCTTATCTTCAATCACATCAAACGCTGGAAGAAAATTAGACAGAAGTATTCTCATCATTCTATAATTTCTACTACATTTACAGGGGGAGAGGGATATTTACAAATGAAATCATGTATATGTTGTATATACATATTTTTTTTATATATGTTATAGGTGGAAGGAGGCTTCCAGTAAGAACCAGCTGAGATACAGCGAGAGCATAAAAATCCTTAAGGAAATGTATGAACGTTAGTTAACATTCATCATTAGTGCATCTGAAGAAAAAGATGTCCAGGCATGAAGGAGAGTGAAATAATTAAACCAAAATTTTTAATTGAGAGTTGAACTAAATGATTTTGTAATGTCTTTATTTTTCTCTTTAAATACAAAGTTACGAGAACTTCAAATAAATCTTACAGTACTGAAAATGAATTTGATGTGTTTACTCAATAAAACTGCATTAATTAATTCTTTATGATAGCTCTCGGCCCTATATGCCCTACATATACCTATTTGCATGTGTAACCATCTGGCTCTGATACAACACATTATGGAACTGCACATCCAGTGGGAAACATTTATGGTTAAATGCAGTGAGTATTTATTAAATGCATGTAATTCCAAGCCACACTTTAACACCAAAGGATCCTGTTCAAGCTTTTTGACATTTTTATTTTGAATAAAGATCAGGCAAAATGAGCAAAGAGGTGAATTATAAGCAGTATGTTGCAAGGCAAATTGGGAGTCAGATTTTCTTAAGTCTTGTTTCGTCCTGACATCTGTTAGATGTGGTGTCTTTTGTCTGCTTTTTGACTCTGGAGGTCAGTTGATCTTAAGCGAATGCTGTTTCCAGCACCAGCAGCAGGGACTGTTTAACCTTTTGCTTATATTCCTCACACATGAACATAGAGAGAATGGGGTTCCAACAGCTGTTCATCATAATCAGGCATTCAGCTATTGCTGCACTGGCTAAAAATACTAATGAAACACTTTCAAACCACTTATTCTTAAACAACATTGAGAAACACGTACTGGAAGCCAGCACACAAAAAAGGTCAGAATTACAGCAATGACCCAAAAAGCGCTATACTATATGCAATAGCTATATGAGGAACCCCACCATAAATGCAAATATGACCAAAAGCTTCAGGAGCTTTCTGTTCAAATTAACCTCGAGGGTTATTAAGGCAAAAGGAAGACTGCCACCAATGGATGAAATCCACACAAGCATACAGATGACCCTGGCTTTGGATACAGTTCTTTTGTTTTTAACCCACACAATCACCCATGTGCACAGGCATCGGTCCAAACTGATAACGGTCAGAAAAAAATGCTTGCAAACATATTTAGCCTCAACACAAAGCGGCGAACCATGCAAATGAAGTCGTTGATGTGGTGTCCTCCAAAGTAAGGGATGATGAGTAGGATTGGAGAAACGATGAAGATGAAGTCTGCGATCGCCAAGTTGAGAAACCAAAACCAGCCACAAATATGACAAGCCCATTTCCAATGAGACCCAGTATAATAATGGCAACGTAAAGGCATGTTTCCAAAGACCAACATGCCACCCGATAGTGTGGTCTAATTATGTGTAATGATTTTTGTAATATTTTCCAAATCTCCCAAGCACACTACACAAAGAGAGAAAGTACAGTTAAGGCAAGAAACTGCATCATTTAATACACTTATAAATACTTAAATATTTAAATATTATATACCACTTTAAATATATATTTAAAAAAAAATCCCCAAAACACTAGCAGACAGCATAATTCATTGCTAAATGTTATCTGTTTTACTACATTCTGATCGGTCATCCCGGCACCCAACGATCTATTTCCTAATTTCCACGTCTCAGTCCGCTCATTCGAAGTAAAGGCCCGTTCACAGAAAGAAAGCTAATGATAACTTAACATCCACATTTTAGGATGGTTACTTTGGAAGCATATGTGTCTGTTTGCTTATGTGCATCAATCCGAGTGTAAACGGTGAGAGATGTTCAGGCAGGTGAAAAGCGTTTGGTTAACGGTGAATTTTGACCTATCTTGCGTCCTGTTGCTGAGCCCCTCCTTGATGTAATGATTGACAGCTAGGGGGCGTGCTCGGCTCGGAATGCATTTTCAAATCCACAATGACTAATATTCATGCGGGGTAGGCCTATTTAATGAAAATGCAACTGAAACGTCATATACGTAAGTGCAATGCATTTAAGAAAAATTTAAAAGACATTTAAATCACCATTTTGCTACCCTTTTGCTGCACCTTTGGCTCAGAATGCATTTTGAAATTCTCACTGCATTTTGCTACAATTGCGGTATCACGATGAAAATGCAATCCCAAGTGTCCTACCCCTAAGTCTAAATGCATTTAGGAAAAACAACATTTAAATTATAATTTTGCTACAGTTTTTGCTTGGAAATGTTAAACATAGGCCTATCTAATCAATTTGGGTAATACATTTTGAATTTTAATTTTGCAACTTATAAAGCTTTAAAATATGTTTTTAATTTGCGTATTAAAACTAGTGTAGAAAATGGCAAATTTAAATTATATAACTTAATTTTTATTTTCATTTTGCACTAAATGTTGCACATATGTATGGGAAAATGTACATTTAAATACAGAAATACATTGCCATTTTATTGCATTGCCATTTTGCATATTACATTTCAAATTGAATTTAGCTACACATATGCTTCCATAGGTTATGTTGCGTGTCAATGTATGAAGCACAGCTCACAAGGCACTTTCAATCAAACTGGTGAATTCACGTGACCCACTGAACCATGTGTGGATTCCTTGAAATGATTGGATTGCGCCCACGAAAATTCAACGATAGGGCCTAAATGTCACCTTGAGAGTTACAGTTTTTACAACTTTATGGCATTAGTTGAAATGGGCACTGATTTCTCTCTCTCTTGTTTACCAAATAATAATAATAATAATTAAGAAGATGTCTTGTTTCTAAGCCGATTGTTAGTAGTGGAATTTAAAAAGGCCTACAAGAATAATAAAATAATGTAAACAGTTAATATGATATATGTCCAAGTAGGCTATTTATGTGTTTGAACAACATTTGTTGCAAAACAAATTGTTAACCATTATCTTCATAATTTTGCAAAATTTGAATATTTTTCGATTCTTATTATTTGTTTTTAGGGAGATCAAATCCTTTAATAAGAATTTGCTAAAAATCCTTAAGGAAATAACCATCAAATGCATGTTTATATATATATATGTGTGGTTTTATTCAGAATAAAGTTCAAACAGAAATCATCATAACAAAATGAGCTTTTGCATAGAGTCATGAAAATTATCATAAACGTTGTTGACAAGTTACTATTAGTGGTTTAGATCCAGGTTGTTGTAATGGTGATAATGATGCTGGTCACAATCATTTAGAGATGAGTTTACTACACATCTAACCATTCAAGTTTGGTTTTCATGTCCTGCTCGTCCATTTGCATCTGCCTTAAAGTCCAGATGATCCTCATGAAAAGCCGTCTCCAGCACCAGCAGCAGAGACTGTTTGAGCTTCTTCTTATACTCATCACACATGAACACATAGAGAATGGGGTTCAGACAGCTGTTTAAACAAACCAGGTACATACTGACAATTATTGCTATCTTGAATTCATCTTGATCACTGGCACTCCAGTTATTTTCTTCTGTGGTTATTAAATAAAAACTACAAACATAGCATGGAAACCAACATATGAAAAAAGCTAGGATTACGGTTATAATTACCCGGTACGACCTGAGCTGCTTTTCCCTTTTGAGGCGTTTGATTCATACTCAAATAGCTATATATGATGTTACAATGATCAGAAAGGGGATGAGGAAGCCCACTATAAATTCATATGTGATCAGAGATGTAAAAGTAGTGTCTTCAAAGATAGGAATGCAGAAGCCGATGGATGAAACCCACACAATTATGCAGATGATCCTGGCTTTAAGTAAAGTTTGTTTATTTTGAGCCCAAACCACCATCCATGTGCACAGGCATCGGTCCAGACTAATAACTACTAGCAAACTGATTTAGGTTTACTGTCATTAAGAAAATGTAAGTCATTAAGTGACTGTGCCACTGGCTAAGTATGAGAATTGCTATGATTAAGGATAACAAGAAAATGAAGTCTGCAATTGCCAAGTTGAGAAACCAAATGGAGTTGACGGTTGTCTTCATTCTGCAGCCAGTCAGAAATATGACAAGCCCATTTCCAATGAGACCCACAACAAAAGTGGGAAAGAAAATTCATAAAACAACGATCTGAAAGCTTGTAATTTCCTTATGCTGCATTGTTTCAAGTTTTTCAAGTTTCAAGTTTTATTTGTCACATACACGACTATACAGAGATTGTATAACCAGCAGTGAAATGTGAGTCAGGTCCACTCCATGGACAGTGCAAATATTGTAGAATACAACACAAGGGAAGTATACATAAAATAAAATGAATAAAACATAAGATATAAAGAACAAAATATAAAATATAAAGTATAAAAGAATGTGCATGACAGTATGCTGTAGAATTAAATATTAAGATAAGCATGACTGTACAGAGAGGAATGTGCAAACAGGTTGAACATGGTTGACATGAAGCAGCAATCACAAAAAAAATATAAAAAATAAGATAATAAGATATCAAGACACAGAAAGTGTTGTGTGCAAATGACACTGTCAGTATGAGGTAGAGAATAATGAGTGTGAATATCTTACTGATTGTGAGTGATTAATAAGTGAAGTCAGATGATGTTAAGAGGCTGAGTTTGAGTTAAGGAGTCTGATGGCCTGGGGGAAGAAACTCCTCCTAAGTCTCTCAGTTTTTGCCATCAGGCTGCGGAAGCGCTTACCAGATGGCAGCAAAGCGAAAAGACAGTTACCGGGGTGATTTGAGTCTTTGGTGATTTTGACAGCTCTGCTTCTGCAGCGTTTGATGTAGATGTCCTGCAGAGAGGGGAGAGCAGACCCTGAGATGCGCTCAGCTAAGCGCACAACTCTCTGCAAGGCCTTGCAGTCTTGACTGGAGCTGTTTCCATACCACACTGATGTTTCCATACCACATCGCATTGTGATGTTATGCGCTGGGTCTCTGGTCATGTTTTCAGCTTCAAAACTGGTGTTTTCTTCACAGAGAAAAGAGAGAGAAAACACAGTGAGGGCTGATTTTGGGTCTGTTTCAGAAGCAAAGAATGGTTTCTCTTGTCACATGTGAGGGGTCAGGGGTGTTTTTATACTATTGAATAAGAAACTTTTGGCAATGACCTCATGCTTTATATGGCAATTACTGTGGCAATCAATGTAGATATACCAGTTATTGACAAACAGATTCGATTTCATCAATCTTAGAAAATATTCCTAATTGTGAAAGATGTGTTTGTGAATGAACTGTGAATTAAAGCAATAATGCACCTGCTGAGTTTGGAATAGATATTGGGGAATTTTTTTTTGTTTAGATTCAATAAAGAAGACCTATCAAAATTTAGAATGCAAATAGGAAAGAAGACTAAATTAAATTCAGTTTTCAAATATTATATGTTCATGCTATATCACACAATTCTGAGAAACAAAAAATCAGAATTGCAATTTTATATCTCACAATTGACTTCATTTCTCAGAATTGTTTCTGTCTGGCAGACTTTATAACTAGCAAATGCTATTTATATCTCACAATGTGAAAAAAGTCAGAATTGCAAGTTTGTATCATGAAATTCTGAAAAGAAAAGTCAGAATTACGAGATGTAAACTTGCAATTACGAGAAAAATATCAGAATTGTAAGATAAAAAAGCTGCAATTACATAAAAAAATAATAAAATAGCCTGTTTCTGCCACTGAATATATATATATATATATATATATATATATATATATATATATATATATATATATATATATATATATACACACACACACACACACACACACACACACATGTATATATATATATATATATATATATATATATATATATATATATATGTGTGTGTGTACAGTATATATGTATACACACACACACACACACACACACATATATATATATTCAGTGGCGGAAACAGGCTGTTTTATTTTGAAGCCTGTATTTGTATTGTATTTTGTATAGGCTATTCACCAACAACTATTATATTATATTATATTACATTATATTGATGATGTCAAAGTTTTTTTCTTTAAATCTACCTAGTTCAACTTAACCGTAAGTTCAGTTTCTGCCTTAAATGCTTTAGAATAATCAAATTGGAAAAAGTCATTTTAATTAAATTAATTAATTATTATTATTTTTTTATCTTGCCTAGTTGAATCTCGAATAACTTAAACAATGAAGTTGAAATTGTTTTTCTTTTCTTTTTTTAAATGTTAAGTAATGGAAAAACATGTTTGCAATGACTTGTTCATATTACATTTACAATGCACTTTATGTGTGCATTGATTGTAAGTTACAAAGTTTTCCATTTACTACACTCTGAGAGTTATAAAAAAACATGTAATATGAATTATCCACATACCCATTTTTTGAGCTGTTGATGCACAGGGACAAGCCGAGTCTTGATCTTGCTCTGTATTCTTGGACCTGCTGACAGACTGTTGGTTTTATACCAAACAGCAAAGCCTGGTACTACATAGGCTGATTTCTCATTTTTACTGACAAGGGCCTAAAATGTGGCGTCATAAGCACACTTGATGAAATGATTACAGCTTTAACTGGTTTCACAGGGGTAGTGGGCATGTACCTATAGCAGAGTCTTTCCTGCCACACTAATATTCTTGCTGTTTGATACTGTCATTGGATGGCAATATGAAGTAAAAAGCAAACATTAACTAGAAGCACAAAGACAAGTATGCATTATTGTTCATCTTGATATTTCAGTAGCAATACTGAGAATTGCTACCAGATATTTAAAATGTAATTCATTGAATCTGCTGTCATTCTACCACAGAACCACAGTTTTTCTTACTAATATTAACTATATCAAACTTATTTTTTCTTGTTGTCTGGACAATCTATAAAAATATGTATATGTCTGCACACACACAACATAAATAAATAACTTGAAATAAAATACTAGAAATATACTAGAAATAAACAATATACTTTTATAATGTAGTTACTTTTCTTACAAAGAAAAAAACACACATTTTAATTAACATTTTCTTTAATTTATATGGGATTTGTTGCAAAGCAAAAGCAAAACACATTTTAGTTCATTATAAAACCAGAGATCTATGAAAATGAGATACAAATACACAAAACAATTACCAATTTCTTGACATCAATGCAAATTAATGAGGCATGCATTCCAGCTATTTATGGCACAGTATATCTGTAATTTCTAATGGTTGGCACATCAGCTTCCATCTCACAATTTAAAAAAAACCAAATGAAGAACACACTGTTAATGTTTTGTCTACACAGCTTCTATGCTAAATTGCATGTGCTTTTCCTTTAATTATATGTTATTAAATTTAAATGCACATGTGCAATTATGAATGTTTAACCCTCAAGTGTCAAAGACTGGGTCAGACTTAGTCCCGTTCCACTCTGGGAATGAGATTTGCGTTGGGATTGGGAATGTTGCGAGAGGAGAGCCAGGTGGTCCTCTGCAAACGCGCTCTCAAACACCATCACCAAAGAGTGCTTGAGCTTTTTCTGAAAATCTTCACACATGAACATGTACAAGAAGGGATTCAGGCAGCTGTTCAAGTAGGCAAGACTGACTATGAAGAGCCCTATCTGGTCGAAAACATTCTGGAAGCTGGTCAGCTCATCTGATGTGTCTGTATCATACATTTCATACAACCGCACTTCGAGGAATTTGTAAACATAAAAGGGAAGCCAGCAGAAGAAGAAGGCCAGGATTACTGCTAGGATAATACGGAAGGGTTTTAGTTTATTGTCTTTCCTGAGGCGCTTAACTCGTACTCCGATTGCCACGTAGGCAGCCAAAATTATGATGAACGGGATGAGGAAACCCACCACAAAACGGAACACTAGCATCCTTTTGTAGGCTTCCAGACTTGAAAAGCCAGGTATGCACAGGGTTTGTTGTGGAGAATCGGAATGCGTTTTCCGAAAGATGACTACAGGCAGAGTGCAGGCAACTGCTGCTAACCAAATAAACAGACAAATTATCCTCGCTTTCAGGACGGTTCGTTTGGTCCGGGCCCACACCACCACCCAGGTGGACAGGCAGCGGTCCAGACTGATCGCTGTCAGCAGGAACGTGCTGGCAAACATATTGAGCACGGTCACCAGGCTACTCAACATGCACATAAAGTCACCAAAAGGCCAGTCCGAATCACGGTATTCATAAATTATAGTAAAGATCAGGAAAAATGAAAACAGGAAGTCAGCTACCGCCAGGTTCAGAAACCAAATGGTATTGACGGTTCTTTTCATTTTGAAGCCTGCGATGTAGATGACCATTCCATTGCCAGCAACACCAAGCACACATATTATGCAGTGCAAGAAAACATTGACGTTCTTTAAGTATTTCACTGTGGCATCTGTGCTGTTGGTTGATGGAGGTACGGTTTGGTCTAAAGTAAAAAGAAAAAAATAAATAGCTAGATGAAAGCCAATGAACAACAACCAACAACTGAAAGGTGAAATAGAGCTACTTAAATACAGGGAAAATGAGGAAACTAATAACAAAACACCTGTGATAATTAAATGAATATCCATGACAACTAATACGTAGTGGGAAACTAGAACAAAGGACAATAGAAACTTATGAAAACAAACTAGAAGTTTATGAAAAAAGACACTAAGACAAAATAACTGAAAGTCTGTGACAGAAACACAAAGACGAGTATGCATATTTGGTGTTTATATAGATATTTCACTAGAAATGTGGAGGATTGCTAAAGAATATTTTGCAATATTGTTCAATGAAACTGCTATGTCATTTTAGTACAAAAAACAGCCGTACTTACTCATTTTGACTTAATTTGTTGAAGAGGCTGAAAAAATATACACAAAAATTATTAACCAATATCTCTATCTGTAACTGAGCATTATCAACATTTCAACTTAATTCTGAATAATTTTCAACATATATACATAAGGTGCTTTAAGGGCTGTTAAAGGCACAAATCAATTTCATTCATTTGGAAAACATCAAAGAAATAAATGTGAGGGAAAAAACAAAGCAAGAAATAAACTAAACTAACCCTTAAGAAAAACTAAAATAAAAAGTGGAAATGAATAAGAAGATATTGCAAGAAATGTTAAACCTGTTTAATATTTAAACTAAAAAGAGCTTTAAGTAAAAAGGTCAATCACCGACACCTTACCAGTTTTCTGGGTTGTACTGCGAGTTGATTGGAAACTGGTCTGGTCCATATCACTTGGTTAAATATCTTTTTAAGAGTAAGAGAGGATGACTTATCACACTGACAGGAAACTCAGAAATCAATTGCATAAGTACTGCTTGTTTTCACTTTGAAAATCTGATGATGTTTTGGGTCATATTTATGAAGAAGATTAGAAAATTCTAGAAAATATAGTCATACATATATTTGGGGTGTAACGGTATCAAGCATGACGGTTCGGTACGTACCTGGGCTGCGTTCAGCCCCGACAAAACGGTGCAAAACGTTTATTACATTTTCTATGCATTTAGCAGACGCTTTTATCCAAAGTGATTACAGTGCATTCAGGCTATACATTTTTTATTTTTTTTTATCAGTATGTGTGTTCCCTGGGAATTGAACCATGACCTTTTGCGCTGCTAACGCAATGCTCTACCACTGAGTCACAGGGACACGGAAAGTCTGTGAACTTTTCTTATTAAACGGAAACGGTGATGCGTTGAACACTCTGTTCTGATGACGCAAGTGTTGCAACTATGGCAGCTGAGAAGGCCATTCTTTGTGTTCTTTTTGAAGAATTTTCAGAGTCTGATGAAATCGGTATAAATACGTGTTTAATACTGCAAAATACGCTCGATGTTACAGTCACTGCCCTTGCTGTCCAGAATAAAAGAGAACATCCCAATCGAGTGAATAAGGGATTTGTGGAAACTGTGGTTCCTGATTATTGTGATCCAACATTTGCCTCGCATTTCAGGATGAAAAGACAATTATTTCAGCTGAAGGATAATTCCACTTCTTACCTCCGAGACTGTGTTATGATCTATTTGACCTATTTTTATTGTGAGTATTAGGCTTATCATTATTGCTGATCACTGTTGTTGTGCTATGATATTGTAATATTTACCATTATATAATCAGAGGAGCATAGAAAAGTTTATGAAAGTGTCACTCCACAATACAAACAGCAAAATATATAAATATGTGTAGTATTTTTATGTTACATTAATCAGTGTCTAGCACACCTTCCTAAGGAAAGGATATGGACCAGAAGACATTGCAATCACTACATGATATTTAGACAGACTTAAAGAAGTTCCAGATCTATACTTGTGCTCTTATTATTTCAGTTATTTTGCGTTTAATGTAAATAAACATGTGCAAATATACTTGCTCTGAATTTATTTTGATGTTAATTACATTTACTTACTTCATTATCATCATGTTGATATGCTATATTGTATAAAACTCTCATGACAAACATGTCTTTTAATATCTTCAATTGTTGTGTATACCGAGCTGCAGCGGACACATTTGTAAATGACTTCACTTGGATCCATTGTGCGAGCTGTCTCTTTAATACTGCGTGGTTTATATACATGTTGCTGCTGATTGGGCTGACATTTCTGACACACCCATGTATCTCAAACCCCGTTGCACACCGTAGCACACCATTTCCAGGAAACATGTCGTTCAACCCGGAAACCGTAGCAAAACGTTGGGCACCGGTCTGAGCCTGAACGTGCCCCTGGTTTCAGTACAGCAGGGGGAAAACACTAAACATAGATTTGCTTTTTTTTTTACTAAACTGTGGTTTACTGAACAAATTGCTCTTTCTTTAAATAAATTCAATTCTAATTAAAATTTTCTTAGGGATAAAAATCTACCTCAGCTTATGTTCTAAACAATATTAAGCCCTTTTACATACAATTAACAATAGTGCCCAAACTTAAATTTAATTATTAGTTATTTTAAAATATAATAATCAACACTCAAATGTATGCAAACATGTAAATAGCACATAATGTCGTTTTTAAATTAACTTTTAAATTATAACATTTCTATTTGTTGCTGAAATATGTTCATTTACACAGTGGCTGTCATAACTTGTTTCATAACAGATTTATTTAAACATACATTAAATAATTAAGACATCACTAACAGGTAAGATAAAATATAATTAGTATATAGTCTAAAATTTAGTAAAATGCTCTTCTCTAGATTTCATGTTTCTAGCGAACTAACAAGCTGTGGACACTGATGACTTGCCTGATGTAAATTAAATGCTATGTGACATTTTGTTCACAAGCTGTATTATAGTTTAAAATCTGTAATATCTCACATTTCAATCAGTTCATCGTGTTTACTGACCTAGACAGCATCCTTTATTATGCTTCTATTTTCTTCCACACACTGCTTTCAACACCTGCTTCAGTAGCATTCGCCGTAAGAGGAATTGTATTTCAGTAATGCCAGCTGCTCAATGCATTGTTGATTTTATTACATAAACACATGTCAGACTTGGTAATAGTGCTTATGGCTCAGGGCTGGTAAACGTGCACAAGGAACCTAATTCCAGGTTTCTAAGTTCATATATAAGTCATTGAAATGTGATCATGTGGGGATAGATAGATAGATAGATAGATAGATAGATAGATAGATAGATAGATAGATAGATAGATAGAATGCTCTGACTGTGTTTTATGCCTAGTAATAAAGGTCAGACAGAAATAGCAAAAAAATAATATTTATAAAAAACCAAGGAAGACTACAGACAGAATGTTTCAAACAGATTATCTTCAGTTTTGGTGATTAAATAAACATCGCAAAATAGATATTAGCATTAAATTGACAGTATTACAATGTGGCTAAAAGGTTGTGTAAAACAAGTCAACAAAAAGGATATACAAAACAGGAAAATATCTGTTGAAAAAATTTTTCAATGTTAAAATATTTCCACAAAGCCACTTTAATAAACAAAGACAAGTATAAAATAAATCATTTGTAGGTTTTCCACAAAAAGCATAAACAACACAAATCATTTTCAACCCAACTAGAAGCAGCAACACTGACCCGACCAATGGTGTGAGTTTGAGGCGGGGCTATCCGTTTGTGCAGCCAATGAAAAATTGGGGCATGTGAAAGTCAACAATGAAAAGTCTTTTTTTTTTAGTTTGATGACACTGATGGCAAAACATCAGATTGTCTTTAACACAAATTGGCTTTGAACCTCAAGGCAGCGATGTTGAGAGCTTGTTAATGTGATTTATCTGATCACTTCAATCTAACATAAGGAATGAATATCTCTGAGACTGATTTTCTAAAAGCATGTATTGTTGTCCTGGCTGCTGCCACACGATGAGATGATCGTTTCGTTTGTCTGCTTGAGACCTTGTGATTCTGAGAGGCGTGAACATGTGGAAGGGCGAGATGTTCGGAAAGGCAGATGTTCTTCTGCAAAAGCCGTCTCCAGCACCAGCAGCAGAGACTGTTTGAGCTTCTTCTTAAACTCCTCACACATGAACACATAGAGAATGGGGTTCAGACAGCTGTTGAGATGAACCAGGCAGTTAACAAATGGTCCTATTTGATTGAATACTTTTTCAACACCACTCCACCCATTTATCTTTGCAATTATGAAAGACAGCTGTTGAACATGAAAAGGAAACCAGCATATGAAAAAGGCCAGGATCACAGATATAATGACCCGGAAAGGCTTAAGCTTCTTTCCTCTTTTGAGACGTTTGGCCCGCACTCCGATAGCAATGTATGAAGATGCAATGATCAGGAAGGGGATGAGAAAGCCCACTATAAACCTGTATATGAACAGAGACTTTAAGATGTTTATAGAGCAAACATAGGCGCATTGACTATTCTCTCCTGAGCGGCACAAAACAAACGGGATGCTGCAGCCGATGGATAAAACCCACATGAGTGAACAGATGATCCTGGCTTTGACCAGAGTTCGTTTGTTTTGAGCCCAAACAATCACCCAGGTGGACAGGCATCGATCCAGACTGATAGCCATGAGCAAAAAAATGCTGGCAAACATGTTTAGCACCGTCACGAAGGAGACAAACTTGCACATGAAGTCACCAAAGAGCCAAACCTTGCTAAAGGCAGTAACAATGTAGAGGATGATGATTAAGATGAAGATGAAGTCTGCAATCGCCAAGTTGAGAAACCAAATGGAGTTGACGGTCGTCTTCATTTTGTAGCCGGTCACAAATATGACGAGCCCGTTTCCAACAATACCCAGAGCAAAGACGACAAAGTATATGAATATATTGAAGATTTCAATCTCTGATAAGACTATCTGCGTTGAGTTGGTCAACTGCCCGACACTGTTGGTCGCTACACAAAGAAAAGAGAAACACAATGGTTTATGACCGAATTAACATTTCTGATTCTTTCCTTTGAGTTTTGAGTCAGCTAGAATGATTCGTTCACAAATGCAATTGATATAGTTCACAAGTTCAGATCACTGACTCAACAACGATCCTGTGGTTAACCATGGAGGCCCGTTTCTGCCACCAAATAAAATTGGACTTGTTTTTCAATTCAATTCAATTCAATTCAATTCAAGTTTATTTGTATAGCGCTTTTTACGATACAATCGTAAGCGCTTTACAGGAAATTAAGTTTCTACAATATATTTATACATTGTAGAAACTTAATATATTAACTTATAGCTAAATTAGTTAATTCTGCATGTTGTTGGGGGATCAGAGGTTTTTCTTACAATCCTGAGAAAGAAATCAGAATTTTCAAGATATAAACAGAATTCTGAGATAAAAATTCAGAACTGCAAGATATAAACACGAAATTCTGAGTTTACATCTTGTAATTCTGTTTTTTTTCCTGCCATGGAATAAAAAA
Source organism: Schizothorax lantsangensis (assembly GCA_027422415.1). NCBI lineage: Eukaryota > Metazoa > Chordata > Actinopteri > Cypriniformes > Cyprinidae > Schizothorax > Schizothorax lantsangensis. The sequence continues at coordinate 6,621,629 of CM049857.1, read as the reverse complement.
TAATGCAATTGAAATCTAATAAATTTACATAAAAATGTTATATTTTTATTTCACTGTTCTATCTTTTCTTTTTTCGACCTCAGAATTGTGAGCTGTTTATATCTTATAATTCTCAATTTATAACATCTCACAATTCAGTTTCTTCCCTCAATATTTTGAGGGAAAAAGTCAGAATTGTGGGATAAAGTTGCAGTTCCCTTTTTTATTTCATTTTTTTATCCTGTGGCAGACACAATCTTCCATAGTTAACAGCTCACTAAAGAGAAAGTTGTTAGTAATGATTTCCATTTCTGAATAAAGCTGTTATATGTCTTCAAAATATGTTTTACATTTTTTTATTTATTATTACAGCTCTGATTTTTAGTATGAATCTTATTATTGTTCAGTTAGAACTTTTACACATTTTTACTCATTGTAAATCATGCTCAAGATAAAATCATGTTTAATCATCTAATTTTCATTATCAAAATTATGTTGATCAAATGTTTGCTAATTGAGAGGTTATAATCCAAGGATTTACTCATTCTTACACCAGGGGGCATCATTTCCCATGCTCTGTATTATCTATAAAATACAGTGTATATTGTAAATAATTTTCAAACACAAAATTAAACTTTTTCTTAAACCATAAGAATAAATGAGAGTACTTTTAACTCAACTATTTATTATAATTTTATTTGTTTTGCTGTCTACAGCTGTTAAATTAAAAAGACTGTCAGCAAAATCTTGTTGCACAATTCACATGCACCATAAGACCATAAAACACAAGCCATTAAACAGGCAAGGCTGTAACTCATGTACAATATTTTATTGTTGTTCTGAGCTTGTAGCCAGTTTTGCATTTAAGCAAATAGTTTTTGCATTAATACAGTTGCAAAAAGTTGCATCCTGTATGACCACAGCTTTTTAACCACTATTGACTAACATGGCACACACTAAGCATATTTCTGAAGTCACAAAACTAAGGCACATTTTTATTTTATTTTTATATATTTTTTTTTGTTTGTCATTTTATCTTCAAATAGGGTTTCACACTGAGTAACAACAACAGGGACAGATGATGAGATGATTTTTAGATTTATGTTGTGTTAAAGTCTAAATGTTCATCTCCAGTGGTAGCCTAATGCTGCTTAATCTTGATCAAATCAACCATTGAGTCGAGGTCGAGATAATGAAACCCAGCCAAAGGGGTGGAGGAATCAAAAGATGCATGTCATTTTAAAAAACAGCATTACAGCAAAAAAACAATTCACCCGGTTATTTTCATAGGGCATCATATCTGTCTCGGTAAAACACAAATTTGGTATAGGTACAATATAGGTAAACAAAAAAGCTAATAGGAATATTGCATAGATAAATATTCTTACCCATTTTTACTCCTTTCTGTCTGTCCTTCCTGCAAGTGTGTTATCAAAGCTCCCAACAACGTCTTTGCATGAACAATTGCTGGTTGTTTCCCCTTTACTTAAATGAAAGAGAGAGTGGGGTGGAGTGATGATGCAGCAAGGGAACTATGCTTCTGTAGAAAACGATTTTGAATATCAGCTTTCAAAGGAAAAAGTCTTCCATGGGGACCCAAAATAGAACCATAATTATTATTGTTTATTAACATAATCAAAAAAGAAAAAAAAAAATACTTATGACAACAGCCACCAAAAATGAAGGGGAGAGCAGGTCATTAGTTCTGCAGTTTAACATTGGTGCTTTGAGCCTGAAATGCAAATTTGACTTGCCACATTCTATTCATATAGTTTATCTTTCTTTTTGAGTGTTTAAAAGCACCGCAGATAGCGCCATCTAGAGGCCTTGATCGTATTTGTAACTCACTTTGGTTAAAAGCATCTGCTAAACGAATAAATGTGGACCTATAAAGGCAGACCTTTAAAGCCATTAAGACTATTTGTCATCTGTCCATCTTCAAAATTGTCAAAAAGCACCTTAATGGCTCCATATGGCTCACTATAAATAGTCTCACTGTGTGTAGAAGAGTGCTTTTGACCTTTTTGTATTATGATACAAATGATAACCTGTTTTGCATACAGGAGAAAGTTATAGCTATGCCTAAGACCTGTGTTTTTCATAGTAATCTGGAAAACAAGGTGTTGTTTTATATTATAGAAAATTGAAAGGTTTTAAAACCACCAGAAAACAATATATCCAAAAAGCCTTTCTATTTATTTATTTAGACTGGTAGAGGGTTCCTTATGTGAGAACAGGTGAGGTGATTTATGGCAAAAGGGAGGTTTAATATCATTAGTTGCTTTTAAGAATTTCATTTTTACTTTATTATTATTTAAATATTTCCAGGACTTTTGATCAGAACACAGTTTGGTACATCCCTGACTCATTCTTAAATGCTCACAAAAGAGAACCAGTCCAGTGTCACCTAGAATCAAGTCTTTTCTAGATTCCTCTTACATATAAATACTCACGTTTTGCACTTCTTAGCAGTAAAGGAATGACTGAAGCAGGACGTTTCCAAGTACCTCTAGGAAAAACAAAGATTACTTGAGTACGTTTTACAGGAAAATACTATTTCAGTCTTTCTACTAGAGATTTTCATTTTTAACTCAATGTGTGACTTGATATTTGATCCTGAAACAACATTTACTGCCCCAAAACATATACCTAACCCTATCCTTACCCCTACACCTACCCCTAACCATAATTTATCCCAAAAATCAGAGGGAAATGCTAGCTGAATAACACTTGTTGTAAGCCTAAAACAGACATTTCCTGTAAATTTATCCCTCAAATCTGATTGGTTGATTGGGATGTTGTTCCAAGAACACATTGTACTTGGTGAAATCATGTGTAAAAGGGCCCATCATTTCTAACTGATTTGCATATGGGAAAATAGGTATTTTTTTCATATGCCAAAAAATGTATGATGTGAGATAATGTTGCATTAAAATAGCCAACAAGATTTAGCCAGAGTTTCTAAACCCCCCTCCCCCCCAAAATAGAACATACCGAGTCATTGATTCAACTTTTCCACTGGTATAATGCAGTTTAAGGCTGTTTATTTTGTTCAGGTTCATTTGCATAAGTCATAAAAGTGGCAGCTATCAAGGAAAGACAGCAGAGTTGTAAATGTCTAGATAATTTTAATGGCTTCATTTTTCATCCTGGCAGCTGGCAAGCATAGGGATGTCTTTTGTTTGCTTTGAGACTTTGAAGTCCTGATGATCCTCAGCGAAAGCCGTCTCCAGCACCAGCAGCAGAGACTGTTTGAGCTTCTTTTTATACTCATCACACATGAACACATAGAGAATGGGGTTCAGACAGCTGTTTAAAAAAGCCAGGCAGTTCACTAAAACTTCTGTTTTTAACAAAACCTCTTTAGCAGACTCACTCCACCGATTCTCCTTTGCACTTATGTAATAAAACTCGTGGATATGATAAGGAAGCAAGCATATGAAAAAGGCCAGGACCACAGCAATAAAGACCCGGTACGACCTGAGCTGCTTCCTCTTTTTGAGGCTTTTGACTCGCACTCCGATTGCTATATATGAAGATGCAATGATCAGGAAGGGGATGAGGAAGCTCACTAAGAACCTATATGTGACCAAAGACTTGTAGGATTTTATAGAAGTTGGATGGTTAGAGATTCCTTCAGGATCTGCTGAGTGGATGGTGACAGCAGGGATACTGCAGCCGATGGATAAAACCCACACAATCTTGCAGATGATTCTAGCTTTGAACAGGGTTCGATTATTCTGAGTCCACACGACCATCCATGTGCACAGGCATCGGTCCAGACTGATAGTCGTCAGCAGAAAAATGCTAGCATATATGTTTAGGTAAATCATGAAGTGGAGAAACCTGCTCTTGAAGTCGCCAAAGTTCCAAGACATCTTGCAAAAGGCTAAAATGAAGTTTATGATCATAGTTGAGGAGAAGATGAAGTCTGCAATCGCCAAGTTGAGGAACCAAATGGAGTTGACTGTCGTCTTCATTTTGTAGCCGGTCACAAATATGACGAGCCCGTTTCCGATGAGACCTATGGCAGGGATGGCCAAGTAAATGCATATTTTGAAGACGTTAATGCCCGAAAAGCCCTCGGTCTGCACGGTAGAATTGTCTGCCGTGAATCTGGTCACATTTTGTGGTCCAAAAGTAGTGCCTGCTACTCAAAAACAAGAGAAAATACAATGAGTGTTGGTCTCTGGAATCAGAATATTTTTTATGGTACATTTCACCAATTTTTCTACGCCAGGAAAATATGCTATGTGAAGTATAGTTTCACGTTCTCACTTCATATTTAATTTTCTTTCTTTCTTTTATTTATGTATTTATTTTTAAAGAAGAATTCCACTATTTTCATCTAAAAGTGAGCATTTAACCAAATTTCAGATTACAATAGTATTCTGTGATGGAATTTTAAACATTTCTGAAATAAAAATGTATTTAAGTACATACATTTAAATAATATTTTCACTCTTTTTGCAATTGGAAAAAATAAAAACATGATGACATTTTGAAAATTAAAATTCTGTTCACAAGTGATATTTACCTAAATTTTGTTTTTCATATTAAATGTTGTATGAAGATTTCATTTTGTGTAGATAATCATAGTGTGGATGATACATTTTAAGGAATTTAATTATGATGGATTTTCATATTTTCATGTGAAAGGTCTGGGTCTGAGACAGTAATGTACAAAAGGCAATACATAAAGCAAACAAAATCAAGCTATAAACAATCAAGAAAATAAATAAATAAATAAATATACATACATATATATATATATATATATATAAAAAAATTAATGCAACCTTCATAAAACAAAACAAAATAAAAATACAAAATCTAAAACCAACTACTGGGACACTGTCTGCAGTTAAGAACACACCTTTATATGAAAAATAATTTCTGAAATCTTTCTAAATTGACATTTTTACCTGCAGTTTCAGACAATGTAAAATAATAACATTCTTTCAGCAGGCAGCAATTCTGCATAAAATACACAAATTAGACTCTTACCCATTTTCTGTATGTCTTCAGTCTGTGTTGCAGCCCATAAAACCTCTTTGCATGTTCTCTTTTCAGTTGACAGTGAACAGCTAATGATAAATTCCCCTTTACTTATTAAAGAGTGACGGTGGGATGGAGTAAAAATAGAAATATGCTTCTATTGAAATCTATTTTTATTGAGTATGTGCAATGTTAAGTTCTATTTCTGTAATCTGAAATTCCACCAATGAATCATGAGTGATGAGAGAAGTGTGTTACCTACCAGGTGGCATGTTATCGAAAGATACTATCCTGTGACACGGGACATCCAAGGAGAAACTTTCACTGTACAGGTAATTTATTTATTATTGGGACACTGACTTCATTGCTCACAAGTCTATACATAGGCCTACATATTTTTCACACTTTTATTAACAAATTAAAACTGGATCAATAATTGTAAGACAATAAACTACTTTAGCTACTTAGAGATCTTGTCTTTGTGGCTGGTCAAGGAAGCATTGGAGTCTTTTGTCATCTTTGTGATCCAGAAGGTCCAGATGTTCTTCAGCAAAAGCCATTTCCAGCACCAGCAGCAGAGACTGTTTGAGCTTCTTCTTATACTCATCACACATGAACACATAGAGAATGGGGTTCAGACAGCTGTTTAGAAAAGCCAGGCACACCACAAAAGGTGTAGTTTTAGATATTACTTCTCGAACATTGACATCCTGTTTATTCTCCACTGCATTTAATGAAATAAAACACAATTTGTGAATATGGTAAGGGAACCAGCATACGAAAAAGGCCAGAACCACAGATATAATAAGACGGTAGGACCTGAGATGCTTCCCTCTTGTGAGACGTTTGACTCGCACTCCAATAGCTATATAAGAAGATGCAATGATCAGGAAGGGGATGAGGAAGCCCACCATAAACCTGTATGTGAACAGAGACTGTAAGTCTAGATATTTGGTGCAGAAATTGATGACAAATGGAATGCTACAGCCTATGGATAAAATCCACACAATCATGCAAATGATCCTGGCTTTGAGTAGAGTTCGTTTATTCTGTGCCCACACAATCACCCATGTGCACAGGCATCGGTCCAGACTGATAGCGGTTAGAAAAAAAATACTAGCAAACATATTTAGCTCTGTCATGAAGGAGAGAAGCTTGGACAAAACGTAGCCCAGCGGCTTGCCAAAGATCAAGACAATGCGTATGACTGGGGCGCAGGAGAAAAAGAAGTCCGCAATCGCCAAGTTGAGAAACCAAATGGAGTTGACTGTCGTCTTCATTTTGTAGCCAGTCACAAAGATGACGAGCCCGTTTCCAATGAAGCCCAAGACAAAGATGATGAGGTAAATGCATATAGCGAAGATCTGGATGCTTGAAAATCCCTCGTTCGCCTGTGTCACGGAGACACTAGTCAGATTATCATTTTCCAAACTGATGCACACTATACAAAGAGATAAAAGTGCAGTGAGAATTGGTTCTGGAGCAAAACAACATGCAAATGAATCATTTTGTGGCACATTTGACTAGCAGCACATTTTCTCTGTTTAAAGTACTGTACCATAATTTTTGAACCGAAAAGCAGTAGAATGGAAGAAATATGCAAGGATTTGAGACACTGTTTTTAAAGTTGAGCTATTTAGCTTTGCATTTTATGCAACATGTTATGAGTGAACGGATCCTTATTACCAGCAATTAAACCCATTTACAGAAATGAGAAAAAAAGTTAATTATTTTTAACATATGGCTTTAGATTAGGCTACTGTGTCTCATTTACTAACATAATTTGTGTGTACAAAATATGACTAAAATTCATTCATTCATTCAAAAAAAAAGCCTAGATGATCCTTTGTTACTTAACTTTCCTTTACCTAACATAATTTCCTTTACTTAACGCTCTGTCTGCACATGCTCTCAGGGAGATGCGCATGACTCGGGAGAAGCAGCATGACAGCGCGAGCGAGCAAACACACGAGGACATGTTTTATGCAAATTACTTTCTGTGTGTAGTGTTTGCTCTCTCCCACATTTAGAATAATCTGGATTCAGAACATCGGATTCAGAACAAGGTATAAGAAAAACTTTAAATTAATCCGTGTTCGTGACAACTCTTTCTGCCCGAATACACAAATTATGGAGTTCAATGAAGTCAATAAAATCCACTAACAATACAGCAGATGAGTCACCAGAGTCTGGTGATTTTTGGAGCTTAACTCTCAAAGTTACAATTCATTTTGTTAAATGAAAAAGTTTTGTTTGTTTACGGACAGGTAACTTATAAATAGAGTATTAAAAAAGAGAAAGAGAATAACAAATCTGAAATTTAAATGGAGAGAAGCCTATTATATGACCATATACATATGCAAATTTCTGAATCATAAAATATTTACATTTACAGAAGAACACCAACCAAACGAAAACTGTTCACATAAAGTACATAAGTTGTGAAAAATAAGTAAGGAATAATTGACGACGGGCCGTTGAATTATTAGAAAAATAATGCACACCGGAGGTGGTGATGCGCCACAATGCGAAGCGGAGTGGCCGAAAACGGGGCGTCGGCATCAACGCCTCTCATTGACTTTGAATTGAGTGACGTCAAGCGTTGCTGAACTGAATTGTGGGTCTGTCACGTCGCTTCACTGGCGTTGCTCACGGCAGAAGTTGAAAACTTTTCAACTTTTCAAGCGCCAACGCAGACGTCAGCCAATCAGACGACTTATGCAAATACCCTAGTGCAGACGCTAGCCAATCCCATTCATGCAACACCAGCTGTTGGCTGTTGTCACTATGACGGCGCATCAGCACCAAGCTTCAGACACGCCCTCCGTCAAGCGTTGATGCCGACGCCCCGTGTGAATTACACCTTAAGTGTGCATTATTTTTCTAATAATTCAACTGACCGAGGTCAATTATTCCGCTTATCCTACGGTTGCCACATCTCAAGACATCGATCAGATGATATATTTCAAGGCATTCGTCTGGTTTTTCTACTTAAATCGCTATTGTAAGTAGGATTATTTCTTCCGCATCTCATCCAATGCATCCCTTGCTAATTCCAAAACGTCATTTTAAACCTAGTAACGGAGGACTGAGCCGTTGATAGCAGACTAATGCAGTTAATAGCTAAGTTATGAGAGAGAGAGAGAGATTACCTCTGTGGGTCTGTGTGTCTCTCAATAGTGTTCGGCAGCAATGTCTCTAATTATAGTGAAACTTAAAGTTCATTTTCTTCACGAACAGCGCCATTGTTGTTACCTCGCTTGTGAGAAGTCATGTAGTTTTTAAGTTGTTAAACTATGTTACTGATAAAATCGTCAGAGTAGCGCTAACAACATTAGCGCTCATGTTAACGTGTGTGCAAACTGTCTGTGAGGGAGAGAGAGAGCGGGAGAGATAAGAGTATGTGCTTTCCAAACATAAAACGTAATTTTGTGGCAAAAAACATGGACATGATCTGTCGTGTTTATCCTTTTGTTTGCTGTATTTGTTTGTTTGGCCAGTGTGGTTGTGGGTTTTGATTCTTTTGCTGTTGTAAGACCTTTGAAATAACAGAAATCATTTGGCGAAGGTGATATGGTCATGTAATGCTGTCAAGACCTGCCTGGAACTATACGTTCGCCTTGCGTTTCCCTGAAAATAATTGCACACCTTAGAACGTTCGTCAGCCAATCAGATTCAAGCATTCAATATAAGTAACGCAGTATAAGTAAAAGTAATCCAGCATAATTTTCCTCGAAAGCAAACTTTCCCAGCTCTTACCCAAGATTCTAAAAATAATTCTGATTGCAGTTGCATTGCCCTCAGGTTTCTTAATCAAACCACTGTAATAGTGTTTCCTAATTAGCTCCAAGTTCACAGCACAGATCTGAAACTGAACTGTCTGAATCACTCTTCCTGAGATTGCTCATAGACTTGCCCTGCGTTCCATTCGGAAGGGCTCATCCCTATGCCCTAATCCCTTCAAAGGGTTTACCCTCCAGAGTGAGAGCTTCGAAGGGTTGAAGGGTGTATAGGACCAAACAACTGTTTCTTGAAGTGCCCTTCTGCGCCATCATCATGCAAAGAATCAGCGCAAATGATCATGGGAGCCCGAAGTGTCCATCAGTTGTACCCTTCGAAATCCTTCATTTCGAATGGCCCTTTGAAGTGGCTAATTTTGAGCACTTAGGTTTGGAACGACACTTCAATATGGCGGCCATGATTGTTTTCACTCCGAAGTGCCCTTCGGAGGGCGATATATCCCGTTTGGAACGCACCGTTGGTCAGCATTGCTGGGAATGCCCACAAAAATGTCATATCTGTTTATGCCGTGGGGGAAAACAAAGCCATTCGAATTAATGCGAGGAGACCTTGGTAGGCGCTTGATCTTTACTTTTTGTTATGATTTTGATAGATTTTTGCTTGGTGCAATGCCGAAAAGTTGCTGTGTGGCGTTCTGTACCTCTAATAAGTAAAAAAAAAAAAAAGATTTGAAGATTTATATACTGCCGAATAAACAGACGGAGGTAGAAATCTGAGCGGGTAGCACACAACATCATGTGGCAGGACTAGTGAAGCTTTTCCTGTTTACATTTGGTTGGCTGGTTGCTAATTGATTGTCCTATCATCGGGCAGTGAGCGAATATATAAATTTGTGGGTGAGGTAGTATGGGCAAAGAGTATAGAAGACCAAGTTATTTGGTATGGGGTTACGAGTCACGCCCCCTTGCTTTCTCCGTCACATTTAGTCACCATCCAGGTATGCTGGATAACGTTGGCTGTGTTGTTAGTTGCACACTGAAGCTCTTATTAGTGTACTTTCTTATAGAATGGCATGTTGAAGGAAACCCCGTGGCTGGCATTTGGCTGAGGTTGCCCCGCTGCAGGTAAGGGAGTCAGTAGCGATGTGTCCTTTATTTAATAATTTGTTTGTGTTGTAGCAGTGTCTCTTTGTTGTATTCATTTATAGTCAGAGTTTTGAGCGATTGATTCAGCGCAACAGGTACGGGTGTTCACCTAACATTACGGACGCATTCTGTCCCTCCGTCGAACCCATTGCTTCCCAGCACATTGTTTGTCTGCCTGACTGATTGGATTTTAGAACTTACTCATACGGTATGCGTTTTTAAATTTATTATAGTTGATATTCTGATTTTTATTATTATTTGGTGTTCGCTGAGGGTCTGTCTGATCTGTCTAAACTGTAAATTCATTGCAGACAGATTAATGGCGTCGCTACGTGTGATTTAGCTTCCCTGTTGTCGGTGCTACGTGGGAACTATCATCTGGAGACGCTGTTGCTTTGTTTTGGTTAAATTCGTTTTGTAATTTCATTTTTGTTGTGGTTGTTGAAGCCTCGGTGTGTGTGCCTGTTTCTTGGTTTACAAACACTTTTTTTTTTTCTTGAGTGTATGTAATTGATTGGACGCCTTTATTGTGAAACGTGTTTGCTTTTTGTGAGTGTGTTTAACTTGAGTTTGGTCTCATTTGCTCAGTTACCTTTTGTTGTTGTACTGTTTGTTTTAGTTTATTTTGTAAGTGTTCTTCACTGTTGTATTGCTATATTGAGTGGTTGTGATGTTGTGAGTCAGTTGACGTTTGTGCTCTTTGGCTGAGTTTTTGGTTTTGTTGTCATAGTAGCAACAAATTATTATTATCTTTTGTATATATACAAAAATATATAGTTATTTTGGGTGGATTTAAGTCTTTGTAGCTGTTTATTTGTGGGTCAGCTGTGTGAGTGGGCAACTCTTCTTATTGTAAGCCATCTGTGATAGAGTGACCGTGTCTTTTCAAGTGTATAACCTGATTTCTGCTTGTTACATGAGCTGAGGGCCAAAGGCTGGGGTGGATTCCCGGTGTTGGTGTTTCTTTCACGAGTGCTGGCTGGAGTGGTCGTGTGTGTGTGTGTCACAGGTATAAGTGAAGGGTGTTTTGCTGTGTAGGCCGATTGTGCCCTTATGCCCTGCTGCCAAGCCTTGGTTCCTGTACCTTGATCCTTGGATGTTCTTGATGAACCAGGTCGCACATCGTTGTATTTTGTGAAGTGTGGAATTGAGTCTGTTATATGTGAACTGTTGCGCTCAGCGATTACTCTTCTACTTCCCTCTGTTTCTGTAACAAACCTTTTTTTATTGTAATAAAAACTATCTTTTGTATATCTACGTCTCCTGCCAATTTATCGTGAGCTGACCTGTGTTGCCTAAAAATAACTGTTATTATAGGTCCCTGGGCTAGACCCAGGGTGGCATAGTCATGTTAAATCTCTAATCCCTCAGTGTTACGCCACAATCAGAACTCCGACAGCAGTTATGGATATACAACGTATGAAACATATTATTAAGCTTAATATTCATATTTATATGTACTCCAGATAGGCTAGACTACTTACCCTGCAACGACCTATCATTAGTCCTGTCCCCCTGCACCACAACCCAGCTCTGATGGGGCTTACAGCAACCCTCCTTCACATCAAATAAATGTCACACCCTGATATTTTGTGATGTAAATGTCATAATCTATTAATCTATTACTATTTTATAGTAAAAGTAGGCTATAGTAGGCTAACCGTGTTTTTTGGGGCTTTTTATTACCAGTTGTAGCTTATAACCACAGTTTTACTTAAAATACCATGGTTAAACTATGGTTAGTATAGCAAAACATGTTTAATTTGTTTTTACCATGGTTTACCTATAGCAGGCTAACCATGTTTTTTGGTTGTAACCACGGTTAATTTTCGTTAGGGATATTTTCATTTTATTTTATATCTTTTTACGGTGTGTATTTGTGAAAATGATTAGGCTATACGTTTAGCACGCACCACATAATGCTGTGCATGGTCTAACATTTCACTGCTGGTTATACTCTGTATAATTGTGTATGTGACAAATACAAATCTTGAATCTTGAATTTCAAGGCACTTCAGTAGACCTTTAAATTAAATAATTTAATTAAAAAGAATTTTAACGTTGACAAAACATAGGTAACATTAAAGCCTTTAATGTTACCTATGTTTTGTCAATGTTAAAATTATTTTTAATATATCAATAAAAAAGCATGACAGGCTTTTACTCTAGTCTTTATCACTTTATTAAAATTAAGCAAAACAAAACGACAAATGTTTACTTTCACAAGCCGTCATGTATAGGCTTGTAGTAAGCTGTCTCTTGCCTGGAGACTCAATCGGGTAACAAAAATTGCTTTTCCAATGAGGGGGAAAGGATCGTTTTCCCCCACGCCGACTCCGCCCACACAGCTATGATGTGACACCGACCAAATGAATACACTGTACTGTCTGTTTTCTTATATTAAATATAATTATATTACCTTGAAGCATCCATTCCTCCACAGTTACCATTTAAGTGCCTAATTTAAGATTACAAATTAAGAGTTTATTTGCAAAAACAGATAACTCTCTCTCTCTCTCTCTTTCTCTTTCTCTCTCTCTCTCTCTCTCTCTATGTGTGTATGTATATAATCAACACTGTTTCAGACACACTTGATCTCTTCAAAACATTAAGGGGAGACACTGCAGGCAAAAACACTGTTTTTTCATGCACCTGTCAATTTTGTGATTTTGGGCTTTTTGGTTTTTCATAAAATGTTTTTTTCAGACTAGTGGACAGAAAACATCCTAAAAGCACTGTTAAAGGGATACTCCACTCCAAAATGAAAATTGTCGTTTTTCACTTACCCCCATGTCGTTCCGAACCCGTAAAAGCTTCGTTAGTCTTCAGAACACAATTTAAGATATTTTAGATGAAAACCGAGAGGCTTGTGACTGTCCCATTGACTGCCAAGTAAATTGCACTGTCAAGGTCCATAAAAGTATGAAAAGCATCGCTTTTAGTAACGAGTAACGTCTCCTCTGTGTACCAGCCTTGACACAGGGATGCATCTTCTTCGTCGATTTACGCTCTGATTTGAACGCAAACAGCGCACCCTTGTGGCCCGGCTGATACAGAAGAGTGTATGCATTTTGTGTCCAGAGGATAATCTCCAAAATGGCGCTAAACTGACACAGAGGAGACGTTACTGTGCATAATTTTTGAATAAAGTAGTTATTTTTGTTTTATTTCCGTACAAAAAGTATTCTCGTCGCTTCATAACATTATGATTGAACCACTGATGGCAGATAGAGTATCCTGGCGATGCTTTTCATACTTTTATGGACCTTGACAGTGCAATTTACTTGGCAGTCAATGGGACAGTCACAAGCCTCCCTGTTTTCATCCAAAATATCTTAAATTGGGTTCTGAAGACGAACAAAGCTTTTACGGGTTCGGAACGAAAAAATATGTGAAAAAAACGACAACATTTTCATTTTGGGGTGGAGTATCCCTATAAGTGTTTCTTTTATAGCATTTTATCTATTTGTGTCAATAGATTTCAATTACAATACATATTTTTAAAGGCCGTTTTCTCAAAAATGTTTTTTTTTCTCCTACACTGAGCCATAAATCTCTACTTCAGTAGCACTTACACACACCAAACTTTACATTTTTATTCCTGTCTTTATCCTGAAGGTTTTTACAGAGGGATTTGTTCATATACAGCCGTGGTCAGAATTATTGGCACCCTTGGTAAATATGATCAAAGAAGGCTGTGAAAATTAATCTGCATTGTTAATCCTTTTTCTGACCACGACTATTGCTTGATTATATACAACATTTTGAAAAAAAAAAAAAACATTGTTTTCTGTCTGTTCTAAGTATTTTCTGAATTATGGAGTGACAAAATGAGAT